>VZQC01005050.1:1888698-1933957 GCA_009823505.1 Rhizomys pruinosus | reverse complement strand
TTAGGATTCATTAAAAATAGTTGTTACTAGTAGGATCCAGAGAGGGGCCTGATGTCTGCAGCAATCTGAGGCATTTCTTCCCTTCAATGCCCAGAGGAGTCAATCCTTCTGCTGGCACTTTCTGGTACATGCTACTCACTGCAAAGCTGCATTTTCTTTCTCAGCCATTAAGTTGGTGATACTCTGGCCTGTTGGAACATACAAATCCTTTCCCGTAGTTAGTTTTAAGATTTGGATTGCAAGGTTTTTTGTCAAAAAGTTTTCGTATCTATCTATAACCCCTTTTTTATTTTAGGTTTTTATTTTTGACCCATGAGTCTCAAAAAAGCAGTTGTATTATATATACCTATAGGGTGGAATCAAGGCACAGATTTCATCAAGTTCACCCATGCTGTTTTGGGTTACTGTATGTGATTAACTTGGGATACAAACTTTATTTTTAAATTAAATCATCCTACAGGTGAAAGAGATTGCTACCAGGTGATACTATATGACAGCAAAATTATAGAGAACATTTGTTTATACCAATCCCAAAGTAATTGTTATACAGTTTTGCCCAGACTCTGTCTACAGGATACATGGTGTTTTAGGACTTAGTAAAAGTAAATATGTGTCTATTAAACAACATTGGTTTAAAGGCTGATAAAAACGGTAATGCATCAATTCTTATTGTATTAGTTCTTATCTCACCTGTGGTGTCTATTAAGGTATGTTACATGAAATTTGTGAAAATGATCAGTGACTATGTTTTCTGTTTTATTGTTTCTTCATGAAGTTTTCTATTTTTAATATGCAATTTACATTATATAGTCTATGTAATAGTATGTATCTAGTAATACATTGGATATATTGATATATAATACAATTTATTAGCAATTTACCAACTGGCAGAAGTGATGGCTGTAGGAGGTCCAGATAAAGAGAACAAGAAAGAAGGCTTGCAGCAGGCAGCCTCCCTTGGTGGGGCGGTGCTGCTCCTCTAGGGCCAGAGGTACCACAGGAAATACTTTCTGTCTCTTCCGTAGAAAGTCATTTACAATAAACTTTTCGATGTTTATTTTCCCCAGTAAAGGCAAAGGACAGGCAGGTTTCATGTAAAAAAAATCAAGTTCCATCCCCACTACCCAGACCAAGAGGCAATCCCAAGCAGACCAAGGACGGTAGGATGGCTGAAGCACATGACCACCACTGACCAGGTCCTGCTGGAGAAGCAACGGGTGATGGGCTTTCACTGGGCCCCAGAGATTCTAAAGTCCTCATGTGTTCATTATTGGTATAAGAATTTCCCTGTCCTTGGCTCCCGTGGTGAGTGCTCAGTCTGAGGGCTTTTCCTGCTCAACCTCTGCCTTTCTTCTGGATATCTCTTGTCCTTGATGCTTGGGATACTGCATTGACATTCTTTTTTTTAATTAATTAATTAATTAATTAGTTTATTTATTTATTTATTTATATGAGTGTATTGTCTGCATGTAGGTTTGTGCACCTGTGTAGTGCAATGCCATGGAGGTCAGAAGAGGGTGTCGGATTCCCCTGGAACTGGAGTTCTCCTGGAATTGGAGTTACAGACGGTTCTCAGCCACCATGTGGGTGCTGGGGATTGAACCTGGGTCCTCTGCAAGAGCAGTTGGTGCTCTTAACCGCTAGGCCATCTCTCCAGCCCTGCATTGACATTCTTTACTGACAACTCATGGCAAGTGTCTGCTGAGGCCACATGGACACTTCCTGTGGTTCACATTTGCCATGACTGGATTTGGACTTGGCCATGGCTTGCCTGTCCAAGGTCCCAGGACCACTGTGCTCATGAGGTTGTGTGTATAGTGATGAGAAGGCAAGCTTCGCACAGCTGGAAGTGGCCCAAGGTTGTCAGCAGATGGAGTCTCTCTTGGGGCTCAAGTGAGGGAGTAGGGAGAGGGCTCTGCATGGGGAGCACCGCCATTTCTGTTGTCATTTCTGTTGTCACATCTTTGGGACTTTCTGAGGAGGTTCTTCTAGGAAACTGGAGAATGGGGTACATAGAGTCCCAGGATGCTGAGGGTGGAGAGGCAGGTTGAAGAGGGGGAAGTTGAAGCCCTTTTCAAGGTAAGCAGGCTTATGGTCTTGAGGATCTTGAAGGACATTTGTGCCTTATTAGAAACCTTGTAAGTGACACTTCCTTAGAGTCGATTCCAGAAAGGATGCTACTGAGGTGTTCTTGCAGGTCCCCAGCATTTCAAGAGTGATTTGGAAGCCTAGCCAGGTAAAAGGCCACAAAGATTAGTTGGAAAGTTCCTCACTTTTGCAGAAGTGGAACTAGTTCCCGAATTTCCTTCACTACATTCAGGTAATTCCTATCAGTTTGAGATGGAGACTGGCCTGTGGTCAGGGGAGGAACCTGGGATCTTACCTACACAAGGACAAGTGTACAGCCATTTTCAAAACCACAGGAAACTCTTAAAGGCCAATTATCAGTGTCTAAGGCCAGATGAGCCTTGACAGGTACAGGGAGGGGCAGTTAAGGTCCCACCAATCCCACAATCCTGACAACTATTTCATGGGAGACAAAGGACAGGTCACCTCAAAGAAGAATCAGACTTAACAAGTAAGGCCCTCATCCACTGCTGGCCCTGAGGTATGCATCCAACTCCGGGCAGCATGGCTCCTCTCCTCCCAGGCCAACCCAGTGGGTGACTCCACCTGTGCTCCATCACAGCTTCCTCCCAAGCACACAGTCTCAAAAGCATCCATGGTTCCAGTTTCCTTGTAGGGAGCTTCCTCTATATGAGGGCTCTGCAGCGGACCTCCAGCTCCAGCGGCTCAGGACAGGCAAGATGAAATCACCTATGGGGAGGAAAGGCAGTGCTCAGCTAAGCTTTTTACAAGTCTGAGTCCTGCATGTGTTGTGCATCCTGCTGAAAGACAGAGAACACATTGAATCCAGGTACCCCAGGAGTCCCCTTAGAAAATGCTGACTTTTCAAATTCCTTGATAACAAGGCTTTTCCACATTTAGGTAAGGAAGTCCTTTACCCTTTTCTGTTCCTTATTTGGAATGTGCATAATATGGCTTCTGTTTTTCTTCTTGGAGAACACAAGGCTTGTCTACTAAAATCCACTGTCGATGCCCTCCATCAGTGCTCCCCTCCGTCAGTGCCCCCTCCGTCAGTGCCATCCTCTGTCAGTGCTCCCCTCCGTCAGTGCTCCCCTCCATTAGTGCCGTCCTCTATCAGTGCCGTCCTCCTTCAGTGCCGTCCTCCTTCAGTGCCGTCCTCCTTCAGTGCCGTCCTCCGTCAGTGCCCCCTCTGTCAGTGCCATCCTCCATCAGTGCCATCCTCCGTCAGTGCTCCCCTCCATCAGTGCTCCCCTACATTAGTGCTGCCCTCCCTGCTCAGCTGCCTCTGGAGGTCAGATGTGAGTATGCCCTGATCTGATGTCCTCTTGGGCGCAGAACAGCCCTCAGATCAGTTCAACACAAGTCAAACCATGTCCAGGAGAAAGGGATTGGTGAACCAGTTCTCAGGTCCCAGAGCCTCCAGCAGTCTCTGGAACCTCCCTTGGCTACTGAGCCACACTGTCTTTACTCTGGTCTCCTTGCAAATGAAGACAAGTTTTGGCTCCCGTTTTTAAGATTTCTCTCTGTATTTCTGTTGTTTGACTCTTGTGGGTCTAAGAGTAGATGTTTAACTTTACATTACCAGGAGTAATTACTAAATCAATACAGCATGGTTTTCCTCCGAATTTCAGAGGTTTAGCCACTATTTCGGCAAGTACTTTTCCACCTGCCTTTTCCTCCTTTCTTGAAATCCTCATTCCATTTGCTTATTGACGTGGATGTCCATTTCCTCACTGTGTGCCTCTGTTCCTGTAGCGATATCAATTTGCCTATGATCCTGGGGTCTCATTCTGGACTCTGCTCTGTCCCATTCATTTATTTCTCCAGTATCACAATGTCTTGATTATTGTTGATTTATATTAAAAGTCTTGAGATCTGGTACTTTCAGGCCCCGCAGACTTTGTTCTTCGTCACTGTTGTCTTGACTATCAGGCTCTCTTTTCTCATTCCTATACAATTTTTTTCCTCTTTTATTTATTTATTTTTTAAATTTTTTCATTCATTTTATTTATTTCTGTATGTGTATGAATGTACTGCCTGCATGCAAGCTTCTTCACCCGTGTCATGCAATGCCGCAGAGGTCAGAAGAGGGTGTCGGATTCCCCTGGAACTGGAGTTCTCCTGGAATTGGAGTTTCAGACGGTTCTCAGCCGCCATGTGGGTGCTGGGAATCGAACCCGGGTCCTCTGTAAGAGCGGTCGGCGCTCTTAACCACTAGGCCATCTTTCCAGCCCTTATTTGTTTATTTTTAAGGGATTCTACAATATAATAATACAGTTTTCAGATAACATTGATGTTACTCAGTTTGCCATACAATTAGGTAATTGGTGTATTTTGCAACTATCTATGTCCAAATTTTGAACAACCCAAGGTTCCCATAGTCCAGTTGGTGATGCTTGTATACACAGGCATGTTGATCAATTGGGAGTCCAGTCTATATTGCTGTAGTCTCATGATTCACCCCTATCTCTCCACAGCCCTTACATTCTACCATGCCTCCTCTTCCGCAATTTGTTCCCTAGGCTTTGGGAAAGGGACACAAGTGGGTAAGAAGCAAAACAGTCTACTTTCTTTGGAGTTGTCATTTTGGACTCTAGTCTGTTCAGGTTGTTTCCCTTCATGGGTTCACAGCTTATCCAGTGATACCTTTTTAGTCATACTAACAAAGCACAAGCAATTGGATGTACAGGCATTTAAGCAGTGCTAATTATGGCAAGCTAAGCTGTGAGCATAGACACAGATGCTTGGATGGTATGCTAATCCACAAACTGTGGTTTCTCTATAAAGGGTGACAAGTTCTTATTGTGGCTTATAATATCTCCTAACCACTAGAGGACATAAGCTTGTGGCATCCGCTGTGAGTTATTTCTCCAAGGAGAGAGCTAATAGCCAATTAGATTTGGGATATATATAGACACATGGCTACCACTGTTGCACAGTATCTCCAGGAAGTTGAGGTGTAGCTGATACTGATGGAGGAGTCTTGCTTGTCTCAAGGAGACCAATATTTTGCTGTATTGCTTTAGTGGGCTTTGGTAGCACTCTCTGGGCATTTCAGAGGCCAGTTGTATGTTAGCAAGTGACATCTCATAACATTTTTTCATGCTCACCCAGTTCTTCGACAACAGGGACTTACTGCCTTTCTCCTTGCATATATCCCACTTATAGGAAAAAGTTACTTAATTGGGGGGGGAGGGGTTTGAATCCCTTAGCCAACATCTCCTAGGCAGAATAATTCATTGCTGATGTCAGAGCTTTCCTGTAGTAATATATTTTGCTTAATTACACAGCTATAAAGATTTTACTATTGAATTTGGCTTAAGATAGAGAAATTATCTTTCACAGTTCGTATGTTATCAGTCAATTAGAAAGGTAGTTATAGCCGGGTGTGGTGGCACACGCCTTTAATCCTAGCACTTGGGAGGCAAAGGCAGACAGATCTTTTGAGTATCGAGACCAGCCTAGTCTACAGAGTGAGTTCCAGGACAGCTGGGACTACAGGGAGACCGTTCCGAAAAGACCAAAAAAAAAAAAAAAAAAAAAGAAAGGTAGTTATACCTGTTTTATAAGAAATTACCACTATAACAGTTTGGCTCTAATTTACAGTTAGGGAATGACTTCATTACCATCATGTTTTTCTTTTTCTATAAAGGGGAGAGTTAGGAAGGTTTCTCAGCATCTGGAAGGTAAACTTTTAGGGCCATTAAAATGTTAACCCCAAATAGAATTCGAGAGATGCTCAGTGTCTGAGACTCAGGCAGTCTGAGGTTCCGTTTTCTTTAATGTTCAGATGGTCAGCCTCTCTGCTGGCATTTCCCATCCACCTGCATAGCCAATAAGTTGTACATTTTCAGGCATTTAGATTGGTGATTTACCTGTGGGAACATACAACTCCTCCAATTGTTAGTTTTCAAGATCTCAATTGAAAATTATCAATAGGATTGAAACACAGAGTTTTCCATTTGTATCCCAGAAGGGATACTAACCCACCTCCCACCTCCCTCGTTTTGTTTTCTTAAATTTTTATGTTTTGACCTATAGATGCCTAAGTTGTATTACACATACCCATAAACAGAGCCAAGGCATAAGTTTTCATTAAATTTTACCCAAACTGTTTCTCATGAATATATGCTACTTATTTGGGGAAGTAAATTTAAGCTTAATTCCTTTAAATTGTCCTACAAGTAAAGAAAGTGTTACAATGTGATGTTGTTTAATTCAGAAAAATATAGAGAAACATTTGTGTGACCTTAATCCCAACGTTATTGTGGAAGTTCAATACAAATTAATAATAAAACAATTAACAATTTTATATTCCCATTAGTTCAAATGTATTACCATTTTCATCCAAAGCCTACAACCAAATTTAACTAATCTAAACATTTCACAAGCCTTAAAATATCCTAAATAATGTGGATAAAGCTTGGGCAGAGTTGAATACCTGCCAAATAAATTTACCCAATAGACACTTTGCTCTTTAAAGCTTTTTGACTGGACTATGACTTCAGAGAAATCAAGTCCATTAACTATATGGTTTATTTGTATTCTGTATAAATCTTTACTGAAATACCTCTCTATATAAATAATGTGTTATTTTTAAATATACCTTTTTTAAACTGTCAAATCTTACAGAGTGGAGTTTAATGACTATACTTCCATCCAAGCTCTTGGCCTTCTTCAGGCCTGGCATGGAAAAACCTGTTTTTAAAAAAATGATGAATGGTGATCCTCTTCATCTGTGGATGCTAGTTCTACTTACCAGTTGTAAGTATTTTCTTGTGTAGGGCCTCCTGAGCTTTTGGTCCAAAGCAGTGGGCATATAGCATTCTTGGAAACACAAGAACAACACAACAAACAACAAAGGAGTGCAATCCAAGAACTGACGGAAACATGAACTGTCTGCTCAAAACGTCCAACTTCCTATGGAGAATATTGGAGAAAGACTGAGAAGAGATGAAAAGCATGTTTGGCAGAATGCATGAGCTCTGGCGAGGTGGGGGAATGGGCGGGAACACGGGTCTAGATTTGTTAAAAAAATAAAAATAAATTTATGTGAAAAAAAATAAAAAAATAAAAATAAAATAAAAATGGGGAATAAAAAAAAAAAAAAGAAAGCTGGCTAAGCTGATACACAGCATGCCTCTGTCATCTGTGCTTCAGTTTTTCAGCAATAGAAAGCAACTAGGACACATAGTACCCAAGGTGCTATGGAAGCAGCCCATGGAGAAATCAATGGTCCTACCCAAGGAGAAATCAATGGTCCTACCCAAGGATAAAGCCTAGGAATTACAATGATTGTTCCAGCAAAATATCTTTTATCTTGGGGGAACCAACAGTTGTCTAATTGGATTTAAGGCCCTCTCAGAAGGAGGGGATCCATGTCTGGTACTATATAAATATCCATGGTTGGCATGGTCATAGACCCTAGGGGGGGAGCCTACTACTGCCACTTAAATCAATGTAATTTCTTGCTATATTCTAAAATACTATTTTTATATTCACAGATAGTGTAACTTTCACCTCTCATCAAAGAAGCTTATTTTTGCAACAGATGGAGACTATTACAGAGATCTACAACTAGTGAAAATGAAGAGAATAAGTGACTGTGGCATATCCAGCCACAGTGATACATCTACAATACAACCTCTACACCTATGACTCAGGGAACATCGCTGAAGAGGGAGCCGAAAGTTTGTAAGACTCAGAGGAACAAGGTGTCTGCTGCTAGATAATGTATTCTAACCTTGGTGGGGGGGGACCACACTCCAGAAACCCCCACAAGGCCTGATAATGACAATATCAGTGATATGCAAATTGAGTAGGGGGACTATCACAGGGCCTCCACTCCCTGAATAGCTCCAGATGATCAATGGATGCTGAGGGAGAGAAAATAAGTTTTCTCCTGGGACCCGATCCCCATTAGATTATCTAATCCCAAATGGGCATCTCTAAACACATGTACACGAGCACCACTAAATGAACACAGTGCCATATATGTATGGATATATAGATATATATTTAAAAATGTATGTATGTATATTTATTTTTTATTTTATTATTATTATTATTATTATTTTTTTTTTTTTTNCTTTGCTCTTTAAAGCTATATGACTAGACTATGACTTCAGAGAAATCAAGTCCATTAATTTATATGGCTTATTTTGTATTTCTGTGTAAATATCTACTGAAATACCTCTCTATATAAGTATATGTTGTTTTTAAGTATACCCTTTTAAACTGCAAATCTTACAGAGTGGATTTTAATGACTATCTTCCTCCAAGCTCTTGGCCTTCTTCAGGCCTGGCATGAAAACCTGCTTTAAAGACTTTTCAGTATCTAGCTCCTTTTTTTTTTTTAGTACAAGCATCCTTCATATAAAACCAATTTGCAAGCAGTTGTGCCCAAACCCACACAGCCCAAGGCTCCCACCATCCAGCTGGACGGGCTTGAATGTTCATTCCTATACAATTTAAAAATTCATTTTTACTATATACAAGTTAACATACTAGAATTGTGTTGGGATTGCTTTGTTGAAATTGTATTTGATCTATAGAGCAATTTGAGAACTACCAACATGTAACAGTATTGTCTGTCTATACATGTAAACATACATCCTACCCTTCTTATGTAGTTCTTTGATTTTTTTGGCCACATTTTAAGAATTATTTTATTTTATTTATTTAATTTTACTATTTAATTAAAATTTTTTTTTTGTCTCTCTTTTAGTCCCAGCTGTCCTGGAACTTGCTACGTAGTCCAGGCTGGCCTTGAACTCACAGAGATCCATCTGCCTCTACCTCCTGAGTGCTGGGATTAAAAGCTTGCGCCACCACACCCAGCTTATTTTTATTTTTATGAGTGTATTGCCTATGGGTATTGAGTGCATCTCTGTGGTGCAATGCCTGCAGAGGTCAGAAGAGGGCATCAGATCCCCTACAACTGGAGTTACAGATGGTTTTTAGCCAACATATGAAAGTTGGGAATGGAACCCAGGTCCTCTGCAAGAGCAGCCCGTACTCTTAACTCAGCCATCTCTCCAGCCCCTTTTGCCACATTTTTATAATATAGTATCTATCCATATATCTGTTTATCTACAGAGAGATTTTCATTCAAATATGTAGTGCAAATGATACTATTTTTTTGTGTTTTTTTGGTCTTTTTTGAGACAGGGCCTCTGTATAGCCCCAGCTGGCCTGGAACTCACTCTGTAGACCAGACTGGCCTTGAACTCACAGAGATCTGCCTGCCTCTCCCTCCTGAGTGCTAGGATTAAAGGCTTGCACCACCATGGGCCACCATGCCCCGCGATACTATGTTTTAAGTTTCTTAATTGGCTTTGTCAGCAACTGGCAGATAAGAAAGGGATTATTACATGTTAACCATGTCTTCTAGCTTTGTTCTAATCACGTACTAGTTCAGGGTGTTTCCTTGTTTATCTTGCTGGATTTTTCAGTGTAAGTTACACCATCATTTACAAACACAGCATTGTCTCTCCCTTCCAAATCTATATTCTTTCTTGTCTTAATACATTAGCTGCAACTTCCATGTTAAACTGAAAAATATTAAGAGAAAACAGCCTTGTTTCAATCTTAGCAGGAAAATTTTGAGGTCCTTACCATTTAGGGTGATGCTAGCTGTAATATATTCTTTATCACATTGAGAAAGTTCACCTCCATTTCTGATGTCCCACAAATGCTCGATATAGGCAGGTATATGAAATTTCCAGACACTTTCTTCTGCATCTGTTCCTATGACCATGTGATTCTTTTCTTCTTTAGCTTATTGACAGATTATACTAAATAATTTTTAAGTGTTGAACCAGGCTTTCATAGCAGAGATGAGTCCTGCCCACATGTAGCATGCAATTATTTTTATTAGTTATTGGATGGTATTTGCTAATCTTATTGAGGGTCTATTGATTAATTTTTTCCCTGTAGGTTTAACTGTTAACTTGACACTGGGTCAAGGTGCCCTCAGTGAGGGAACTGTCTTTATTAGACCTGCAGCCATGTCTGTGAGGTGTTGTTCTTGACTATCGAGTGATGTGGGAGGGCCCAGCCTACAGTGGGTGGTGCCACCTCTGGGCAGGTGGTCCTATGTTGTATAAGAAAACAGGTTGCCAGGCATGGTGGCCCACGACTTTAATCCTAGCACTCGGGAAGCAGAGGCAGGCAGATCTTTGCGAGTTCAAGGCCAGCCTAGTCTACAGAGTGAATTCCAGGATGGCTTGGGCTACAGGGAGACCCCGTCTTGAAAAGACCAAAAAAAAAAAAAAAGAAAACCGGTTGAAGGCTGGAGAAATGGCTCAGTAGTTAAGAGCACTGACTGCTCTTGCAGAGGACTCAGGTTCAATTTCCAGCACCCACATGGCAGCTAAGAACCATCTTTTTTTTTTTTTGCGTATTTCTTGAGACAGGGCTCTCCCTTTTAGTCCCAGCTGGCCTGGAGCTCACCTGTGTAATATCTTAATACAGAGATCCACCTGCTCTTGCCCCCTGAGTGTTGGGATTAAAGGTGTGCACACCACGCCAGGCACAAAGACCATCTTTAAGTTGGGTGTGCTGGTGCAACCCTTAATCCTAGCCACATGGGAGCGAGAGGCAGGTGGGATCTCTGTGAGTCTAAGGCCAGTCTAGTCTACAAAGGTGTTCCAGGCCAGCTGGGCTATAGGGAGACTGTCTCACAAAAAAAAAAAAAAAAAAAAAAAAAAGCAAGCAAGCAAGCAGGTTGAGCACAGGCCAAGGGAGCAAGCCAGTAAGCAGACTTCTTCCATGGCCTGTGCTCCAAGCTCCTGCCTGGAGTTCTTGCCTTGGTGTCCCTTGATGATGGACTGTGGTATAAGCCAAATAAACTTTTCCTCCGCAAGTTGGTTTTGGTCAGTTTTTTTAGGTAAATTTTTTAATAATTTTATTGAAAATGTGTGCATTTCATACAACATTTTTTAGTCTAAAGGCAATTTTTTCCAAAGCAAATTTTTATTGAAGCTTTGTGCATTTCATACAAAATTTCCCAATCCAACCTATACCCATTTCCCCATTTCTCCCCCCCAACTCCACCAGAGCTCATGCATCCTGCCAAACATGTTTTTCATCTTTTTCTCAGTCTCTTTAAAAATTTTTGATGCAGAAGTTTACTGTTTCAAACATGTTTTTCATCTTTTTCTCAGTCCCTTTTAAAATTTTTTATGCAGAAATTTACTGTTTTGGGGAGAAGTTCACCGTTTCAGTCAGTTTTTGACCCAATCATTTTTGTTGTTGTTGTTGTTGATGATGATGTTCCTTCCAATTTGCATCACTCCAACATATGCATATATGCATGCCACACATAGATCAAGATTATGAAGTCATAGGTTTTAGTGTCTTCAGCTTATGACATTTCAAGAGATGTCCCTATGCATAGTCCTCTGGCTAAATGGGATACACACACAACACTTTGTAACAGCACAAGTTCCTCCCAGTCAGCAAAGCTACTTTATTCTGTAAACACTACCCTTATCACCTGCATGGTCTCAACCATGACAAAGGCCAGAGCCTCTTGGGTCTGGTTGGGTGTGTGCGTGCAATATGCTCTGCAGGGCAGTCGGCACTAGCAGAGCAAGCCTGCAGCGTTTTAAGCACTTATATAGAGTTTTGGTGGGCTCTGACCAGGGGGTGGGTGGGACAGAGGGGAAGCCTACGTGCATTCTGCAATGGCTAAGTTTTGTGGCAGGAATACTGTAGGGCCCCCCGTAAGTTTGTGGGTTGTGCCATTTGCCTAGTGAGGACAGGGTGGACATGCCTCAGGAGGAATAAGCTTAGGAATGGTGCACTGCCCTGGGGGGTGGGCTGCAGGTGCCCGACGTCCAGTATGGCAAGTGGGAGTGGCTCCTATCTCCTGCCTGCCTTCTAGGTTATTGGGGAAAGGAGCCTGCTCTCTTATACTCAGCCATAATGGATTTATCTGGCCCCCGAAAATGGGGTGGGGAATGGGAGGGCAGGGCAGAGGAAGGAGTGTGGGGAGGGCCAACCAACACTAAAGGCCTTTGGAAATAGTCACATGGAAAGCTACCATTATAGAAGCTTATTAAAATATATAAATATACTTTATAAAAAGAGATTAAAGGAGTTACCTTATAACAGGGGGCAGGGCCCTAGACACTGTAGGTGAATGAAACAAAACCCAAATACTAGGAATGGACTCCTTCTTTTGAAGCTGTTGACCAGGAGTCCCATAGACCCCCAAACAATACTGTCCATTGCCCCTGCCTTTGGTTACCCCCCAGAACTTCACTGTGAGACCCTGTTCCTGAAGGTGCTCCATACATGAGCTATAGGACAAACAAGGAGAAATCACGCTGGTGCCGACTTCAGAGCCCTCCTCTCCACTGGCTGCTTTCACAGTGCCGAGGGTGCTATTCATGCTGCCCTAAGGAAAAATGAGCACCAACCTTGCCTGTCTGGGAGTCCCGTGAACTACAACTCTTCTGGTAAGATATGCCCACCAGTGCAGTGGTGGCAAGAATATTATGGGAATCACCAACCACTTTCTGATTGGATTTAAGGTCTACTTCATAGGATGGAGCCCATGTCTGGCATTGATATCAGGCCTAAGAACCTGAGGTTAGACAGATCACAGGACATAGGGAAGAGGCTAATCCTAGCTTTCTAGTAAACAGTTATCATAGAAAACTGACTCCTAATGTCTTCTTATTTTTTATTTTTTTGTCTTTTTGAGACAGGGTCTCTCTGTAGTCCCAGCTGTCCTGGAACTCGCTATGTAGACCAGGCTGGCTTTGAACTCACAGAGATCCACCTGCCTCTGCCTCCCGAGTACTAGGATTAAAGGCATGCATCACCATGCCCAGTGGTTTATTCTTATACCAATAGATGAATGTGTCTTTCGACTCTCACCAGAGAAGCTTCCTTATGCAGCAGACAGTGATTATCACAGAAACCCACAACTGACCGATGTGCCTAGAACAAGAGGCTGCAGAGTGCTGCTCCACGAAGGACACCTGCATTAAACTTCTGCCTCCTGGGGCTCAGGGTTCATTGAGGAAGATGGGGACAAAAGACTGTAAGAGCTAGAGGTGGTGGATGACCACAAGGAAATAGAATTTTCCAGACAGACTTTCAGTTACTTGTATAAACTCACAGTAGTGATCACAGCATGCACAAGTCCCATGCAAGAAGCTAAAACCAGACAAAATTCCAGCACAGATATGGGGAAGTTGGTAAGAAACCACAGCTCTACCTAAGCAACTCGTATATCAGAAAGAACTTGTGCAGTTTGAGAGTGGAACTTGCTGAGTGTGGTGGTGCATGCCTTTAATACCAGCACTCTGGAGGCAGAGGCAGGCAGATCTCTGTGAGTTCAAGGCCAGCCTGGTCTACATAGTGAGTTCCAGGCCAGCCGAGGCTATAGGAAGAGCCTGTCTTAAAAAGACCAAAAGCATGTGTGTGTGTGAGCTGGGTGGCGGGGGGGGGGGTTGAAATCCCCACATGGGCCCCATCACCTATAGACAGCAATGTGGGTGGCTTACTAAGGAAAGAGGGATTTTGATACAGTCCGTATTTGAGATACTCTTAAAACATTCAAGGATCCTCTAAGAAGACTTACTGTACAAGCACTCTTTGAGATACCTGTAATTTCCTCAAGAATGCTGCCACTCTTTAAAGGAAAAGGAGATGTATTCACTTGCTTCAGAATGACTTCATTTTATAAGGCTTCAAGAGCATTTTCCCCATTGTGGATATAGGTTCATAGGCAACAAGAAATGAAATGAGTCGTTTTAAATCAGATAGGACTTATGATACTTAAAAAAATTTTTTGGGGGGGTGGAGAGATGGCTCAGTGGTTAAGAGTGCTGACTGCTCTTGCAGAGGACCCAGATTCGATTCCCAGCACTCACATGGCAGCTAAGAACCATCTTTAACTCCAGTTCCAGGGGATTCTGACATCCTCTTCTGACCTCCGTGGGTGCACCAACTTACATGCAGACAGTACACTCATACACATAAAAAATAAAAATAAAAAAGTTTTTTGGTCTATTTTTGAGACAGGGTCTCCCTGTAGCCCCAGCTGGCCTGGAACTCACTATATAGACCAGGCTGGCCTCAAACTCACAGAGATCTACCTGCCTCTGCCTCCCAAGTGCTGGGATTAAAGGCACGAGCCACCACCCATGGCAGGACTTGTGCTACTTTTAATAGCTATCTCTTGGAGTGCAACTAAGCAGGTCCTTAGGTTGTATGAAGTTGCAATCGAGGACTCTACCTATAGTGAGCATGCATGGTAGCTTGAGGGAAGCGTGCTATAAGACAGGTTCTGCTGTAACACGCTATTTGAGATACACATGATGTAGTTGAGACTCTTTCCACGATCTATGGGCCAGAAACGTATTCATTTGCTTCAGTGGCATAGTTTTTGAAAGGGTGCAATAAGTGATTTCCCCATTGTGACTATAGATTGATAGACAAAAGGAACTCTTGTATCAAAAAGTAGTTGTTGAGAGCGTGTGGTCCCGTCCTTTTTTTTTTTTTTTTTTTTTTTTTGGTCTTTCAGAGACAGGGTCCTCTCCCTGTATGACCCAGCTGTCCTGGAACTCACTGTGTTAGACCAAGCGGACATTGAATCACAAAGATCTGCCCTGCCTCGTCTCCCGAGTGCGGGATTAGGCGGCGCCACCATGCCACAGCAAAGAGCGAGTGTCCGTCTTTAACGATCCCTCTAAAGATGGGTAAACCAGGACCATTTTGTTTTAGTGTATTTGTGTATTTTTTGTTTTATTGATGCTTTGTGATTTTCCAATTCATCATTTTCCAATTCAGTCAGCATATGTCACGTTCCCTTCCCCCCCACCACCCCCACCCCATCCCAGCTACATACATTCTGCCCATAACTGTCCTGCATCGTTCTCTCAGTTTGTTTTTTCATTTTTTAGCTATAAGTGATATCATGGTAAAGATTCCTTCTATGAAACCATGTTGCAGGCTGTTGTGCCCAAACCCCCACCCAGCCCACCATGGCAGCGGGGGGGGGGGTGAGGGAGTGTATATTAACAATTCAAGTTGATCAAATGAGTGTCGCCGACTACATTGGCTGTAAGTTTCACATTCACCCCAAGTGCAGCCCCTTACATTCTACCACTCAGCCCCTCTTCCACAGTTGTTCCCTAGGCTTAGGGGAAGGGGCACAAGGTGGATGAAAAACAAAAAAGTACCACTCTCTGGAAGTGGGTGTCTTGGACTCTGGTCCAATTCTGGCTGTCGGCTGTTTACCTTTTCAGGGGCTGACGTTTGGCAGGTAATACCTTTCGATCCTCCTAAATGAGCACAGCATTAGATATATAGTGTATTTAAAAATCAACCGGATAGGGAGGGGAGTGACAGTGTGGTATGGACACATATGTTTGGATGTTGTGTTAATCCCTGAATTACTATTTTTTTTAAGTATGACAGGGTCTTTATGTGGCTTATAACATCTCATAACCCGTAGAGGATGTAAGCGTTTGTGGCATCAGCACTGGGTTATTCCTCCAAGGAGAGAGTCCAACTATAATAGCCAATTAGATTGGATATACAGGCACATGGATACCTCTGCTGCACAGTATTACCATGCAGGTGAGATGTAGCTGGTACTGACGGTGGCGTCTTGCTTGACTCAAGGATGACCTGTATTTTGCTTTATGGTTAGTGTCTTTGGTAACTTTCTCTGGTATTTCAGAGGCCCATCTACTTGCACGTGTGGTCTCAATACATCTTTCCCATGTTAACGTCAGGTCTTGGCAGCAGGGCCTTATCGTTCCTCTTCTTGCAGGTATCCCAGTTTAGAGCCAAGGAGCCTCTTACCTTTTGTGTGGGCTTGTATCCCCTGGCCAACATTTCCTGGTAGAATAATCATTGCTGATGTCAGAGCTCCTGTATTAATATTTGCTTAAGTGCATAGCTTAGGACGTAGTATTTTATTATCATTTGGTTCTGAACATGATGAATAATCGTTTCCCACAGTTCTTATGTCTATTCAGTCAGTTAAAGAAGGCAGCAGTAGTTTTACCAGTTTTATAAGAGATTCCCTCATAATAGTTGTATCCAATTTAAAGTTGGAGAGAGAATCTCTCCCTCTCTTCCATCATCATCATCATCTTCTCATTGTTCTAATGGGGGGGAGGCAAGAAAGTCTTTCATATCAAATACCTTTGTGGCACCTAGAAGGTTAAATTTCATTAGGGACTCATTATAAATAGTTTTTATATTTAGGATCCACAGAGGGGTTTTGATGTCTGTAGCAATCTTGAGGCTTTTCTTCCTTTCAATGTTCTAGCGGGGGTCAACCTTTCAGTTGGCACTTTCTGGTACATCCTACCTACTGCAAAAAAGCTGTCTCTTTTTTTCTAGCATTAAGTTGTGTCACCATTTTGTCCTGTTGGAAGCCACAAAATCTTTTCCCATGTTAGTTTTAAGATTTGAAAAATTGCAAGGTTTGATGAATTGAAAAGGTTCATGTCTATCTGTACCCCCCCAAACCTTTTTGTTTAACCCATGAGTCTCCAGAAGACAGTTGTATTATACATAACTATAGGGTGGAATCAAGGCACAGATTTCATCAAATTCACCCATGTTGTTTTGGGTGACTATATATGATTAACTTGGGAAGCAAACTTAATTTTTGCATTAAATCATCTTAAAGAGAATGCTACAAGGTGATACTGTACAACAGAGAAATTATAGAGAACATTTGTATGTGCCAATCCCAAAGTTATTGCTCTACAGATTTTATGTAAAACAAATGTGGACAACAGCGAATTATATCTCCATTTAACTCAGATGCATTACCGTTTTTATCAGAGTCTGTAAACCAATGTTGTTTAATATACACATATTTACTTTTACTAAGTCCTAAAACACCATGTATCCTGTAGACAGTGTCTAGGCAAAACTGGGTACTTGTTGAACTCACATCAATTAAATATGCCTTAATCGAATATACACCCGTGTCCCTCTCCCACCCCTCCCCCCTAGTAAAAGAACAACAACAGAAAGACTGCATCAGAAAACGGACTGAAATGGTGAACCAGGAACATTTTTTGAAGGCTTCTGAGAGTGTCGTCTCTTGAAGGCCCAGCAAGGCCACTTTACCTTTAACAAGTGGTCAAAAGCCAAGGAAAGAGTGCTTAGAGAGAGCACTGCCACTGCGTCAGATTCATTTGAAACACTCGAGGACCCTACTTCTCTTTTTAAGAGGATTTCTTACATTTGTGGTGTGTTTACATCCTTGCCATCCCTTCCCCTCCCCTTTTAACCTCATGACCTCTTCTTTGATCATCATTGCTGCATATATATAATCTGCTACATCCATTTAGAGATGTCTGTATGTGTCTGTGTTTAGGACTGAGCTCAAGGGATCGGATAATCTGCCAGACAACTTGTCCCTGGATGTCCCCAGTCCACATGGCCTGTCAACCAGTGGTGTCATGACGTTAGGATGTCTTGTGTAGGCAGCCATCTTGTGGAGCTCTCATGGCTTCAGCATCTCTGTCATGTCTAGAAGACACTGTCTCACAGCTCCTGTCCGGTCCTCTCACCTCACATTCTTTCTAAGGTTGCACTGTACTAGGATTCCTTTAGCATTCACAGGCAATACGAGATGAATGGTTATAACTAAGAAGGTGCTGGTGCCGGCTGAATAGCCAGCTCCCTTTAACTCTGGTGTGCAACTAGGAAAATTCATCTTAGGCCACTGGGAGCCTGGCTTTGTGAAAGTTCAACATATGCCTCTTTAAATATAAGAAACATGGGGCTGGAGAGATGGCCTAGCGGTTAAGAGCAATGACCACTCTTACAGAGGACCCGGGTTCGATCCCCAGCACCCACATGGTGGCCGAGAACCGTCTGAAACTCCAATTCCAGGAGAACTCCAGTTCCAGGGGAATCCGACACCATCTTCTGACCTCCGCGGCATTGCACGACATGGGTGCACAAACATGCATGCAGACAGTACATTCCTACACATACAGAAATAAAAAAAAATACATACAAGAAACAGTGAGTGGGCGAGCAAATAAGAGTGAGCATGTGCAAGGGTGTTCGAATGTGGTTGTGCACGAATGTATGAGAGTGTGCATTTGTGATTCTGCAAGTGTGTGTCAGTATGTGAGTGCATGTCAGTGAGCAGGTACATGAATGTGTAAGAGTTTTGAATGGGCACAAGTGTATAACCGTGTGTGAAGTCATATGACACTTCATGTGTGCATGAAGGCATAAGTGTGTGGTTGTCATTGTGCAGAAATGCATGAGTGTGTTCCTACCAGTGTACATGGGTGTGGGGTATCAACATACAAGAGTGTGTAAGGATGTGAGTCTGTGATTGTGTGTGAGCATATCAGTGTCCACATGTGTGAGTGTAAAAGTAAGTTATTGTGAGCTGGGTGTGGTGGTGCACTCCTTTAATCCCAGCACTCGGGAGGCAGAGGCAGGTGGATCTCTGTGAGTTAAAGGCCAGCCTGGTCTACAGAGTGAGCTCCAGGCCAGCTGGGACTAAAGGGAGACCCTGTCTCAAAAAGACAAAGAAAGTAAGTTACTCTGAGCATGTGTCTTTGGATGTGTTGGAACAGGTTGTGAGTATATAAAAGTGTGCAAATTGTTTGTGGATATGTGTGCAACAGTGTGTGGTAGAATAGAGAGTGCATAAGGATGTGTGTGATTTTTTTGTGAGGGTCGTAACTATGTGAGGGAGTGTGAGAATAGGTGTATAATAGGCTGTATACAGGTGTGTGAGGATATGAGTGCAAAATTGTGAATGTGTTCGAGTGTGTGACTGTGTTTACCTGTGAGTGTGCCATTTTCTGAATGTGCACCAGTGTGTGAGAATTAGTGTGAGCATGTGCAATATTTCATGAGGCTGTGATCATGTGTGATTGTGTGTGACTGTGCCATTGTGTGATTAAGAGACTACGTGCAAAAATGTGTAAGAGTATATTATATAAGTTTGGAAGTGTGCAAGAATATTAAGGTTCCACAAGAGTATGTAAGAATGGGTACACATGTTCTGCATGTGTGAGTTTGAAATTGTGTGTAAGAATATGAAGGTGTGTAAGTTGAAAGACTGTGCAAATTGTGCACTATTTAGGTGAATGCATGATGTGCAAGCGGGAGTGTGTGACTGAGCGTGTGTGGATGTGCCACTGAGTTTGTGTGCATGAACATGGATACAAGTGTGAGCAAGGATGCACGACTGTTTCAAGAGCACACAAGAGTGTATATGTTGACATATGAGTGTAAGCATGAGTGTGAGGATGCAAATGCATATGTGTAAGAGTGGGAGGGAATATGAATATATTAGTGTGTGAGAATGTGGGCATGTGTCAGACTGTGCAACGATATGCAAGAGTGTCTTAGAGTGAGAATCTGAGTGTGTGAACTTGTGACTATGTGTGTGATCCTGTGTTTCTGTAAATAAAAGCATGTCAGTTTCAGAGTATGCATGTGTGAGCATGTGTGACTGTATAATTCTGTATTGGTGTGCAAAGGTGTAAATGTATAATTTTTGTTAGTGTATTTCTGTGAGTGTGAGTGCATATATGTATGCAATTTGTGATTGTGCCAGAATATGTGTGGGTGTGCAAAGGTAGGCGTGTGCATGTGGAATGGTGTGTAAGAGAATGTGAAGCATGTGAGTGTGAGTAGACAGGTCAAGCCCACAGTGTGCAGCACCATTCCTTGGGCAGGTGGTCCTGGGCTACACATGTGATAACACAGCAACAGTCACATGTGCTTGCACACACTCATACATGTGCAAGCATGACCCAGAGACCAAGCCAGGGAGAGCCAACAAGCGCCATCCCGTGGCTTCTGCTTCAGACTCCTGCCTTGAGTTCCTTCAGTGGTGGGCAGTGGCTCGTGAGATACAAATGCAATTCCTCCCCCAGCCGCTTTTGTCAGTGTTTCATCACAGTGACAGAGAAAAAGCTAGAACAGTAATCATAATGTAAGTGTGCAAATGTGTGAATATGCACAAGTGTGTGCATGGGTGTACAACTGTGTGAGAGTACATGTGAATTAACAGGTGTGACCACAAGTTTGCAATTGTATGTGAGCATATAAATTTGTGGGTGTTGCATGAGTGCGAGCTCATAAGAGTGTGTGAAAGGGTATAAGAATGTATAAGTTTAGCAATGATATTATGTGTATGAGCATGTGTGACTGCATGAGTGTGTCAGTGTGTGACTGAGAATGTGTAACAGTGCAAAAGTATATAAGAGTATATGACTGTGAGCATTGCACATTTGTAAGTGTGGGAGTCTAACACTTATGTAAACATTCACATGAGTGTGTAAGAGCATGTATGCATGTGGATTTCATGTGTCAATGAGCAAGAATGTATAAGCTTGAAAGAGTACGCATGTATGTGAGTGTGATAAGTGCACAAGGAAATGTGTATGTGCAAGTGTGATTGTGTGACTTGCTGTGTCATGATGTGTGAATATGTCAATTTGTAAGTATGGTTGAATGTGTATAGGTGTGAATGTGGAACAGCATTAGAGTGTACATAGTTGTGTGTGAGGAAGGCATTCCCAGTGTTAAGGGACAATAGATGCCAACCCAGGTTACTATACCCAGAAAAAATGTCGATTATAATTGAAGGAGAGAGAAAAGCCTTCCATGACATAAACAAGTTGAAAGAATACATGTCCAGAAAACCAACCCTTCAGAGAATACTTGAAGCAATTCAAAGGACAGAAGAAAGGAGCAACCATCCCCAGGCACCAAGAAAGAGAAATCAATAAAAGCATAACTGCAGAAGTAGAAACCTAAACCCAAACCACAAATGGATAATAGGGCAAAAAGAGCAACACAAACCTATCAGTCATAACCTTAAATATTAATGGACTAAATTCCCCAATCAAAAGTCATAGACTGGGAGATTGGATTAGGAAACAGAATCCATTGATATGCTGTCTACAAGAAACACATCTTACCTTTAAGGACAGGAACCACCTTAAAGTGAAAGGGTGGAAAAAAATATTCCAAGCAAATGGGTGCCAAAAGAAAGCAGGTGTTGCTATTTTAATATCAGACAAAATAGACTTCAAAGTAAAAGAAATCAGAAGAGACAAAGAAGGCCATTACATTTTTATCAAAGGAACAATTCACCAAGAAGATTTCACAATTATGACTATATATGCCCCAAACTCTGGTGCACCAAACTTTATAAAGACAATTCTCCAGGACCACAAGTCACACACTAACCCCACTGAGTAGGGACTTCAATCTCCCACTGAGTCTTTTGGATAGGTCAAACAGGACAAGAATAACAGAGAGACATCTGAACTGAACGATATGATACACCAAATTGGACCTCATAGACCTCTACCGAATATTCCACCCTAATACCAGAGAATATACATTTCTACTCAGCAACCCCACGGTGAACATCTCCAAATTGACCACATACTGGGAACAGGGGGACCTCCACAAATACAAAAAGATAAATAATTCATGCATTTATCAGACCCAGTGCAATAAAACTCAACATCATACACCAGAAGCTTACTGCCACAAAGAAACACATGGAGATCTAAACAACACACTCCTGAATTACTGAATGGGTCAACGGAAGGATAAAGAACATAAAAGCATTCCTGGAACTGAATGACAATGACAATACAACACAACAAAACCTATGGGATACCTTAAAAGCTAGTCCTAAGGGGAAGTTTATAGCCCTGGGTGCCTACATCAGAAAAAAACAGAAAGGCACAAGTGATGATCTAAACACTACAGCTAAAAGCACTTTGAGGAGGCAACAACAGATGAACCCTAAACGCAACAGACAGGAAGAAATAACAAAAAATCAGAGCAGAAATCAATGTGAAACTAGAACAAAGACATACAATACAAAAAATCAAGAATCAAAGCGTTGGTTCTTTGAAAGAATTAACAAGACCTCTAGCCCAGTTAACCAAAAGAAAGAAGGAACAAATCCAAATCAATTACCATCCATGATGAAAAAGGGAAATATCACCAACAGACAAGGAAAAAGATCCAGAAAAATCATACAGGAATACTTCGGAAACAACTTATACTCTACTCAAGTTTGAAAACCTAAGAAGAATGGATGAATTATTGAAATCCTGGGAATCACCAAAGCTCAACCAAGAGAGATAGACAGCCTAAATAAACAAATAAAGAAAAAAAAAAAAAAGAAAAAAAAAAAAAAAAAAAACCTCCCAACTAAAAAACAAGCCCACGCCCAGACAGTTTCATGGCAGATATCTCTATAAAACATTCAAAAAAGACCTATAACTATTATTACTGAAACTGTTTAGAAGGATACAATCAGAGGGAATTCTCCCAAATTCCTTCTATGAAGCCAGCATCACTCTATTACCAAAACCAGGCCAAGATACAACAAAAAGGAGAATATAGACCCATATCTCCTAATGACAACACAGATGCCAAATTCTAAAACAGGGATACTGGCAAATCACTTACAGACCCACATCAGGCAAGATCATCCATTCCTGACAGTCTGGATTCATACCGAGAGCGCAGGGGATGGTTTCAACATATGAAAATCAATAACATCATCCAACACCATAAATGTATAGGAAAAGACAAAAACCACACCATCATCTCAATTTGATGCATGATAAAAGCCTTTGAGCAACAATCCAGTATTCCCATTCAGTTTAAAGTCCTAGAAGGAATTGATGGAGGGATCATTACCTCATTGTAATCAAAGCCATATACATAGGAAACCCACATCCAATATCAGCCTAAAGGCGGAGGAAAGGACAAGAAACGGCCCGTGAAAGGGAGGGAACTCGGCAAGCGCCCCCGGGCACCACCCTCGGTCAAGAGAGGGCTGAAACACCTTGCTAGAGCACATCAGGCAGAAAAGGAAAGGAAAGAGTACAATGGAAAGAGGAAGGGCAAGCGAGCCCGAGGGGCGGATGGAGATGCGGGGGACTGAAGGGACGCGAAAAAAAACCCCAGCAGAAAACGGCGGAGAGAGAAAGGAGGAACAGCTTCAGCCACAGGGGCGGACCGGCAGGCTACAATACAAGGGGAAACCGGAAAAAAAAAGCAAGGGGCCTTGCGTGAACACCAACAAAAAGCAACGGGAGAAAGAATTCAAGGAGGACCGTCCCCACGCACAGAGCCGCAAAACAACAACATACCTAGGAACAACTCTAACCAAAGAGCGCTACAACCAAAAGGGTAAACTTTTAAAGAAAGATAAGTGAAGAAGACATCAGAAGATGGAAAAAAAACCTCCCGGCTAGGGGTATTGGAAAAGTAACAGTGTCAAAAATGGGGCATTTCGACCAAAACTCTGGTATAGATTTAACACAATCAAGCAAAATCTCCAAGAGCTTCTTCACCGGCTTGGAAAAAACGTCTTACCATTCATTTGGAAAAAAACAAAAGACCCCGAATGCCAAAACAACCCTGAGTGAAAAGAGCTACACAGTGGGGCTCTCTATACTAGACTTCAACCTATACTACAAGGCTATTTATGGTCATAACAACAGCCTGGTATTGGCACAAAAACAGACCTGTTGACCATGGAACAAAAGGAAGATCTCAACCCTGAGCACATACATTTTCAGCCTTCTCATATTTGGCAAGGGGGCCAAGAAGGAAGACACAATGGAGAAATGACAGCATCGTCAGCAAATTGTGTTGGCAAAAATGGATACCTGTAGAATAATGAAATTAAATCCCTAACTCTCAACCTGTACAAAATGTTCAACTTCAAATGGATCCAAAGTTAACGTGAAAAACCCCAAAATTTGAAGGCAATAGAAGAAAAAGGTTGGCAGCAGACTACAAGACCTCGGTGTAGGAAAAGACTTCTAAATCAGACAGCAGCTGTGCACGAATTAAAGGTCGACAATTACCAAATGGGGACCTCATTATACTCAAAAACTTCTGTACATCAAAGGAAACAATCAAGGTAGTGAAGAGACATCCCACAGAATGGGAAGGAACCTTCACTTGCAGAAGAAACATCTGACAAAGCCATGATTTCCAGAAATATAAACTACCCAAAAAAAAACAAAGAAAACAAATTGACCCACTCACTAGATGGAGCAAAGAGCTGAAGAGACTTCACAAGTGCGGTAAGTAGAGATGGCTGAGAAAACCTTAAGAAGTTGTCAACATCACTAACTTCATTAAGGAAAATGCAATCAACACACTTTAAGATTCCATCTTAATCCCCAGTAAGACTGGCTTAGGATCAAGAAAACAATTGATACCAAGTGCTGGAGAGTTGTGGGGGAAGGGAACACTCATCAACTGATGGTGGGAATACAAACCTGTCCAGCCACTATGGATTGGACAGCCGTTGTGAGAACCCTTGGAAAGACTTGAATGAACTTGCCACCCGTACCCAGCCATACCACTCCTCGGGCATGTACCTCAAGACTCAACCCACCAGAGCTACAGCATCCACCATGTTGATTCAGCTGTCTTCCCACAATAGCAAGGAGATAGACCCACCCAAATACATAAATTGCCCCTCAACTGATGAATGGATAGAGAAAATGTGGTACATCTACACAACGGAGTTCTTTGCAGCAGTACAGAAAGATGGAATCATGAGCTTTGCAGGAAAAAATGGCTGGAGCTATGAGGACATCATGCTAAGTGAGGTAACACAATACCAGAAAAAATGACAAATGGCATGTTATCCCTCTCATTTTTGGATGCTAGTGCCAATTAACCTAGTTGTAACTTATTCTGTGCCCGGCCCCTTAGCTTTTTGTCACAAGCAGTGGTAAGTGTGATGTTATTGGAACACAACAACAACAACAACAACCGAACGGACTGCACTGAAGAACGACTGAAACAGTGAATCTTTGCTCAAAACAGTCAATTCCACGTGGAGGAAGGAATATTGAGAAGACTGAGAAAGACGATGAACAAGCATGTTTGGGAAATACAGAGCTCTGTGGGGTGGTGGGATAGGGTGGGGGAATGGGTCTAGATTTTGATAAAAAAAAATTTATATAATAAATAAATTAAATAAAAGAATTTTAAAAATAAACAAGAATGTGTGCGCACAGGCGTGTCTGAAGGCTTGTGGAGTTGGTGCCTGGGTGTACAACTGTATATCAGAGTATGTGAGCGTGGTGTTTGGTGTGCGTTTGTGTATGTGTGTGTGTGTGTGTGTGTGTGTGTGGTGTGTGGTTTGGGTGTATGCTAGAGAGTGTTCAAGAGAGTGAGTCTGTGGGCATGTGAGTATGGGTGGGTGCATGAGTCAGTGTGATTGAGTGAAAGGTGTGTAACAATGTGGATAAGTCTTTTAGAATGTATTTGCTTTTAAGTTTGTGTGAGCATGATGTTGTTCTAGTATGAGTGTGTATGTATGTTTATGAGTGCGTGTATGTGTGTATGAGTGTGTATCTGAGTGTGTATGTATGAGTGTGCTGGCTAGTTTTGTTGTCAATTTGACAAAGCCGGGAGTCACCTGGCAAGAGGGAACCTCAACTTGAGAATTTCCTCCATCGGCTTGTGGCCATGGTTGAGAGATTCCTTGGTTGGTGGCTGATGTGGGATGGCCAAGCACAGCATGGCAGCACCATCCCTGCCAGGTAGGTGGCTGTTTGTGAAAGATAGCTAACCTGAACAGAGACTTCACAAGTGAGGAATTAGAGATGGCCAAGAAACACCTTAAGGAAGTGTTCAACATAATAATCATGAAGGAAAAGATGGACATCTATGAAGCTTTTGCAGGGAAAGGAAAATGTGGCGCTAGATTGGACATTCATGCTGAGTGGTGAAAGTAACACGTAAATGGAAAAAAAATAAACGATGCATGGTTCCCTAATCTGTGGGATGCTAGGAGCCAATTATTTACCTAGTTGTAAGATTTCTTGTGCATGGCCCCTTGAGCTTTGTCCCAAAAGCAGATGGGCGTTGATTTGCATAAGGAAACAACAACAACAACAACAACAACAGAAAGGACTGCATTGAAGAACTGACTGAAACAGTGAACTTCTGCTCAAAACAGTCAACTTCCTCATGGAGAATATTGAGAAAGACTGAGAAAGAGATGAAAAGCATGTTTGGCAGAATGCATGAGCTCTGGTGGGGTGGGGGAATGGGTGGGAACATGGGTCTAGATTTGATAAAAAAATAAAAATAAATAAATTAAAAAAGATAGCTAACCATGAGCCAGAGAGTGAGCGAGCCAGTGAGCCAGAGGAGAGCGAGCCAGTGAGCCAGTGAGCCAGTGAGCCAGAGACCAAGCCAGTGAGCCAGAGGAGAGTGAGCCAGTGAGCCAGAGGAGAGCAAGCCAGTGAGCCAGAGGAGAGTGAGCCAGTGAGCCAGAGGAGAGCAAACCAGTGAGCCAGAGAACGAGCTAGTGTACCAGAGGAGAGTGAGCCAGTGAGTCAGAGGAGAGAGAGAGAGCCAGTGAGCCAGAGAGTGAGTCAGAGAGCAAGCCAGTGAGCCAGAGGAGAGTGAGCCAGTGAGCCAGAGGAGAGCAAACCAGTGAGCCAGAGAACGAGCTAGTGTACCAGAGGAGAGTGAGCCAGTGAGTCAGAGGAGAGAGAGAGAGCCAGTGAGCCAGAGAGTGAGTCAGAGAGCAAGCCAGTGAGCCAGAGGAGAGTGAGCCAGTGAGCCAGAGGAGAGCAAGCCAGTGAGCCAGAGGAGAGTGAGCCAGTGAGCCAGAGGAGAGCAAACCAGTGAGCCAGAGAACGAGCTAGTGTACCAGAGGAGAGTGAGCCAGTGAGTCAGAGGAGAGAGAGCCAGTGAGCCAGAGAGTGAGCCAGAGAGCAAGCCAGTGAGCAGCCCTCCTCTGTGGTTCTTGCCTTGAGTTCCTTTCCCAACCTCCACCAGGGACAGACTCAGACCTGGATGTGCTAGCCAAACAAACCCTTTCTCCTCAAAGTGGCTTTTGTTCATGGTGTTTATCATAGCAACAGAAAGGAATCTAGGACAGGTATGTTAGTGATCGTGAGGGCAAGAGTATGACTGTGGGCAAGAGTATGACTGTGTTTATTTTTTATGTGTATGAGTGTGCTGTCTGCATGTAGGTTGGTGCACCTGTGTTGTGCAATGCTGCAGAGGTCAGAAGAGGGCGTCGGATTCCCCTGGAACTGAGATTAAAGACAGTTCTTAGCCACCATGTGGGTGCTGGGAATCGAACCCAGGTCCTCTGCAAGAGCAGCCAGTGCTCTTAACCACTGACCCATCTCTCCAGCCCCATGATTGTGTTTCTATGAGTGTGTAAATGCATGTCTGTGAGTGTGTGTGGTATGTGTGCAAGAGTGTATGAGTTTGTAAAATTGTATAGCTGGGTGTGGTGGCACACACCTTTAATACCAGCACTCAGGAGGCAGGGGGAAGTGGATCTCTGTGAGTTCAAGCCAGCTAGAACTACATAGTGAGACCCTGTCTGGAAAAAAAAAGTACTGATGGTTAAAGGTGTATATGTGTGAGCAAGGATGTTTCATTGTGCACGAGTATGTGATTTTGGGTGAACCCCCACCAGGGCTCAGGGAACATCTGTCTCATCCACCTCACCACCAGGGCTCAGGGAACATCTGTCTCATCCACCTCACCGCCAGGGCTCAGGGAACATCTGTCTCATCCACCTCACCACCAGGGCTCAGGGAACATCTGTCTCATCCACCTCACCGCCAGGGCTCAGGGAACATCTGTCTCATCCACCTCACCACCAGGGCTCAGGGAACATCTGTATCATCCACCTCACTGCCAGGGCTCAGGGAACATCATAGAAGATGAGCTAGAAAGAATGTAGGAATCCTGGGAAATGCTGTGTTCTGGACATAATAGGGCTGCTGCCCCCATGAACTCCCTGCACAGAACCTGCACAAGGCCAAGCCAACACGATGGTTGACATTGATGTAGCAAACTAATAGGACGTTGTGGGTTACCAGAAAAATCAGGGAGAGGACACGGACCTTGCATAGGAGATCTACTTGGGGGCAACATGAAGGAGCTGGGGTGGGTCAGATCAGATCAAGGTACATTCATGAATGTATGAAATTTTCAATAAATAAAATTCCTCTTAAAACAAGAAGCAAGTGTTGGTAGAGGGGTCAGTCTGCCTCTCTACATGAATTTCCAGTCCCTTTTGCTGCTGAGAAAGGTCAGTCAGTTAAACAGCTAGCCGGAGACTACTGCTCTGCCCACACCCACCATCTGGAGTACTCACTGATACTTCAGGAGATTATGAAATGATCACAGACTCCTGAAGGTACAGCCTCAGCCAGGGCTCTTTGAAACAATTTATACCAGAGTTCTCATGATCACAAGCCTTGGTGAATTCCAGATACCTTTGCAAGCCTTTCCACCTAGGCCAGAGAGGACGCACTTCCCTAGAGCCTACAGAGGGTCTGCTGTGACTGTGGGGAGAACGAGGCCTTGGCGAGTTCAAACATAAACTTCCAAGGCTGTGACTGGGGTAAGGGAAGACTACATTCTAAACACAAGCATCAAAGCTGTGATGGAGGTTAAGAAGCAAGGCTTTATTGGTTTTATTCAAAGAGCTATGATGATTGATCCAACCAAATGGCAGCAATTGGTCCAAACATCCCTTCAGGCTGCTTATAAAAGCTAGTGGGCTTCCTTGGTGAGTCTGTACGGAGACGCTCTCTGTGCTGCTTGGCTAGTGTTCCAGCGCTAGCCCAGATGAAGGACTCTCAGGTAGTTTTTCTTTTCTTGCTTATGCTCAGTGCTACAGGTTGTGCTCGTAACACTGAGAAAGAAGCCGCAGAACAAATGCAGCAAGAGCTGAGCAGCTCCCGGGCTGAGCTGAAGCAGGGCAGATGCCCAGCTGTGTGATGGCTGGAGAGCAGCTGGATTGTTTGGGAACTAGAGAGAACGGAAGCCTTATTGCTGGATGAGATCCCAGGGCTGTCACATCCTTAGAACCAAGGCTTGAGCCTCTGGGCCAAGGACTGTGTTCTAGTTCACTTTCCTGTTCTCAAATTTTATTCTTATTTAAATGTATGAGTGTTTTGTCTGCATGTGTGTAAGTGCACCATGTGTGTGCAGTGCCAGTGGAGGCCAGAAGAGGGTATCAGATCTAAAACTGGAGTTACAGATGGTGGTTAGCCACTGTGTGAGTGCTGGGAACTGAACCCTGGTCCTTTGCAGGAGCAGCCAGTGCTCTTAATGGCTGAGCCATCTCTCCAGCCCCCTAGTTGACTTTCTATTGTGGTAAAATACCAACTAAAAGCAACTTAGGGAGACAAGGGTTTATTCCATCCTAATCATGGGGGGAGCTGGGCAGGAGCTCAAGGCAGGAACCTGAAGGCAGTGACTGAAGCAGAGACCACAGGGGAAAGCTTGCTGGGGGCTTCCTCTGGAGTGCTCAGCTATGTTTCATATGTGGCCCAAGCCCATGTGCCCAGGGACAGCACCATCTGCAGTAGTCTGGGCTCTCCTACATCCATTAGCAATTAAGAAAATGCCTCACAGATATGCCCACAGGCTGGTCGGACAGAGGAAAGTCCTCGTAGAGGTTCCCTCTTCCTGCGTGGTGCTAGTTAGTTGACAAAACTAAGCAGCACAAGCTGGTAACATGGACTAGTGCTAAGAGGCTGGAGAATCTCAACTCCCAGGGCCTACACAAGCTCTGACACTGGCTGCTTTGAGGACTGAGGAATCCTGCCCCTTAGGTCTACCCTGCAGCTGCAACATCGGCCACAGTGAAGGGTTGAGGAATCCCAGCTTCCTAGGCTTACACAAGAACTTCCTACAAGTGACACTGCCCGAAGCCTGCATGAGGTCGAACACTGGAGGGCGCTGCACACGCTGTGCCTCTGCTAACACCTGCCTACCATCGCTCACTGCATGGAAACGAAAGCTACCAAAGACCGGGACCTAGAGCTTCTGCTGGCCTGCATACGACTTCTAGTTGGGAAGAGCCAGACTCCTATCCAGCTAATCGGCAACACCCCCACCCCTCCTGTGGCCGCATACAGCCTATGAGGTTCCACTGTGCCCCTTCCAGTCCTTGTAATGGCTGGCACAGCCCAGTTTGTTCTTTCCATTCTCCAGAGGAGAATCCTCAAGTTCCAAAAAGCCATCCCTTGCTGAGCCGGTTGGTAGCTAGAGCCTGGCTGGCTCATCTGTGCTGCACTCCTATGGACAGCGGAGCCATCCCAATGTGGGGCCTCCCTAGGTTGACCTCATGCTTCCTGTGGCCTCTTTGAATTCTCTACAATGACTGTTTTGGTCTTTGCATCCACACAACTAATCCCAGTCAGCCTGCATGCTGAAGGCCCAGCCGCCCAGGCTTCCCTGCCTTCTAGCCTTGTCCCGTCCTCACCCTCACCCCTGAGACGCAAAGCAGGTCCCAGAGCAGGCTTCCCAGTCTCAGTACTCCCTAAGAACTGGCAGGACTTGATGAATTCTTTTTAAAGACAGATTTTATTTTCTTGTGCGCGTGTGTGTGTGTGTGTGTGTGTGTGTGTGTTTCTGTCTGTCTGTCCCTGTGATTATATATGTGTCTGTGTGTTCAGCTGCCCACCGAGGCCAGAAGAGTGAGCTGAACCCTTGGAGCTGGAGTTGTAGGCAGCTGTGAAAACCTGGCGTGGGAATGTGGGAGCTGAGAACCAAACTCTGGGCCTCTGCAAGAATTCACAACCATGGAACCAACCATTTTTCCAGCCCCCCCCAATTACATACATTTTCTCAAATATTGTTCAGAAGTGTAATAATGTGGAGGTGCTGTCTGGAGTAGCAATCTGATATGATTTACCAAAATTCAAATGTGCACATATCCCGATACCAGAACCTGGACTTACTGATTTCCTCCTGTCTTAACATGTGAAGGCAAAGACAGGGACTCTGGTACATGTGGTGTAATTTGTTAATAGGACCAAACAAGAAAGCTAGATGTTCTCAAATGGGGTTTAGATAAGCTGTGGCATATCCAGAAGTGGAAAACTTCTGGGGAGTCAAAGGCACATCTTCTGCTCTGCCATAACTCAGTGACTGAAGTGGCACACGATTCCTGAGTACTCTATGCCAAGCCCTGCCCAACAATCCAGAGTAGAGTAAATCCCTAAAAAAGTATGCAAGTGAGCACGTAAGCAAGGCTGGTAATGCAGATAGATCTTGCACACTGCCACACCAGACAGACGGGACAGCCAGGGGACAGGAGACCCAGAACAAAAGCTTGTATTGAAGGAAGTGCAGAGTGAAGCAGTAGGCTGAGCTGGATGCACAGATCCAGCTGCACTTAATGCCCCAAGAAGCACACATGCTTCCACCATTCACGTGGCGCAGACACCTCTCCTTCAGGCTGCTCCTATGGGTCAGGCAAACCACCCATGCCAGGGACATCCCAGGCCTAGCAGGGGACGGGACTCCAGCGCACCCTCTGTGACATGGGTTCCTTATTTCGCACCATGTCTCTGGGGCTTTGAGGAGGACAAATGAACAAGTCAGGGAAAAGGCAGGAAATTGTGTACAGTGTCAACCTGGACCAAAGGTGGTGTGAGATTCTGCAGAGAGCCAGCAGAGGGTGCTGTTAGACCACGTCTGGGCTGTAACAGCCAGCAGAGGGTGCTGTTGGACCACGTCTGGGTTGTAACAGCCAGCAGAGGGTGCTGTTGGACCACGTCTGGGCTGTAACAGCCAGCAGAGGGTGTTGTTGGACCACATCTAGGCTGTAACAGTGACCTGACTCATGTTTGTTTTCTGAAACTGGCAAACATGGTACCTTTTTCTAAAATAAGAAAAGCAGGGTCTGGAGGTTGGGAGAGGGGAAATGGAGACCACATCTCACATGCATTGACACCAAGAAGGAGCTGGTGTCTGGGTCCAGCACTGACGCTCACAGGAAAGCTGGCTGGACTGTTCTCAGCCAGGTCAAGGAATGCATGCAGTGGGGGCAGAGGGACACAAGCGGGACTCCCCAGGGAGGCCTGGTGCTTAGAAGTGGGGGAGCAGTCCATGGCCACACCACCCTGAATGCCTCCCATCTCATCCAATCTTGGAAGGGAAGAAGAGTTGGGGCTTGGATGGAAGAAATTGGACACAGGCAGTCACATGGCTTCTGAAGAGACCAGCCAGTGAGAAGACCCATCTGACACAGGTAAGAGCTGAGTGGGTGTGGATGGTGTAAGGTGACCATGAGGCAGCTCTGGGGCTCATGAAGGCAAGTGTTGGGGTCAGTTTTTACCTAGGGAGCAGAGAAATAATGGCTCTCATTAATTTTGTCTTACCATGGTGTGGTGGTTTGATTGAGAATGTCCCCCATAGGCTTTAAGTATTCAGACATTTTGTCCCTAGTTGGTGGTGCAGTTTGGGGAGGTCTTAGAAGGTGTGGCCATACTGGAGGAAGTACGTCATTTGGGGGCAGGCTTAGTGAGTTTCTCTGCTTCCTTTGCTCATTGTGAGATGTGACCCTTGGCTTGCTGCTCCAGCCCCGGCCACCATGCTTCCTGCCACAATGGACTCTGATTCCCTGGAACTGTCAATCACAAGCTCAAGTAAACTTCTTCTTTTGATAAGTTCCCTTGGTTATGGTGTTTTATCACAGCAACAGAAAAGTGACTAATACACCTGGGCATGGGGATCCCTGGAGTGGAGAAGTGTGACTTCTCCCACACAGCACAGGGGTGCCAGTGGGCAGTGAGGGTGCAGGGTGGGCTGTGGTGGGTGAAGAATGATTAAAAAGAAGTGTTGAGATGAAGTGATAGGGCTCAATTGACAAACAGCCCTTCTTATGGCTCTGTCCAGAGCGCTCAGACAGCACTGAGGAAGGCTACAGGTTGGTGACTACATCCGGGTTTTAATGAAGTGACGTAGCATTGTTTATCTTGCTCAATCTAGATTTAACAAGGAAGTGTGCATGGGCTTAAGACAAGAGATCTGACTATAATTCTTGCCTAGCCAAGAATCCTTGTCAGTAATTTCCCTTCCAAGAGAAGGAGAAGCTCAGGGCCCCAGGCCAAAGATGGTGTCTCAGAATGAGAAATTTGTGGGAGGGCCTGAGACTGGGGTGTCCCTGAACACAAGGTCTTCACAGCCCTCCCAGCCTGGTGAGCACACAAGAGGTGGCCGGAAGGGCCTGCCATGTTGGAGTTTGGATCGGCAAAGACAGAAGGAAGGGGGAGGAGTCAGGGGAAAGCAAGGCCCGGGAACTGCAGCCCAAGGCTGAGCTTACTAGCAGGAAGCAGGGGTACCAGGGGAGAGTGGAGAGAGAGGCATGTGGTGAGTGCCCTGGTCTAGCTCCTGGCTCTACACTGGGGCCCAACCCCGCGTCTGAGCTCCAGATGCAGAGAAGCTGACGAGGGGCCAAGTCACGAGCAGACTTTGCTATGAGGGACCGGCATTCTGGGGGATCAGGGGCTAGTGACGGGGCCGCCCTGGGAAATGACAGTGGGAGCTGGGCTAGGACGGAGAATGCTCTGAAAATGTGGGGGTTCAAGAGAATTCCCCCCAAATGCAGGAGAGGGGACCCTCTCTGCCAGGGCTGGGTCACAGCTCACAGCAGATGGCATAGTCTGCCCCTAGGTCCTAGACCCTCTCTGACTCCGGGACAGCCACAGGTCAATTTGTGTTCTGAGTAGGATGCAGTAGGTAGGATTTGAACTCAAATATCTGGCTCTAGGCTCCATGAATCTAGTCATGATATAGTATTTCCTGCAATCATGCTTTAACCCCACACACAGCTCATAAATGGACTTCCCTATGGGATCAACTTACTCCCCGTCCCCTGTGTGTATCACTAATTATTGTTTTGCTTGCTGACCCTAGACTTCACTTTTCTCCTGTCCTGAAATGTTGGGTCTTTTTCTTAACACAACCTCACAGTCTATTCTGACCATTTTTTAAAGTTAATACTTTGCTGATAACCTAAATGACTGTTTCTTTGACTTTTTATAGAAACCTAATTTAAAATGTGTAAAACGTGTCATTTAAAAATTAATCCTGCAAGTTACGCAGACTGCAAACATCTGTCATCCTCCTTCCCGGTATCCTCAAGGTAATTTTGTCGGTCATGCAGCCTCTTCCTTCTGTAGGCTCCCTAAATGCCTCCTAAATCTCCGTTTCCATTTCAGTAGCAGCTGAAGCACTCCTTGCCCTGGCCAGAGCTTAAAAAAAAACTCTCAATGGGTCTCAAGACCCCCATCCATCCCATAAACTACCGCCAGACAAAACTTCCAAGAACACTGCTCCAGGCGGGTATTATTTCTTGCTCTGAAACCTTGCTGTCTAGAGAACTCAGCAGTGCATCAATTAAGAGCTTCTTTTTCCCAGGCTCCACCTTGCCTCACTAGTTCATGGCTCACAGAGAGACATCAGTCTACAGGTGAGCTCTTAACAACATAGAACAGAGGTTCCCAGGGATCGGAGCGAGACCCAGGAGATGGTGCCTAAGAAGCACAGGGTTCCTGGTGCAGAGATGAAGCATTTTGGAAATAACAGTAATGGCCACATGACATGGTGGTTGAGGTCCATCACAGAATTACATACTTAAAGCTGTCTAGCCAGGCATGGCTACTAGTGGGTGCTCTGGAGGTGATGTGTTCTGTGACTTCTCCTGGGGAGACTTGAGCAAAAGTCCATTTACCACAAAGAGGGGACTGATGACAAGCCAAAGAAACAATGCTATGAAAATCCAGCTTCGTGAGTTAGTGTAGTGGAGTTGCTTACAGGAATGTGGGTGAGGGCTTTCTTATAGGAGCAGAGATTCCTCAGAGGCAGCTGTGTCGTCGAAAGCTCACCCCTGCATGGTGAAGACTCACAAAATCGCCATGCTCGAAGCGCCCTCAAGCAGCTCCTTGTGCAGGAGTTGCTGCCTTTTAGCTAACCTTGGAGAAGGTGCCTTGTAGAACTTGTAAGTGTTGGGAAGCTCCTTAGACTTGTTTGTTAACTTCTTCAGTCTTGTAAATCTCACTTATCAGTCTTAAGGGGGAAGTATTTCTGTTGAGAGGAAATAGTGCACAATACTGAGACAAAAGGATTTCTAGAAGCTGGAGAACAGCCCCAGCAACATAGAGAGACCATGTCTCTAAAGGGTAAAACAGCCGGGCGTGGTGGTGCATACCTTTAATCCTAGCACTTGGGAGGCAGAGGCAGGCGGATCTTTGTGAGTTCAAGGCCAGCCTGGTCTACAGAGTGAGTTCCAGGACAGCTGGGACTACAGGGAGACCCTGTCTCGAAAAGACCAAAAAAAAAAAAAGGGTAAAACAAGCAAACAAAAAGGTTTTAAAACCACCTTTGTTGTGTATATTCACCCCCCAAAATTCACAAGTCAGCTTCCTTTAGCCGAATCCTACAGATTATTCCTTTCTCTCTGACTTCGATTTCCTATTTATCTTCTTTGTAAAATTTATACAACACAGAAAAAAGTTTCTTCCATAGGGCTGGAGGGATAGCCTAGCGGTTAAGAGCACCGACGCTCTTGCAGAGGACCCGGGTTCGATCCCCAGCACCCACATGGCGGCTGAGAACCGTCTGTAACTCCAATTCCAGGAGAACTCCAGTTCCAGGGGAATCCGACACCCTCTTCTGACCTCCGCGGCATTGCACGACACGGGTGCACAGACCTGCATGCAGACAGTACATTCATACACATACAAAAATAAATAAATAAAAAATTAAAAAAAAAAGTTTCTTCCATAGTGTGGACAATTATTTCTAGAACCTTGCAGGGCTTCCTGCTTCCTCACAATCAATGAAATAATAGACTAAAAATCCCCAAATACCTCTTGTGGCTTTAATTGTCTTCTTGTCACGTGTATAGTGACATTTTTTTTTCCATCCCAGTAAGCCTGTGCCTTCTGAAAGCACATAGAAATAGTCTGACGTGTTGATTTCCCAGGCCCTGATTTTAATTGGTCTCTCAAGGAACATTTCTCAGAGGAGCTAGTAAGGGCTCAGTCTGTCTTATCATGTCTCTTTGAAAAGCAATCTGGCTGGTGGATTTCCTAGACTATGTACAAAGCCAAATTACAGCTGGGAATTTTTAGCATTCTGCCTTTAAAAAAAAATGTAGGCATGATGCAAGAGCTCTGGTGGGGTGGGGGCAAGAAAGGGGGAGTGGGTCTAAATCTGATTGAGAAATGTATGAAATGCACAAAACTTCAATAAAAAATTTGCTAAAAAAATAAATGTAGACACTGATGTCCACACGACGTAGATGTAGAGTGGGGAAAGAGCTTAGGGGCCGATATGTCTCATTTGTTATTTTTAAGACAGAGTCTCCTGTAGCCCATGCTGGCCTTGAATGTGTGTGCACCCAAAGATGACCTTGACCTTCTGACCTTCTTGCTGGCACTGTCTGAATCCTGGGGTGACAGGCAGGTGCTGTGAATGTGGTTGATGCTGTGCTCGCTGGGGATCCAGCTCAGACTCCGTGACACTAAGAAAGCACCAAGTCCGTTCCAAGAATAGCCCACGCTCTTAAATGCTGAGCCATCTCTCCAGCCCCTAGCACACTTTTTAAAATGGCCACAGATACTTAACAGTGTGCTGGATAGCTTTAGTGTCAAGTTGACACACCTGGGTTGAGGGAGCCTCAACCGGAGAATTGCCCCCATCGGACTGGGCTGTGGAGTACTGTCTTGATTGCTGATTTATGTGGGAGGGCACAGCCCACTGTGGGCAGTTGTTGTATATTATATAAGAAAGCAAGCTGAGCACGGGCCAGGGGCGCAAGCCAGTAAGCAGCACTCTTCCATGGCCTGTGCTTCAGCTCCTGCCTCCAGGTTCCTGCCCTGAGTTCCTACCTTGGGCTCCCTGAGTGATGAACTGCACCCAGGAGATGTGAACTGAATAAACCCTTTCCTCCCCAAGTTGGTATTGGTCAGTGTTTTGTCACAGCAATGGAGAAGTGAACTAGAACAAGAGACATTAGAAATATCTGGATATTTGACATTTTAGGATTACTGATAACTTTCTTTTTTAAATTTTATTTATTTATGTGTATGAATGTACTGTCTGCATGTAGGTTTGTGCACCCATGTCGTGCAATGCTGCGGAGGTCAGAAGAGGGTGTCAGATTCCCCTAGAACTGGAGTTAAAGATGGTTCTCAGCTGCCATGTGGGTGCTGGGGATTGAACCCGGGTCCTTTCAAGAGCAGTCAGTGCTCTTAACCGCTAGGCCATCTCTCCAGCCCCACCGATAACTTTCTTTGCTGGGACAAGCTAACACTTTCATTCTAAAGTATTCAGGGATAAAATATGATGTCTGCAACTTTATGTACCCACACTGTTCACCCCTGTCCTATTTAGTTCTCTGTTGCTGTGATAAAACATTCTGACCAGAAACCACTTGTGGAGGAAATGGTTCACTCCAGTTTATAGCACAGTCCTTCACTGAGGGAATGAGGGCGGGAACTCAGACAGAAACCTGGAGGCAGAAACGTAAGCTCAGATGTGGAAGAACACTGCTTACTGGCTCGCTCCTCTGGCCTGTGCTCAGCCTGCTTGCTTACACACCCCAGGACCACCAGCCCAGGGCTGGCGCCACCAGGGTGGCTAGGCCCTCACGCGTGAGTCAACAATAAGAAAACACCTCACAGTCATGCCCACAGGCCAATCAGATAGGAGCTCCCCAAAAGAGGCTCCCTGCTCCCAAGTGTGTGGAGTTGACAATGGAAACCCATCATGACATCCCTTATCGGCCATTTTCATTATAAAACTCCAGTAATCAGCTGGGCGTGGTGGAGCACACCTGTAATCCCAGCACTTGGGAGGCAGAGGCAGGTGGATCTCTGTGAGTTCAAGGCCAGCCTGGTCTACATAGTGAGCTCCAGGCCAGCTGGGACTAAAAAGGGAGACTCTGTCTCAAAACGACCAAAAAAACCACCCCCCCAAAAAAACTCCATTAATCAAAATAACATGGTACTGGTATAAAGATATACATATAACAGGTAGAGAATCCAGACCCCTCCCCATGCTCTCCACTCCCCAACACACACACACACACACACACACACACACACACACACACACAGAATCTTGACAAAGGCAGAAAGATAATGCAAAGATAGCAAGTCGCTTTCCAGTAAAGGATGCCTGGGTAATCGACAGGCACAGGTGAAAGAGAGAGCCTGGTCCCCAGCTCCAATACTACAACCCAATGCTATAAAAATTCTAGAAGAAAATATAAAGAGAAAATATCTATGATCTTAGAGTAAGCAATGATTATTAGATACAATGCCCAATCCATAAAAGAATGAATTTATTCATTGGATTCATCAAAGTACATACATTTAAATTTGCATAATAACTGCTTGTGAAGAGAAAGATGCTCAAAAACCTCAGCAAACCTGCTGCAACCTCCTAAAGGGGCTGGCGTGTGTGTGATGTGTTTGCCGCCCCATCTCACCTGGTAGGACTTGATTCCACCACAGTCATGGCCCCTAACAAGGTGGGGAGGTGGGGGGGGGGGTGTGTGTGTGTGTGTGTGTGTGTGTGTGTGTGTGTGTGTGTGAAGCCTGGAGCCACACCCTTGCTTGAGATGGCTGTGCAAGCTACTTCCACAGTCTGGCCAGTTGCTCCAAGAAGCCATAGCTGGGATGAGGTAGCCGTGGAGCCAGCTCTGTCTTCTAGCGGTTGTACTTCGAGTGGATAAGTGCTATGTGCATGGATGAGCGCCATGTGCATGGATGACCGCCACGTGCATGGGTGAGCGCCATGTGCATGGATGAGCGCCACATGCATGGGTGAGCGCCACGTTTGCTTTGCCGAGGCAAGCTCTGCCTGTCCTCCAGGACTTGGTATTCCTCCAGAACACATCATAGCATGTCATCAGGAAAGACAGGGTGATACTGGCCAGGATCTGCCGCCTGCCCTGCTCTGTGCCGGGTCCTTCTAATTAGAAGGCGTGGCCTTCCTCAGGTGCCACTCTGTTTGGCTTGGCATGAAAGCAGAGTCGACTGCTGACTTTGTGCCATTCCTGATTGTAGTCAAATTATCAGACAGTTCCGTTCTCTGAATCTCTAGCTCAGTGATCTTGGAGAAGCCAACTGTAATCTTAGGCACAGTTTACAGGTAACAAACCTGGAGTCTGTGTCTGGGGCTAGCCTCCTCACTCCTCCGCTCTAAATATCATCTCCAATTATTTCTCTGTTATATGCACTTCTGCTTTCCTTGAGTTCCTTGATCTGAGGTAATTCCCTCACCAAATGTAGGCATTAGAGGCTATTTACACGTAGTTCCTACTGAAGGCTCTGAATTCAAAAATTCCCTCATCAACATGTGAGGTGGCTTAGACTACCGTAACAAAGTACTATATATTGTGTAGCTCAAACAACAGCAATTCACTTTTTTACAAACTTGGAGGCTAAGAGTCTGAGACAAAGGTCCCAGTAGCGTCGTGTTCCGAGGCCCCCGTGGTTATGTAGACGGCTTCCCTCTCCCTCTCCCTCTCCCTGCGTCTTCATGGGGTCTTCTCCGCTCATTTCTGCTTCTATGGATACAAATCAAATTGGGTTAAGATCTACAATTATGACCTTATTTTACCTTCATTTTCTCCTATCTATGAATGAATACAGTCACATTCTGAGGAATTGGGAGGGTGAAACATTAACATGTGGATTTGGAGTGTACATCTTTACCCACATGACAATGAGAACACACAGAGGTGACAGGGAAGGAAGAACCTCAACTACAGAAAGTGGTGCCCTTAATGCATTAGCATGGGTGAAACTGCAGTTGCGTCAGTAGACACGGCTTGTTCCTCCATCCCCAGCTCTTAAATTCTGCTCTTTCTGTGTGCTCTGTATCAGCCAAGGCAGATGATGAGAGACAGGCTGATGTGGTCAGCGCATGCATGCTATGGACTCAGAGGAAGGTGAGATGTGGGGAATGCAGCGGGCTGTGTTCCTATCCAAGGCCAGGCTTTATGTTCTGAAGACACAGAAACAAGTAGTGAGTCTTATTGGGTTCTTTAACCAGAGAGGCCAGCACACTGCTGCCTGACCCTTTACTTCCCCTTTACTTTTGGACTCACTTTGTGGCAGAGTGCTACTAACTTAGGCTGGGGGGGGGGCATGGTGGTGGCAGTTAATCTTAGCTCCATCTTGGGAACTTCTGCTATTCTGCATCTCTGATTTCCTCTCTGTAAAATGGGTGCTTACCTAATCTACGGGGCTTCTGTGCTAGGTCCAAGTGATATAACAAATAGTGAATCTCCAGTAAATGCTAGCTGTCATGTGATGTTTCCACCAAACGTGTGTCCTAGTTTGTCTTCCATTGCTGTGACAAAACACTCTGACCAACACCAACTTGGGGAGGATCAGCTCACATCTCCTGGGTCACAGTTCATCACTTAGGGAGCCCAAGGCAGGAACTCAGGGCAGGATCCTGGAGGCAGGAGCTGAAGCACAGGCCATGGAGGAATGCTGTTCAGTGGCTTGCTCCCCTGGCTCATGCCCAGCCTGCCTTCTTATACAGTACACAACAACCTGGCCAGGGTGGCACTACTCATTGTGGGCTGGGCCCTCCCACACTGCCTGACAATCAAGATAATACTCCACAGATGTGGCCTCAGGCCAATCCAATGGAGCCAATTCCTCAACTGAGGCTCCCTCAACCCAGGTGTGTCAAGTTGACACTAAAGCTATCCAGCACAACGTGTAAAATTCTACTCCCGTAGTGTGGTACTGGGGACAAATCCAGGGCTTTGGGCGTGTTAGAGAAGCACTCTACACTGACTTACATTTCAGTGAAAGGTCTCCATTAAACTTTCAGTGCTTGCCACAGAAGCACGTGGGCCTCAGTTCTGAGCCCTGACACCTATGGAAAGTGCAGCAGCATTTGGTAGGTGGAGGCAGGTGGACATCTGGAGCTTGTTGATATTCCAGACTAACTGAACCAGTGAGCTCTGGTTTAGTGAGAGACCTTGTCTCAAAAAATAAGAAGGAGAATGGTTAAGGAGGGTGTGCCACATCTGCCACAACATCTGCATGTGCCTGTGCACACATTAAATAAAAATAGACATTTTCAGTAGGGCATGTTGGTGCACACCTTTAATCCCAGCACTCAGGAGGCAGAGGCAAGAGGACCTCTGTGAGCTCAGGGCCAGCCTGGTCTATGCAGCAAGTTTCAGGACAGCTGGGACTACAGGGAGATTCTGTCTCAAAAAAGAAAAAAAATAAAAAACATTTTCAGAATAAATACAGGGCTAGAGGAACTATTCTAGTCTCGGAGCTGATATTATATATTGCAACAGGAACATCTGTGCCAACTGTCTGGCCTGGATTGAAAGGCCTAATTCATCTCATGCACAGTGGACACTGCAGTCACAAGCCCTGTTCTTTATAACATGTAATATTCCCTGACCAGTGTGCAGACCCCCCAGACTGGTGCTTCACATCTATTCTCAAGAACCTCCCCTCCCTGTTCCCCAGAAGCAGCAAATTAGAAAGGAAAGGAAGAAAGACGGTGCTTAGAGGTGAGCACAGTGAAGCAGCGAGGAGCCTGCGGCTGACAGCTTGTCAGCTCTGAGGAAGACAGCGAAGAAGCAGAGTCAGGTGTCCTGTGTGGCCCAGCTCAGTGATTGATGCTGGCGAGGGGTGACCAGGGAACCTGCTCCCCACTATTAATGGCCCCTCCATTCCCTGGGCAGCCCAACCTAGGAAAGCCAGCCACTTCACTGAAGATGGTGACTTCTTCCTTCCCCCCTGCATGTCACTGCTCTCCAAATCCCACCGATTCAGAAGATGTACCTAGAGGCTGTGTGCTCTGCCACAGAGAAGCATTTCCTGGAGTCTCAGCACAGTTTCAACATCTCCTTTAGCCACTTCATTGTTCAGTAGAAAATATGGGGCTCCCTGCTGGGGACACACAGGAAGGGTTGTTGGGAATCTGCATGTATCAGACAGCACAGGTCTATCTTTCTTTTCAAATGAGAAAAATCTCACCTTAATGTCATTATGGACTGTGGAAGATGCTATTAAAAGTACAAAACTTTCAGGGCTGGAGATGGCTCCATGGTTAAGAGCACCAACTGCTCTTGCAGAGGACCTGAGTTCAATTCCCAGCACCCACATGGCGGCTAAGAACCGTCTTTAACTCCAGTTCCAGGGGAATCCGATGCCCTCTTCTGACCTCCGCACGACATGGGTGCACCAACCTACATGCAGACAGTATACTCATATGTATAGAAAATAATAAATTTAAAAGAAAGTATGAAACTTTCCCATTTTAAATTATTTTAGAAAACAAGACTAAATGTATCTATTTCTATTAAAAGATATGCTAAATTTACACGTGCATATGTGTATGTGGTAAGTTAGTGCATGAATGTGTACATATGTATATGTATGCATGTGTATATGGTAAGTTAGCACATGTATGTGTATATGTGTGTGCATACATATGTGAATATATGTGTATGCATGTTTGCGAGTGCATATGTGTATGTGTGTGCGTGTGTGTGTGTGTGTGTGTGTGTGTGTGTAGCACATTAGATAATGTGAGTGGCTCAGTTCAGCCATTCAGATCTAAAGGCCACTTTAGTTTCTTCCTGCTCTTCTCCGTCAGCTGAGATGTCAGCTGAGGGTCTTAAGGCGACTGGGAGGATTTGTTTCTCCTCCAGGAAAGCCTCTCCTTTTCCATTCCTGTGTCTTGCTTTCTTCTCTTCTCTCCACCATCATGAGCTCGATTAAACACTCCCATTCACTTCAGTCCGGGCTCTGCTTTCTGCGCACTCGTCAGCTCTCTCCAGCTCTTTGTTCCTTTCCTTCTTCTGGTTTGCAAATCCTCCCCAGGGCTTTGGAGCTGGAGGCTGGCTGTGCAATGTGTTCAGTGCCAGGTGTGTGCGCTGGTTTGCTGGCAACAGAAAGCTTCTTTGTGACCATCCAGGACTGCTGGAAGGCCTGAGCCCTCTGAGTGGAGGGGTGCAGTGTCCGTGCTCTCTTCTTCACTCAGTTTTTCTGAGGCTAAACTCCAGGAGAGCCAGCAACTTCAGATGCAATCTAAGGGAATCCTTGCAAGTTTCTCTCCAACCACAGGTCTGAATGGAATGCAAATGGGCTATGTTTCTAATGCAGGCGTTGCTAATAATCAGCAGCCTCCTGATCATTAGGCTGATAAAGTGTTTTCCAATTATGAACCTTAAATGGAACCTCTTGCCTGCTCAGAAGCAATTTGCCATTTAGCTCAAAACCCTTTTAGAAGGATATTAGTGGGTTTCATTTAGGTATGTGCTCATTTTGGTTGCTTTAGCCTCCTTTATTAACAACTGCAGGTCATTAGCGAAACACTGCTGTCAACACACTGTGGCACTTCCCTTGCCTGTACTGAGACTGCTGTCCTAGATTCTGGTTGTAGCCTGTGCACGCCATGGAATTCCTCGTTCTTGCCCAGAATGTCACTGCTGTCTGCTGGGCTTGTCCTTGGATCAATAGAGCACAGCATTTGTGTTCTGATGAGTCATTCTACCACCTACCAGTGCCTCAGATGGCTGGGGTGCATTGCCTGGTGACAGACTGCCCTTGCACAGTGACATTTTCCCTGCTTTCTTGCAAGGATGTCACTGAGCCAAGTCAGAGCACCAGTTCCCTGCCAAAGCTGGGCAGAGGTTGGGAGCAATTCCACGACAATTTGTGCCACTAAGAAGAGGAGGTTTTCTTAATATCTGTTCCCCAATTTCTCAAGCAAGTGCCTACTGACCCCCTCCCCACCCCCCAGCCCCACCGCAGTGTTGACTGAGAGGGAGCAAGAACACTTCTCTTTCTTTTTAAAAAAGATTTTAATATTTTTATTTTATATGTATGAATGTATTGCCTGCATGTATGTAACTGCACTCGTGTTGTGAATTACCTGAAGAGGTCAGGTGAGCACATTAGATGCCCTGGAACTGGAGTGATGGATGGTTGCTAGCTGCCCTGTGGGTCCTCTGCAGGAGCACCCAGTGCTCTTAACTGCTGAGTCATCTCTCCAGCCCCAGCTCTTTTCTTTTCTTTTCTTTTCTCTTCTCTTCTCTTCTCTTCTCTTCTCTTCTCTTCTCTTCTCTTCTCTTCTTTCTCCTCCATGTATTAGGTACACTGGGTTCTCCTCCATGTATTAGGTATTGGCTCCATGGCATGGGTTCTCCTCCATGTATTAGGTACACTGGGCTCTCCTCCATGTATTAGATACACTGGGCTCTCCTCCATGTATTAGGTACACTGGGCTCTCCTCCATGTTAGACATGGTCTCAATGATGTACATGGGCTCTCCTCCATGCATTAGGTACACTGGGCTTCTCCTCCATGCTATTAGGTACACTGGGCTCTCCTCCATATTAGGTACACTGGGTTTTCCTCCATGTATTAGGTACACTGGGTTCTCCTCCATGTATTAGGTACACTGGGCTCTCCTCCATGTCTAGGTATTGGCCTCCTCAATTGGCTCCCTCCATTTTATACACTGGGCTCTCCTCCATGTATTAGGTACACTGGGTTCTCCTCCATGTCATTAGGTACACTGGGTTCTCCTCCATGTATTAGGTACACTGGGCTCTCCTCCATGTACTAGGTACATTGGGCTCTCCTCCATGTCTTAGGTACATTGAGCTCTCCACCATGTATTAGGTACATTGGGCTCTCCTCCATGTATTAGGTATATTGGGCTCTCCTCCATGTACATTGGGCTCTCCTCCGTGTATTAGGTACATTGGGCTCTCCTCCATGTACTAGGTACATTGGGCTCTCCTCCATGTACTAGGTACATTGGGCTCTCCTCCATATATTGGGCTCTCCTCCATGCTCTGTGACCTGTCTAGCCTCAGGTTCCCAGGCCTGATATCGATGTCAGAAATGGGCTCCTTCCTAGGAAGCAAACCTTTAAATCCAATTAGATTTTTTTTTTGTCTTTTTGAGACAGAGTCTCCCTGTAGCCCCAGCTGGCCTGGAACTTGCTATGTAGACCAAGTTGAACTTGAAGTCACAGAGAACTGTCTGTCTCTGCCTCCCCAGTGCTGGGATTAAAGGCATGTGCCATCACACCTGGCTATATTAGAAACTGGCAAAATGCCTGTATCTTAAGGGACTACATGACCCCCCTCCCCAGGCTCCCAAATACAAAAAGGTGACCTATTCCTACCAAATTCTGGCCACATGCTTGTATTTTCTTGTTTTTAATTTTATTTATTAATTTTTTATGTGTGTGAATGTACTGTCTGCATGTAGGTTTGTGCACCCGTGTTGTGCAATGCCGGGGAGGTCAGAAGAGGGTGTTCCAGGGGAATCTGACA
>VZQC01005050.1:1733053-1887043 GCA_009823505.1 Rhizomys pruinosus | reverse complement strand
CCCAGTGTACCTAATACATGGAGGAGAGCCCAGTGTACCTAATACATGGAGGAGAGCCCAGTGTACCTAATACATGGAGGAGAGCCCAGTGTACCTAATACATGGAGGAGAGCCCAGTGTACCTAATACATGGAGGAGAGCCCAATGTACCTAATACTAGTTTTTTGCCCAGTAAATACAGTACTAAACTGACTCCTAATGACTTGTTACACCCGCCGATGAATGCATTTCTCAAATCTCACCAGAGAAGCTTCCTTATGCAGCAGATGGTCATTAACACAGAAGCCCACAACTGACCAATGTAGAGAACAGGAGGCTGCAGAGTGCTGATCCCTGAATAGGACGCCTAACTTCTGCCTCCCAAGGCCCAGGGATCGTCGTGGAAGAGGGGCAGAAAGGCTGTAAGAGCCAGAGGTGGTGGATGAGCAGGAGGAAGCAGAGTCTCCCAGACTGCTGGGCAGTTACTCACGTGAACCCACAGCGATGGTGATGGCATGAACGAGTACCATGTAAGCTCAAACCAGACAAAAATCCATAAATCTATAGATGTGGGGAGGTGGGTAAGAAGCTCCAACCCTAAGTGAGGAACTATTGGCTGCTGGGAGGAAGAGTCAGTCCTTTCGAGTTTAACCAGGCTTCAATGAAAGCCACACTGGAGGACATTTGGGGACACAAATTAGACTCTCTTTCTCTCTGTGTCTCTGTGTCTCTGTGTCTCTGTCTCTCTCTCTCTCTCTGTATGTGTGTATAATAGAATATATTAAATTGGGCTGGGGGTAGTAAGGGGGAGGTGTGGATAGAGATGGGGATCTAAATAATATAAAATATATTATACAAAAATCGCAAAAATAAAAAAGATACAGTCTTTCCCAAAGACAGGCAGCGCTTTCAGGAGAGCTGGACCAATGAGAGATTTCCTGCTCTGCATCTTTGTGCTAGGAGAACTCAGTCTGGAGAGGAAGGCTGATATTTGACAAAAATGGTACATCCCAAACAGCATTTCCACTATTGGGCTGTAGGGAAAATAAAGGAGAACAGTTTCCCTCTGGAACTGCTCCTGATGTTAATTTGCCCTTCAGGCCAGTGTCTGGGTAAAGATTGGGGCTAAAGATAAGGGAACTGATACCACACCAGGAAATGAGGAGCCCACAATGATCACTTCCAACTTCACCCATCCTGGGTCATTCCTGTAACAGCTATAGCTATGGCTGCCTCTGTGTGACAGTGACCCTTTAATTGGGGCCATGGGAGCTCCGGTGACACGCCACTTACACTCTTCTACCAGACTGGAACACTGTGGATTTTTGCATGCTGTCAGCTATTCCGGGAAGAACGTCACCTGTACACAACTAGCATTTCACACAGTGGGGCTCTGGGCTGTCATATTCAAAGACATAGCAGTTTGACAGGAAGCGAACATCAAAAGCCACTTAAAATCTTTACACAAGAAAACATCAAATAGGACAGATCATTTTTAGTGCTAAGTATTTTTCTTTTACAAAATCTCTGTGGACAACCCTATTTAAGTTGTATTATGCTCCTGACAGTGATTTCTACTTACACATTATCTATCCCTCACCAAAGCTCTGACACTGCATCCCAGTGGAAAGAGTTCTTCCATGGGGACCTCAGCTTCACAAGGACCTCATCTTCACAGGGACCTCATGTTCACAGGGACCTCATGTTCACGGGGACCTCATCTTCCATGGGGACCCCATCTTCCATGGGGACCTCATGTTCACGGGGACCTCATGATCATGGGGACCTCATGTTCACGGGGACCTTGTCTTCACGGGCACCTCATCTTCATGGAGACCCCATCTTCATGGGGACCTCATGATCATGGGGACCTCATGTTCACAGGGACCTAATCTTCCATGGGGACCTCATCTTCACGGGGACCTCATGTTCACAGGAACCTCATCTTCACAGGGACCTCATGTTCACGGGAACCTCATCTTCATGGGGACCTCATCTTCACGGGAACCTCATCTTCACAGGGACCTCATGTTCACAGGGACCTCATCTTCACGGGGACCTCATCTTCATGGGGACCTCATCTTCATGGGGACCTCATCTTCACAGGGACCTCATCTTCACAGGTACCTCATGTTCACAGGGACCTCATGTTCACAGGGACCTCATGTTCACAGGGACCTCATCTTCACAGGGACCTCATGTTCACAGGGACCTCATGTTCACAGGGACCTCATCTTCACGGGGACCTCATGTTCACATGGACCTCAACTTCATGGGGACCTCACATGGGGACCTCATGTTCACGGGGACCTCATCTTCACAGGTACCTTGTCTTCATGGGGACCTCATGTTCACGGGGACCTCAACTTCATGGGGACCTCATCCTCATGGGGACCTCATGTTCATGGGCACCTCATCTTCATGGGCACCTCATGTTCACAGGGACCTCATCTTCATGGGCACCTCATGTTCACAGGGACCTCATCTTCATGGGGACCTCATCTTCATGGGGACCTCATCTTCACGGGCACCTCATGTTCACAGGGACCTCATGTTCACGGGAACCTCATCTTCATGGTACCTCATGTTCACAGGGACCTCATCTTCACAGGAACCTCATGTTCACGGGAACCTCATCTTCACGGTACCTCATGTTCACAGGGACCTCATCTTCACAGGAACCTCATGTTCACGGGAACCTCATCTTCACAGGAACCTCATGTTCACGGGAACCTCATCTTCACAGGAACCTCATGTTCACGGGAACCTCATCTTCACAGGAACCTCATGTTCACGGGAACCTCATCTTCACGGTACCTCATGTTCACACCGGTACCCCTCAGTTCACGCGGGACCTAACTCCTCCTCTTCATTAGGGACACTTCTCTATGTTCACGGGGACCTCATGGTCCCGGTGGACCCCCTCATTCTGTTCCCACCAGCGGACCTCATTCTTTCTAATGGTGACCCTCATCTTCTCTGGGGACACTATTTTCTACCGAGGCACCCCTCATCTTCACAGGGCCACCTCATCTTTCCATGGGGATCATCTTTCCCTCTTCCCATGGGGGGGAACTCATGTTCACGGGGCTCTCTCTTCCTTTTTATCTCGGCCGGCCATCCCTCATCTTCACTCTTTTTGGTTCCCCCCGGAACCTATCTTCTTTTATGGGCTACCTTCATCTCTTTCACTGTGGACATCACTCTTTGCCTTCATGGAGAGTCTCATCTTCATGGGACCCTATCCCCTTACTTTCCCCTACCTTACTTTTCTTTTTTATCGTATTGATTTCTCCCAATCTACTTTCCCTCACTTCTTTTTTATTTTTTGTTCCTTTTTGAGTCAGGGTCTCTCCCGTGAGTCACCAGCTGCCTGGAGCTGCTATGTAACCAGTTGGGCATTGAACCTCAAAAGATCCACCTAACCTCTTGCCTACATAGTACTGGGATTCCCCCTCACACTTTTTTCTTCTTTTTTTTTTTTTTTTTTACTGGGGTGGAGAGAGATGGCTCAGCAGTTCAAGACACGAGTGCTCTCGAGCGGGACCGTGGGTTCAATTTCCCAGGCACCATCATGGGGGCTAAGAATACCGTCTCGTAAATCCAGTCAAGGGAATTCGGATTACACCTCTTCTCGACTTCTCCCGGCCATTATTCGCAACATTACACGGGGGCACCAACTTACTCATGCAAGGAGAGTACATCATAAACCATAAAAAATAATTAATTAATAATAATAAAATTTTTTTTATTATAGTCAAATCAAAAGATCATTTCATTGCCGGAGTATAATCCATTTTTTGAGCAAATTTTTTCTTCTAAGGAATTCCTCATATTACCGTTATTCTTCTCAACCCTTTCTCCTCTCTGTCTCAACATTATTTTTTTTTTTTTTTTTTTTTTTTGTGTGTGTGTATGTATGCCTCCTGTGTGCAGATGTCATGGGAGGCCAGAAGAGGGTGATGGATAAACCCTCTAGAACTGGAATTACAGGATGGACATGATGAGCCCAGATGTGGGCTGTTGGGGAAGCCAAACACCAGGACATCTGCAGGAGCAGCAGTGCTCTTAACCACTTATCACCTCTCCAGCCCCCTAAACTTTAATTTTTCATCTATACCTACTAATAAATAATTATGCCCGTACTTGGATAGTTCCTGTCCGGTAGTCTTGTATGTTTTTGTACCACCTCAAGTTTAAACAACCCTCTAGTCGGGGGGCTAGGAGAGATGGCTACCGCGGTTCAAGTATCGTCCGGACTGCTCTTGCAGAGGACCTCGGGTTCATCCCCAGCACCCACTATGGCAGCTGAGAACCATCACCATCTGTAACTTCCAATCAGGAGAACCTCAGTTCAGGGGAAATCTTTGATCACCCTCTTTCTGACCTCCAAGGCATTGCACGACACGGGTGCACAGACCTACATGCAGACAGTACATTCATACACAAAGAAAATAAATAAATTAAAAACAACAAAAAAAGAAAGTAAATAAAAAATCTAGCTCTGGGCTGGAGAGATGGCCTAGAGGTTAAGAGCGCTGACCTCTCTTACAGAGGACCCGGGTTCGATCCCCAGCACCCACATGGCGGCTGAGAACCGTCTGAAACTCCAATTCCAGGAGAATTCCAGTTCCAGGGGAATCCGACACCCTCTTCTGACATCTGCGGCATTGCACGACACGTGTGCACAAACTTGCATGCAGACAGTACATTTATACACATACAAAAAAAAAAATCTAGCTCCTTGGGGCTGGAGAGATGGCTCAGCAGTTGGAAGCGCCGACTGCTCTTGCAGGGGACCTAGGTTCCATTCTCAGCACCACATGGCAGCTAAGAACTGTCTTTAACTCCAGTTCCAGGGGAATCCGATGCCTCCTTCTGACCTCTGTGGCATTGCAGGACAAGGGTTCACCAACCTACATGCAGACAGTACACTCATACACATAAAAATTTTTTTTTTAATTTAAAAAAATCTATCTCCTCAAACAGTTATTTATGAAAAAGAACAACAACAACCACTCCAATCCCCTCTTATGACATCATCAATGTACAGTCACCATTCATGCTCAAGTTACTGTGTAATAGCACTCCGGAACTTCTCACACCTTACCTACCTGTAACTTAGTACCTAGCCACCCGACCACTCCGCACCCCTTGCCCCTGCTCTCCCCAGCCTCTGATGACTTCCATTCTACTCTGAATTAAAAGAGCAACTTTTTTTTTGGTGTTTTTGAGACAGGGTCTCCTTGTAGCACCAACTGTCCTGGAACTCCCTATGTAGACCAGGCTGGCCTGAACTCACAGAGATCTGCCTGCCTCTGCCTCTCAAGTGCTGGGATTAAAGGCGTGTACCACCATGCCCCTCAAGAGCAATTTTTAACAATTCTTTTATTTATTTATTTATTTATTTATTTTTATGTGTATGAATGTACTGTCTGCATGTAGGTTTGTGCACCCATGTTGTGCAATGCCGTGGAGCTCAGAAGAGGGTGTTGGATTTCCCTGGATCTGGAGTTAAAGACTGTTCTCAGAGGCCATGTGGATGCTGGGGATTGAACTTGGGTCCTCTGCAAGAGCAGTTGGTGCTCTTAACTGCTAGGCCATCTTTCCAGCCCCAATTTTTAACAATTCTGTGAGTTAGATTATGTCAGCACTAGGTTTCTGGGCTATTTCATTTACCATCATGATCTCCAGTTCCATCTGTGCTGTTGCAAATATCAGGATTATAGTCTCTCTGTGACTGAATAGTATTCCATGTTGGACACAGGGGGACTGTGGCACTTTGAGCTCTGTGATAGTGAAAAAAAAGGTAGCTTGGCAGGAAATGAAAATCAAAAGCCATTTAAATGTTTACTCAGTCTTACAAGAAAACACAAAATAGGAGAGATTATTTTTAGTGCAAAAAATTTTCCTTTATAGAACTTTTGGGTATTCGTCGAGGTTGACGGACACTTGGATTGCTTCCATTTCTTGACCACTGTGAACAGCGTTGTGACGATCATTGGCAGCCGGCACTGACTTCACCTTCTTTGGATATTTACCCAGATATATACAGCCAGATCATATGGTAGTTCCAGTTTTAGTTCTCAGATGAGGCCCCCAAACTGATTTCCATGATGGCTGTACTAATTAAAATCCCCACCCCTACTATGTAAGGTTCCCTTTTCTCCCTTCCTCATCTACTAGATTCTACATCACAGAGGAAAGCCCAGGAGCTAATCGAGCAAGAATCCAAGACATTTCCCATTTTGATGGCAGTAACACAGAAACATACTCTCAGTTTGTGAAATTATAAGCATTTCGGTTTTCTACAGTCATCTGAAAAAGCCACATTTCTCTGCACCTGACTTCTTCCTCCAAAGACCCAGCAGAAGTGCTGTTTGTCCCTAGAAGCTTTTGCTTCATGCCTGCCAGCTTCTAAATATGCCTACTAAGCTGTTCAACAAGTGTTTTTGACCTACTGGATCTCACGTTAAGTAGGAGGTTACCAAACTCAAGAAGTCACATGTTCAATGGTGACACACGCAACGGCTCTGAAGACCTACAGAATGCTCTTTAATCTTTATACTTAAACACAGAGAATATTCACAAACACCAATTCGAGCAATCGCATGAAGAAAGGGACCCTGAGAGAGACAAAATCTGAGTTATACCATGAAGTACACGAGGGGGAAGATGTTCTAGGCAGAAGGAGTGGAGGAAGAAAAGCCTTTTGAATGGGCGGACTGTGCTCACAGGAAAGGCGGAGAAGACTCCATCTGAATTACTCATGGCTGGGACAGGGGACGATCCAGCAGGACACTGGCAACTTTATTGAATTTTATTAAGTAAAAATTATTAAATTTATTGAACATGAAAAAAACTTTAACATGGAGTTATGAGCATTGTGGTCATAACTGACATTCATGTGCCACGTGTTCCATGCTAAGCACAGCTGAAGATCCATGCAGGATGAGTCTCCTCATTCTAAATGCTTGGGACCCATTGTACTTCAGATTTAGGTTTTTGTAGGCTTGTGGAATATTTGCACAATGAGATATCTAGGGTAAGGGTCTCAAGTCTAAACATGAAATTCATATATGTATCTTGGACACTTCATACACATAACTGAAGGTAACTTTACACACCATTTTTGGGGTGCTCAGATTTTAACTGTGACCTATTGTATGAGAATTGTCCCTTCGTGGCTTTAAGTCAGTGCTAAAAGGTTTTGTATTTTGGAGCATTTTGGATTTGGGGTTTTGACATTAGGGATGAGCAAAGGCAGACTCTGTCTCTGGTAATGTACAGGGAGAGGCAGCAGGAGAGGCAGGAGGGGCCGTGGCTGGCTGGGCAGGTGGCGAGAGGCAGGAGGGGCCGTGGCTGGCCGGCTATGTATTGAGAGGCAGAGCCCTGTTCATGAACAACTCCATTTATGGATGTTTTACTTTGGTGATTATCATTTATGAGTAAACTGTGTGCATTTTTATGTCTAATTATTTGGTTTTGTTTTGTTTTGTTTTTTGGTCTTTTTGGGACAGGGTCTCCCTGTAGCCCCAGCTGTCCTGGAACTAACTCTATAGACCAGGTTGGCCTTGAACTCACAAAGATCCGCCTGCCTCTGCCTCCCGAGTGCTAGGATTAAAGGCGCGCACCACCACGCCTGGCCATGTCTAATTATTTGTTACATGCTAAATATTACTACATATGCATGTATATGTATAAGTGTGTATACAATGAATCTTTGTGACAGCACTCTAATGGTTAGTAGGCACAGTCATCATGGCCTGTAATCAAGATGTATACCTTAGTTAACATCTAAAGTGGCATATTCAGTACTTGGTGGCCCCTGTGTCTGCTGTAGTGCCAATGTTTTTACCTGCTACTCACTCCTCTTTATATAGACAACCCCATAGCACATTTCCCTCCATTGAAGGCTTCTCCATTGGGCAGATCTTCCCTGGGAAGGCCTCAAAAGGTGTGAACGAAAGTTCCCAGAAAGAACCTGTATCTTAAAACTGAACCTTCTGCGAAGGTGATCAACTGATTAGAACACCAGTGATTGTGGAGAGTTTGGGATGTCACAGGTCTAGAGCCTAAGTTCCAGTTATCTTGGGGCATCTTTTGTACCTAAATAGTCGTTCCTTGTTCATCTCTGTTTCTGATTGTTGGGGTCTGGAATCCCCCCTCAAATTGTTGTAAAGTTGCAGTGGAGAGACCACTCAACCACGTGGAGTTTTTTGTTTTGTTTTGTTTTTACATGGAGTTTTAAAGGAGGGTTTAATTTAATTATGACACAGGGCCAACACTCACTTTGGGAGGAGTGTGGCCCCGAGGTGTGGGTTACAGGGTAATTTATATGTACAACAGCCAATCAGAGTTTAGCATCACAATTAAAGTTACCAATCAAGCACACCAGCCAATCAGAGTTTAACACCACAGTTAAAGTTACCAATCAAGGGGAAATGTGTGAAGCAAGCAAACCAATCATTCCTAGAATGACTAAGGGAAAACTGCTCAATGGCATCTGAGAACACTGTCCCTGAGTTTTTATAATCTTCCATCTCAATCATCCTCTATTTCATGATCTAACATCCTGTGACTAACAGATAAAAACCTTTAGAAATGTATTAACTTAGCAGACCACCAGCTTCCAGCAGCCACAAGGCTGATGTCATCAGACTGAGTCTGAACCTGTGGCTGAGATTTCTCTTTTGCTATCACTGCCTACTTAAATGTTTCCACCAATGGATTTGAAAAGTGTCTTGCTTTATGGCTTTGTTTTGTTGTTACAAAAACTTCATGAAACTGCTTCTACATTAGAACATGGAATTTTGGGTGACCGGAGTCTGTGTTCCCAGGCCATAGTCACTCCTATTTCACTCCAAAATAAGTCATGTTTTATCCTTTTTGAGGTGACAGTTGTGCTTCCTGCACTGAGCAGTATAGAACTGTATCAGTATCACTGTTAATGCTCTTTTCTCTTGTAAGCCTCTGAAACAGGAAGCCTGTCGTCAGTTTCAACTTACAGCTCATAACCACACCATCTCCCCTCCTGCTTCCTCCATGACCTAGGAAGGGAACCAGGCTGCAAACCTCTTACTAGAGCCATGGAGCTTTATCTTCACAATTAAAATATATTAGATTAATTAATTAATTAATGTATTTATGTGTGTGTGTGTGTGTGTGTGTGTGTGCCATATCTACAGAGGCCAGAAGAGATATTGACATTGGATTTACTAAAGCTGGGGTTACAGGTGGTTGTGAGCTGCCCAATGTGGGTGCTAGGAACAGAACTCGAGTCCTCTGCAAGAGGAGTATGTACTCTGAACTGCCGAGCCATCTCTTTAGGTCCCATCTCCACACCATTTATTTTTTGTCTTAAATATTGGTTATATAGGTTGTCTTGGTCTTTCTGGGAAATCTTCCACTGCCCTCCCTGCACTCCCCCCCACACCAGGTTCCTTAGTTCATGTTGGCTCTTGTCTCAGTTTGTTCTACTATATCATCCAGGGCCAGAAATTAGTCTGGTGAAGGCAGAATTTGCCTGCGAGAGTGTGCAGTGAAGAAGCACGGGCTGGGCAGGGAGGGCTGCAGCCACTGTGCACCGACTGCACAGCCCTTTCCATGACTTCCATGTTGGATGCTTTACTCATGACACTAAAGACCCTTTGGGCTTTGAGAACAAAGCAAGATGAAGAGGAGAAAGTGAGCCAAGCTTGGCTTCTCAGGCTGGAGGGTTTTTGCCAAAGGGTCTGTTGACTTTGGCACACACAGTGGGGCCATTTCCATCTTCACAGAGCTGGAAGTGTCCAATGGACAGCCTCTGTCTTCTGTATACATCTAATTGAGCATCTTCCTGAGTGTAGAATTCTACTTTTTAAATTATGGATATTTTCTCAAAATGTGTTTCCATAGAAGACTGGCTTTAGTCATTTTATCCCACACACCACTTTGTGGTGCAGGCTAAATAGGAATTACTCGAATCTGCAGCTTAGCTAGTCAATAATATTGATTGATGAACCAAGCACACCAACTGTCTGGGTACAATGCTTCAAAGCAGACCCCTTGTTCTTTAACTTTGTCATACTTATGCTGCATGCTGCTGCTTCTGCTAGCCCCTCCCTAAATTGATAAATGTCACAGAGAAAATGAAAACCGATTGCATTTCCTTCTGGCAACTGAAGCGAGGTGCGGCTGCATTTTAGTCTGGGATCAATTCTGTCACTGGAACTGGATGGGTCTGGTTCCACCCTTCCTGGATGGGTCTGGTTCCACCCTTCCGAGCCTTCCGTTCTGTCCCCTTTACCGGGAACAGCAGCATGACTTTCCAAGCAAAAGGGACATGCAGGGAGTGGGATGTGCAGTCCAGCAAGCAAAAGCGAGAGCAAACAAAACTTACTGTGATGTGAGTTCCAGAGCTGCTGTGGAATATTACTTTATTCTGCTAAATACACAGTGCTTCCTGGATTAATGATGCGGCCATGTCCTGATAAACCTGTTTTAAGTTGCAGATATCAGCAAGCCAAAAATGCACTTAATATACCAAATTCACAGAACCTCTGAGTTAATCCTGACAATGTACCATGGAGCAGTGATTGCCTCTTGTCTGGCTGAAGTTGGACTTGCTTCTGCCACTCCTCAGCATTATGAACAGTGAAGGATTGAACATCACTGGTCCAGAAAAAGGCCAGGATTCAAAACCTGAAGAATGGCTTCTACTGAATGCATGAAATCATAGAATCCCCAAATTAAAAACCAGAATTCCTACATCCAACCATTCCGTGTGTAGTAGCATCTGTCCATGTAAATCAAGCGGTACCTGTGGAACCATGCAGGGCCCCCTTCTCTCCACACCACCAACATTAAAGGATGGAACAGGTGATCAGTCTGTGATACAGTAGAGGCTAGAGACAGGGGAACTCTCCTTCAGATGGATTTTTCTACCCAGAAAAAAGGTTCAACACTAAATGGACTCAATGTAGTGCATGTGTATGTGTACATGCATGTGTGTGTGTGTGTGTGTGTGTGTGAGAGAGAGAGAGAGAGAGAGAGAGAGAGAGAGAGAATAATAAAGAAGAAAAGGTCATAATTTGAGAAGGAGTCGGGGGAACATGGATGGGAGGAGTTGGAGGGAGGAGGTGGAGGGCCCTGGTGGAATACAGTACTCATGTGTGTAATTCTCAAAATTAAACGACGAACTAAGAAATCACTTAGACATATTTATAATTTGTATTGCAACCAAATAAAGTTCATCGTTAAAACTGAACAATGGTTTAAAATAAAACAGTAAAGCAAAACTATATCTTTGTGCTTAAAGAAGGAGAGAATTGGAGAGATGGCTCAGTCAGTAAAGCACTTGCCCTGCAAGCATTGGACCTTAGTTTTATCCCCAGAACCCACATTTAAAAGATATCCAGGCATGGGGCTGCTGAGCTGGCTCAGAGGTTAAGAGCACTGGCTGTTCTTGCAGAAGACCGGGGTTCGGTTGCCAGCACCCACATGGTGGCTAACAACCAGTAACTCCAGTTCCAGGGGGATCTGATGCCCTCTTCTGGGCTCCTTGGACATTTCAAAACATGGGTACACTTATATACACATAGGCAACAAACTCATACATATAAAATTAGCTTAGTAAATCAAATATATTTAAAAATCCAGGCATGGTGGTGCATGTTTATAATCCCCGTGCTGGGAAGGCTGAGGCAGGCGTCCCTGTGGCTTGCCAGCCGTCCAACCCAGCCTCCCTGGTGAGTCTATCTGGTGAGGGCAACAACCTGTGCCCAAAAACGAGATGCTGGAGCCTGAAGAATGACACCCCAGGTTGCACTCTGGCCTGGACATACATGTCCAAATGTGTACTTGCACACACGTGGATGTATGCACACATGCACACACAATTAAAATAATAAGAAAAGGAGACAATTTCTCCCCATTCAGAGTGGAAGACTGTATAGGAATGTCTTTGTCTCCATCCAAACATGGGGTTGGGAGGGGGTGGCAAAGGTACAGAGCTGGTCACAAGCAAAATGGCTTCCTCCAGTCCTCTCGTTCTCAGTGCTACCTTAACTCTGCAGTCACAAGGCTGTTGAATGTGCTTGAGGCTTTTCCCCAGAATTGGGAAGTGGATTTGAACTATGTTTAGGTTCTGTCCTAGCAGGGCAACTCCGAGGATCGCACTCTGCAGGACAGGACATCTCGGCACTGAATTTAGACAGCTTCAGGAAGTTCCTACAAAAGCTATAGCTGAAGATCTTACAATGCGATTGGTTAGAAAGAACTTCGTGAATGTTGCAGATCAAGAACCAAATTATCTTGGACCACTTTTAGTTCTCTAAATATTCACACATTGCCCATGTTGATGACTGACTCAGCGTCCTTTCATGCAAACGTAGAGTACTAGCTGCTACCAACCTAAGTGAAGAGTGCCATCACCTGTGTCTGTAGCCCACACTTCTCCCCACACGGCTGGAACTCACCTGCCCAGTGCCAGCATCAGTGCATTTGATGCTCGCTTTGATTTATGACATCTTCTATGACTACAGAGGTGGACATAACCACTCCCACAGTAGAACACACAACTGAGTGCAGGCTAGACCCGCGTTCCCAGGCCTCCATCACTCAGATTTGCCGCAGAGTGCCCCACATCTTTTGCTGGAGTTGTGCTCTGCACTGACATTTTCCAGGCAGAGGAAGTTTTTGATCGTTCTGCGTGTCCATAAACTACAAAGTTTAGTGTGTAATGTTGGAGAGTCAACTGCCTTGTCCTGATGACACAGGTTTCTGTGCCCGTTTTACAAATCTGTGAAATGTCACAGCCCTCACATGTAAAAGAAGCAAAGCAAAACCAAGGACACCTGTCTTCAGGGATCGTGAACACAGGCTTAAAGAGCTGGAGAGAGAGAGCAAGCGAAATGCGCCAAAGAGCAGGAGACTTAAAGGCAACTGGGGCCCAGCAAGGGCACTCTGGGATGGCAAGAAGTACCAAACCACTGACAATGATGGCACTTCTGAAATTCGGAGAGTGATCACAGGGAAAGCTTTTCTTGGGATGCTGACACAATCATTCTTGATACTCTGGAACTGAGACCTTGACATCTTGGAATCGTGGGACAAGGTTGCTGGCCTGTGTTGCTATAGGCATGTTACAGATCCTACGACCAAAAATCCCAGCATCAGTCACTTGCTGTCAGAAGAGGAGCACCCCCGTCTCCTCCCTCCCCACCACTGTAGCTATAAAGGATGTCCTCTCGCTTTCTCCTGCTGGGTTCGGCCTCTGCCTCTTGCCATGTTCTCCTCTTCTGAACTGCAACAAGCTCTTCTTTCAAAGGCAGTGCTTCTGTGCCTGTCATCTTACCACATCCAATTAGAATAAACCCTATGTACATTTCAAAAACAGTCACAGAATATCCTTCTGGCTCTTCAACAGTGTGCGCACTTCTAAACTGTTTTTGCCAAAGACACGGTCTATGAGAGTACTGTGAACATCCCATGTGATTCTGAGTTACAACCCAGCTAATTAGGATACCAGCTAATGAGGTTTGACCACTTGCATGTGACTCAGCTCATTTTATCTTTACTCCAGCTCCATGCAGAAGGCATCAGAATTATTCCCACGGTATACAAGAGGAAGGGCTCTGAGAGGGTGGTGAGGATTTGCGATGACTCAGCTAGTGGGTGAGAGACCTCAGGGACAGTGTGGCTGCAGAGGCTGAGCAGGAACAGAGGATGCGGCTCCCTGAGGTTGGGGTGGTGGTGAATTAAGGCACTTGGGGCACAACAGAGATGAAGGAGCTGAAGGTATTCTTAAGCAAATGATGCCAGATACAGGCATTTAACATTGTAAAAGAGCACCTCATCTTGTAGAAAGAAATCTGCACACACACACTGTAAATCCCAGCAACAGTAGACGCTACTAATGGTTTGTTCTGAGTAACTCAGAAAACCAGAGAAGCGAGGGACCCTGTGGAGTTTGGCGACACAAATCTCCCCACTATACAAAGAAAAACAATGAGGGACATGCAGGGTGCTGGAGGCATGGAGAGAAATACAAAGGCCTTGGTGCAGCAATAAGGCTGGTCCTCTGACCAGAGGGACAGAGGAAACTCTGAAAGGACTAGTCGTCTAAAACAAACTAGCTATAAATGGCTCAAGGCAGGGCAGAGCTTGGGAGGATTGTGCTCTGGTGTCCTTACTTGTCCCTACTTTAAACTAAAACAGTTTAAAGGTTCACTTCCCTCTTTCTCCATTGACTCCTATAGTGACAGGTAGCACAAACTATCATACTCTGATTATCCAAGTTCTTAGGCTAGCAACCCAGAATAGAGAAGTGTCTGTCATTAGAAGTATAGGCTTTGTTAGCTTTCAGCTACTGTAACACAATGCCTGAGACAATTAAGAAAGAAAAGGCCTCATGGAATGGAGATTCAAGTGCCAGATTTATGCATTGTTTTGGGCCTGGAATCCAGTTCCAGGTCATTTGGGAGTGTGTTGCACAACAAAACCACCTGCCCTATGGCCAGGATCAAAAGAGAGAAGGGGGCCAGGGCGTCACTGTCTCCAAAGGCACTTCCCCATCGATGTACGGTCATACAGCAGGCCCTAATTCCTAACAGCTCCCCCAGTTCTGACAGTACCACACTGGAGACTAAACTTTTCTTTTTTTTTTGGTCTTTTTGAGACAGGGTCTCTCTGTAGCTCTGGCTGTCCTGGAACTTGATATGTAGACAAGGGTGGCCTTGAACTCACAGAGATCCGCCTGTCTCTGCCTCCCAAGTGCTAGGATTAAAGGTGTTCACTACCACGCCCAGCCGAGACAAACTTTTAACACACAAACCTTTGGGAAATACTAATCCAGAGCAAAGACCCAGTGTTACAGCAAACAGCAAAGCAGTCCCATCGAAAGTCTTGCTTTCTTTCCCTGTTTCAAGGACCAATAAAAACATCTGAATTGTTGATACATTTTTTTGTAACTTGGTTTATTAACATTACATGGTAGTGTTATACTTTTGCCTTAAGAAGTTTTCTTTAAATTTCAACATTTTATTAGATAAAGTTATGAAAGAAAATAAAGTTTAGACATTAAAAAAGGATGTTAGCTGGGTTTACAGGGAGACCCTGTCTCAAAAAGACCATAAAATAAAATAAAATAAAATAAAATAAAATGCTAAATTACATGTATTCCTACCCACTAGAGACATTTGGTAGCAATTTTTGTATTAAGTGGCATTTCAAATATTATGTTATGTATACATATATAAATGTATGCATAGCTTACATAATGTGCTGGTATTATAAAATGATTATGTGTGATGTTGTATAACTGACCTTAGTTAATTTACCAATATGATACATAACTGTTTTTAGGCTAGCAGTTTGCTATATTGTATATACATAAGTAAAAGTATTTTTTGGTCTAACAATATTGGTTAGTCTATTTGCTTATTATTTATTTATTTATTTTTGAGGCAGAGTCTCAATATTGGAACTTGCTATGTAGACCAGGCTGGCCTTGAGCTTACAGAGATCCTCCTACCTCTGCTTCCTGAGTGCTGGGATTAAAGGCATGTGCCACCACACCCGGTCTGTCTATGTGCTTTTTAAAATTATTACACGCAATGTAGTTGCAGATGTTTTGGGCGTATACTTCTAAGTACTTGCCTGTTATATAGGTAATTATCAAGAACAGATGAAAAAGGTTATTGCTCAGATTTTTTTTTCCTTCACTGTTTCATTACTTCGTGTTTATCACACATCTGCTTAGCATAATTTTCTCCTTGATCACTTCCCTTTCATATAGTCTCACTTGACAAACAAGAATACAGACCTCCCATGATGAAGCATTCCAAATAACTTATGTAGGTACTCTGCTTTCCAGGAGGGAGAAAACAAGTCCCTTTTAGATGGGGGATCCCTATGACTCCTTCCAGACAATAGCATGCAAAGAGGACAAGTGGAGAAACGTGACAGTGGGGAACATGGATGTCCTACCCAGCCAGACCCTGAGGTCAGTGCAGACAGCCACCAACATGTCAACATGAGGTGACAAAGTGAGCAGCCCACCTGTGGATATTATCATAAGAATGGCACTTGACCATATTCCCTACTGAGGGATGCTGTGAGCACCAGAGCCACACTGCTCTAAGCAGTCCAGCTCCTGAGATGCAAGGCTAGCCCAGGACACGATAGCACCTCACCACCATGCTATCCAGGATGGAATACAAAAGCAACAGTAGGCTACAAGCTGTGATAATCTAGATAAAGCAGGGACTTCAGTCAAAAAGAAGGTAGCAATACTGGGTTTTGAATCGGAACAAATGGGCCATATTGATGTAAATTGTTAATAACAGGTGGAAATCACCAATTTTTGGACCCCTCCAGAATGTCTGCTGCATCTTTCTGCAAATATTAACTATTCTAAAAGTAGTGTGCTAAAACAGGCATCAGTACACCTTATGGATGGTTAGAAATGCTGTTCTATCTATGGCGCTGCCTGCAAACCAAACGTAAGTGTGCACTGAGCTTCGGCCTCGTGCAAGAGGGAGGCTGGTCCTCACAGGAGTGCGCAGAGGGACTCCACACAGTGCTGCGTGGTCCCCAGGCAGAGAAAAGCCCAGGGCAGAGCAGCTGCTGGGGTTCTTTTTTTTCCAAGCCTGTGAAGAAACTCTTGGGGATTTTAATTGGGATTGCATTAAATCTGTACAAGAGTTTTGGTAGAATATGGACATTTTAACTATATTAATTTTCCCAATCCATGAACATGGAAGGTTTTTCCATCTTCTGATGTCTTCTTCGATTTCCTTCTTCAGGGGTTTAAATTTTTTTTTTTTTTGTAGAGATCTTTGGTGTCTTTGGTTAGGTTTGTTCCTAAGTATTTTATTGTTTTTGCTGTTTAGAAGCATCAACAGAAGGGAATCTCCCAAACTCCTTCTATGAGCCAGCATCACTCTAAACAAAACAAGCAAGAGCAAGCAAAAAAGAAAGCTATAGACCCATCTCACTAATGAACATGAATGCCAAAAATTCTCAACAAAAATACTTGCAAATCGCATACAGAACCACATCAAAAGATCATCCAACATGAACAAGCTGGATTCATACCCAGAGATGAGGATGGTTCAACAATAACATAAATCAAACTAAATATCATAAAACACATAAAATGGACTGAAAGACAAACCACAGAAATCAATCTCAAATTGATGTAGAAAAAGTCTTTGACAGATCCACGCACCTCTGTTAAAGTCCTAGAGGGAAAGGATGAAAGGAACATTCCTCAACAGATAAAGTGTCATTTATAGCAAACTACACTGCCAACCTATCATCCTAAATGAAAAATTGGAAACATTTCCCTTAAAGGCAGGAACCCAGCAAGGCTGCCTTATCACCATTCCTCTTAATAGTGCTTGAAACACTGCTAGGGCAATAAGAAAAAGAGAAGGAAAAAAAAGGAGTACTAAATCAGAAAAGAAGACAGTTAAGCTACCCTTTTTGCAAGATGAATGATAGTTTACATAAGAGATCTAAAAACTCCACCAGAAAACTTCTAGAAACAATCTTAGAGTTTTAGTAAAGTTTCAGGCTACAAAATTAACCTATAAAAATCAGTAGCCTTTCTTTACACCAACAATAAAACAAGTGGAGAAGGAATATAAAGACCTTTCACTCACAATACCTCAAAAACAGTAAGATACCAGGAACAAGCCTAAACAAATGATACCAAGACCTCTTAAACAAAACTTTTATTTTAAACCCAGAAGAAAAGGATATTGAAAAATGATGAGGGCAAATGACATATACAAAAACGAGGAAAGATCTCCATGTCTCATGGATTCGAGGAAAATTAATCATAGTTAAAAATGTCCATTTTTACCCATTGATAATACAATTTCAACACAACAATCCCATCAAAATCCCTATGAGCTTCTTCAAACCTTGAAAAAAAAAACCTTAATTTCAATGTAAAAACAAAAGACCCCAAAATAGCTAACACGCAACCGCTGAAAATGAAAAAGCAATAACAGGGGGGGTGAGTTGCCCACCAAGATTTCAAACTATCTTACAGGCCATAGTCAATAACGACAGCCTGGTACTGGCACAAAAAAAAACAGACCCATTGGCAAATGGAACAAAAATTGAAAGATCCAAACCTTGAGCTTCACAAAAATTTCAGCCACCTCATATATGATACAAGGGGGCCAAAAGAAAACCTTAATGAGAAGAAAGTAACATCTTCGCCAAATGGTGCGCAAAAACTGGATACTCATTTGTAAAAGAAGAAATCAAATTTAAACCCCTACCTCTCACCCTGTACAAAAAATCACACTCCACGGGATCAAAGATTTTTTCTCAACTAAATCTGAAACCCTGAAGGTGAGAAGAAAAAAAGTTGCAACAACCTATACATAGGCGAGAAAAAGTTGCTATAGGGAACCAAGACTTCAAATCAGACAACAGCGGTACAGGAAAACGGGTCAACAGTAGACACACTGGACCTCGTAATAAACCTCAAAAGCTTCTGTACGACAAGAAAAGAAACAATCAGGACTGTGTGAAGAGAAAACCCACAGAGTGGGAGGAAAATCTTTACCAGCAATTACATCTTGAACAGAGCAATAGTGCAAAAGAATAATATAGTAACTACTCAAAAGCAAAGAAGGAGAAAAACAAACGACCTACTCGAAGACGATGGAGTACAAGAGCTGGAGACTAGAGTCTTCACCAGTGAGAAAATTATAAGTGGCTGAGAAACAAAAAAATCCTAAAAATTGTTCATCATCTACTAATAAGGAAATGCAAATTAAAACCACTCTCAGATTCATTCACTCCAATATGGCTAGCGCTAAGATTCAAGAAAACAAAGACAACAGATGCTGGCAGGGTTGTAGGAAAGGAGAAACACTTCATCCAACTGCTGGTGTGAATATAGGCTTGTACAACACACTATGGAAAAGCAGTAGTGGAGGGGGATGGAGAACCTTAAAAAGCCTCAGAATAGCCTACCACCTGACCCAGTTCATACCACTCTGGGTATATAACCTAACACTCTCTACCTTCACAAAGCTCATGCTACATCCAGTTATTCAGCTCTTCCTCAAAAGCACAAAGAGGTGGAACCAACTCAAATGCCCCTCAACCAAAGAGGACGTGGATGAACAAAATAGCGGTACATTCTACGCACAATTGGATCTACTTCACCGGTATAAGAACAGCAATATGTTGCATTATGAACTTTGCAGGGTAAGGATGGAAGGCTCAAAGCATTCTGCTGAGGAATAAACAACAGTCCAGAAAAACAGAGAATGTTTCCCTCCTATTTGTGGATGCTAACACCAAATCCCCCAGATGAAAGTCAAGCTGACATAACATTATTGTTAATTTCTGGTTTATCTGAAAGGAACTCTGTTGTTTATAATATGAATCTCTCAATGGGCCCTCTAAAACCATCCACCAATTATTTTCAGGACTCTGTAATTACTGTTTAATGAGTGGAGATATTGTTGTTCATATTTCAGAAATAATTAAAACTAATGGAGGAAACTATGAATTCCCATGCATAAAAAAATGATGAGTGCACAGTGGTTAGTATCAGGCGACTTGCCAGGACCAGCTGAAGAGCACAGCACAACAGTGCAATAAAGCTCGGATATCAATACCAGGATAACGCAAACACTCCTAAAGAACACGGAGACTAAACAACACTCTTCCTGAAATAATGATGGGTTCAAAGGAAGAGATAAAGAAAGAAAATAAACATGCATTCCTGGACATGAATGAACAATGTAAACAACACAATCAACACCTATGGGATGGCTACCAACTTAAAAAAGCCAACTTCTAGCGGGAAACTTATAGCCCCCCCTGGCGGCCTACATCAAAAAAAAAACACAAGAACAAACAGAAAGAGCACAAGATGAACTCGATCTAACACTACAGCTAAAAGCATATGAGGAGCACATTAACAAATGAACCCTAAAATGCAGCAGACAGAAGAAAATAACAAATCAGAGCAGAACACAATGTAAATAGTAAAAAGAAAACAAAAAACAAAAACAAAGACAAGAATCAAAAAGTTGGTTCTTTGAGAAAATAAACACAAACAGATCCTAGCCCAGTTATAGACCAAACGGAAAGAAGAGAAGAAGAAAAAAAACAAAAATCAAAATAAATCTGTGATGAAAAGGGAAAAAATATCACAAACCAGACAATGAAAAGATCCAGAACAATCATTGGGAAATACTTCAAAAACCTATACTCTACTAAAGTTTGAAAACCTAAGAAAGAAGTGAATGAATATCTGAAATCCTGGGATTCACCAAAAGCTTAACCAAGAAGAGATCCGAAGCACTAAATAGACTAATGTATATGAAGAAATTGAAGATGTAATACGAAACCTCCCAACTAAAAAAAGCCCAGGCCCAGATGTTTTCATGGAAAGTTCTATGAAATATTTCAAAAAGACTACAACCATTATACTCAAATTTTTAGAAGGATCAAACAGAGGGAATTCCACAAAGCTCCTTCATAAGAAACCCAGCAACACACTAATACCCAAAACCAGGCAAAAGATACAACCAAAAAGGAGAAACTATAGACCCATCTCTTAATGAACACGGATGCAAAATTCTAAACAAAATACTTACAAATCACCCAACGTATAGACCCACTCATAGAAAAGATCAACATCATGACCAAGTTGGATTCATACCAAAATGCAGGGATGGTTCAATTACTAAATCAATAATTATCATCAAACATATAAAATGGACTGAAAGACAAAAACCACATGATAATTCTCAATTGACAAAATCCAGCATCCCTTCCTGCTTTAAAGTCCTAGAAGGATATTGGATTGGAGGGATAATTCTCAATGTAATCAAAGCCATATACAGGAAACCTACAGCCAATATCATCACTAAATGGGGAANAGGAAAAATTGGAAACATTTCCCTAAAGCAGGAACCCAGCAAAGGGGCTGCCCTTATTCACCATTCTTCTTACATAGTGCTTGAAACACTGCTAGGGCCAATAAGAAAAGAGAAGGAAAATAAAAGGAGTACTATATATCAGAAAGAAGGACGAAAAGAAGTTAGTTACTTATCCCTTTTGCCAGTGAATGATAGTTTCATAAAGAGCTAAAACTCCACCAGAAACTTTAGACAATCAAAATTTAGAGTTTTAGTAAAGTGTCAGGCCTACAAAATTAACCTATTAAAAATCAAGTAGCCTTTCTTTACACCAACAACTAAAAAAGTGGGAGAAAGGAATATAAGGAGACCTTTCACTCACAATACACCTCAAAAACAATAAGATACCATGGAACAAGCCTAACAAATCGCCTTACCAAGACCTCTTAAACAAAACTTAATTTTAAACCCCAGAAAGAGAAGGAATTAATGATGATGGCAAATGACAATACAACAAAACGAGGAAAGATCTCCAATGTCCATGGATTAGGGAAATTAATTAGTTAAAAATGTCCATCTTTTACCAACTTGATAAACAAATTTCAAACAACATATCCCAATCAAATCCCTATGAGCTTCTTCAAGACCTTGAGAAAAAAAATCCTTAAATTTCAAATGTAAAAACAAAAGACCCCACAATAGCAACAGCAACCGACGTGAAATGAAAAAGCAATAACAGGGGGGTGGGGGGGATTGCCCTACCAGAATTTCAAACTATCTTACAGGCCATAGTCCATAAGACCAGCCTGGTACTGCACCAAAAAACAGACCCATTGCAAATGGAACAAAAATTGAAAGATCCAAACCTGAGCTTCATCTAAAATTTCAGCCACCTCATAATTGATACAAGGGGCCAAAAAAACTTAATAGAAGAAGATGTCAAATCTTCAGCCAAATGGATGCGGCAAAACTGGAACTCATTTGTAAAGAAGAACATCCAAATTTTAAACCCCTTACCTCTTCACCCTTGTACACAAAAATCCACTCCACGGGATTCAAAGATTTCTCAATCATTAAAGTCTGAAACCCTGAAGGTGAGATAGAAAAAAAGTTGCAAAACCTATCAAGAAAAGGCGTAGAGATTTAAGGGAACAAGACTTCTAAAAATCAGACAGACAGCGAACAGGAAAGACGGTCAACAGTAGACAAATGGACCTCGAATTAACATCTCAAAAGCTTTGTACGCACACAAGAATGAAAGAACACAATCAGGATGGTGAAGCCGAAAACCCCACAGAGTGGGAAGGGAAAATCTTTACCAGCAATACATCTGAACCAGAGCAATAGTGCAAAAAATATATAAGACTACTCAAAAAGCAAAAGAAGAGAAAAACAAACGAACCTTACTCGAAAAGATGGAGTGAAGAGCTGGACGGACAGAGTCTTCACCAGTGATGAATATTAAGTGCTGAGAAACACTTAAAAAAAAATTGTTCAACATCTACTAATAAGGAAATGCAAATTAAAACCACTCTCAGATATCATTTCACTCCAATATGGCTAGGCTAAGATCAAGAAACAAAGACAACAGATCTGGCAGGGTTGTGGAAGGAAAGGAAACACTTATCCACTGCTGGTGTGAAATATAGGCTTTGTACAACCACTATGGAAAAGCTATGTGGAGGGGGGATTGGGAGACCCTTCAAAAAGCTCAGAATGAGCCTACCACCTGACCCAGTTCATACCACTACCTGGGTATATAACCTAGACCTCTCATCTCCCTTCACAAAGCATACATGCACATCCAGCTTATTCAGCTCTCTCCTCACAAAGCACCAAGAGGTGGAACCAACTCAAATGCCCCTCAACCACAGAGGAAGTGGATAACAAAATGTGGTACATCCTACACAATTGGAGTCTTATCAGACGGATAAAGACAATGGCAAAGTTTTTTGGCATTATGAAACTATTGCAGGGTAAGATGGAAGGCCTCAAAGCCATTCATGCTGAGGAATAACACAGTCCAGAAAAACGAGAATGTTTCCCTCATTTGTGGATTGCTAACACCAATCCCCCAGATGAAGTCAAGCTGACATAACATTATTGTTATATTTCTGGTTATCTGAAAGGAACTACTGTTGTTTTATAACTATGAATCTCTCAATGGGCCTCTAGAAACCATCCACCAATTATTTTCAGACTCTGTAATTACTGTTTAAGTGAGCTGGAGAGTAGTTTGTGTCTATATTTCGAAAATATATAAAATAATGGAGGAAACTATGAATTCCCATGCATAAAAAAATGATGAGTGCATCAGTGGTTAGTTCAGGGAACTTCCAGGACCAGCTGAAGACACAGGACACAGTGCAATAAAGCTCGTATCAACTACCAGGATAAGCCCATAACGCCTCAAGAACACTGGAGACTAAACAACACTCTCCTGAAATAATGAATGGGGTTCAAAGGAAGAGATAAAGAAAGAAAATAAAATAGCATCTTGGAACTGAATGAACAATGAATCAACAACACAAACAACAACCTATGGAGGATACCTCTTAAAAGAAGCTAACTTTAGCGGGAAAACTTATAGCCCCCCCCCTGCACGGCCTACATCAACAAAAAAACAAGAAAAGAAACAGGAAAGAGCACGATGAATCATCTAACACTACAGCTAAAACACTATGAGGAGCACATTAAACAAATGAACCTAAAATGCAGCAGACAGAAAGAAAATAACAAAAATCAAGAGCAAACATCAATTAAATAGTAACAAAGAAAACAAAAAAAAAAACAAAGACAAGAATAAAAAGTTGGTTCTTTGAGAAAATAAAACATAGACAGACTCTAGCCCAGTGTAGAACCAAACCGAAAGAAGAAAGAAAGAAAAAAAAAAAAAAATCAAAAAAAAAATTGTGATGAAAAGGGAAAAAATATCCACAACCAGAACAATGAAAAGATCCAGACAATCATCTGGGAATACTTCAAAAACCTATACTCTACTAAATTTGAAAACCTAAGAAAGAAGTGAATGAATATCTGAAATCCTGGAATTCACCAAAAGCTTAACCAAGAAGAGATCCGACAGCTAAATAGACTAATGTATATGAAGAAATTGAAGATGTAATACGAAACTCCCCAACTAAAAAAAGCCCAGGCCCAGATGGTTTCATGGAAAATTCTATGAAATATTTCAAAAAGACTTACAACCATTATTACTCAAATTGTTTTTAGAAGGATACAAACACAGAGGGAATTCCCTCACAAATTCCTTCTATGAAACCAGCATCACACTAATACCCAAACCAGGCAAAAGATACAACCAAAAAGGAAACTATAGACCCATCTCATTAATGAACACGGATGCCAAAAATTCTAAACAAAATACTTCAAATCACCCAACATATAGACCCACATCAGAAAAAGTTATCCATCATGACCAAGTTGGATTCATACCAGAAATGCAGGGATGGTTCAATATACTAAATCAATAATTATCATCAAACATATATAAATGGACTGAAAAAGACAAAAACTACATGATAATTCTCAATTGACACAAAATCCAGCATCCCTTCCTGCTTTAAAGTCCTAGAAGGATATGGATTGGAGGGAATATCTCCTCAAGTAATCAAAAGCCATATACAGGAAACCCACAGCCAATATCACCTAATGGGGAGGGGAACATTACAGCAAGTAAAACATTCCTTTAAAGGTAGGAAACACTCGGCAGGTTTTGCCCCCTGTCACCACTCTTTTTCAATAGAGTGCATGAACACTGCTAGAGCAATAAAGCAGGCAAAGGAAAAGAACTAAAAGGCGTTGTAGAGTACTAATTGGAAAAAGAGGGAAGTCAAGCTATTCCCTTTTTGCTGATTGATATGATTGTTTCTTAAGGGATGCTAAAAAAAAAAAAAAAAAAAAACTCCTAGAAATGATTACTAGCTTCAGCAAAGTGGCCAGGGGCCAGGGATTACAAATTAACCTAGAAAAATCAGTTCAGTAGCCTTTCTTTATAACCAACAAGCAGCAACTGACAAGAAGGAATCCAAGGAGGAGACTTCCCACTCACACAATAGCCTTTCTTGAGTAGCAGTGGTTTTAGGACTTCTTTAAATGTTTTAGAGAATTCTGCTGTGAAACCATCTGGACCAGGGCTTTTTTAAGTTGGGAGGTTCTTAATTACATCTTCAATTTCCTCAAATATTATGGGTCTGTTTAAACTGTCAATCTCTTCTTGGTTGAGCTTTGTTGGTTCCCTGGATTTCAGATATTCATCCATTTCTCTTGGGTTTTCAAATTTAATGGAGTATAGATTTTTGAAGTATTCTCATATGATTGTCTGGATCTTTTCTTTGTCTGTTGGGATGTTCCCCCTTGCATCACGAATACTATTGATTTGGAGTTGCTCGCTCTTTTTCTTGGTTAACTCGGGTAGAGGTCTGTCTATTTTGTTTATTTTTTCAAAGAACCAGCTTTTGAATTCATTGATTTTATGTATTGTTTTCTTTGTTTCTATTTCATTGATTTCTGCTCTGATTTTTGTTATTTCTTCCTTTTTGTTGAGTTCAGAGTTCATTTCTTATTGTCTCTCAAGTGTTTTTAGCTGCAGTGTTAGATTGCTTATTTGTTCTCTTTCTGGTTTTTTTTTTATGTGAGCACTTAAGGCTATAAAATTTCCCTCTCAAGACTGCTTTTAAAGTATCCCACAGGTTTTATTGTGTTGTATTGTCTTTTTTGTTCAGTTCCATGAATACTTTTATTTCACTCTTTATTTCTTCCCTGACCCATTCATTATTCAGGATTGTGTTGTTTAGTCTCCATGTTTTCTTATAGCTAGTTGGACTTATTCTGTTCATATTGAGCTTTATTGCACTGTGGTCTGATAGGATGCATGGAATAATTTCTATCCTTTTGTATTTGTTGAGATTCTTTTTGTGCTCTAGTATGTGGTCAATTTTGGAGAATGTTCCGTGAGGTGCTGAGTAGAAAGTTCTCTGGTATTTGGTTGGAATAGTCTATAGATGTCTGTGAGGTCCATTTGGTGTATTATATTGTTCAGTTCTGATGTCTCTCTGTTTATTTTTTGTCCTGTTGATCTATCTAAGGGGCTCAGTGGGGTGTTGAAGTCTCCCACTATTAGTGTGTTAGGATTAATCTGTGTCTTGAGGTCCTGCAAAGTTGTGTTTATAAAGTTAGGTGCATCAGAGTTTGGTGCATAGACATTTAGGATTGTGAAGTCTTCATGGTTCATTGTTCCTTTGACAAGGATGTAATGGCCCTCTTTGTCTCTTGTGATTAATTTTACTTTGAGATCTATTTTGTCTGATATTAGAATAGCCACTCCAGCTTGTTTCTTGGTACCATTTGCTTGGAATGTATTTTTCCATCCTTTCACTCTAAGGTGGTGCCTGTCCTTGAGGGTGAGATGGATTTCTTGTAGACAGCATATAGAAGGGTTCTGTTTTCTAATCCATTCTCCCAGTACGCTTTTTTATTTGTCTTTTCAAGACAGGGTCTCCCTGTAGCCCCAGCTATCCTGGAACTCACTCTGTAGACCAGGCTGGCCTTGAACTCACAAAGATCTGCCCACCTCTGCCTCCCAAGTGCTAGGATTAAAGGCATGTGCCACCACGCCTGGCCCAGTATGCCTTTTGATTGGGGAGTTTAGACCATTAGTATTTAAGGATATTGAGAGATGTGTGTTGCTTCCTTTTACCTTATTTTTTGTTTGCATTCTTGGTCTAGGTTTATATTTACTCTGTTAAGATTTTGTTGCTTTCTCTCTTTAATTGCTTAGGGATAGTTGCTTCTTTCCTCTGTTCTTTGGATTGCTTCAAGGATTTTCTGAAGTGTTGGTTTCTTAGACATTATTTTTTCATCTTGTTCATGTCATGAAAGATTCTTCTTTCTCCTTCAACTATAATTGACATTTTTTGCTGGGTATAGTAGTCTGGGTTGGCATCTAAAGTCTTGTAGTCAGGCTGGAGAGATGGCTCAGCAGTTAAGAGCACTGACTGCTCTTGCAGAGGACTCTGGTTCAATCCCCAGCACCCACTTGGTGGCTGAGACCAGTTCCAGGGTAGTCCGATGCCCTCTTCTGACCTCTGAGGCATTGTATGACACGGGTGCACAAACCTACATGCAGACAATACATTCATACACATAAAAAAATAAAGTTGTTTAGTACTGGGAATACTTTGGTCCACATTCTTCTTGCTTTCATAGTTTGCACTGAGAAGTCAGCTGTGATTCTGATAGGTTTCCCCTTATATGTAACTTGTTGTTTTTCTCTTGTGGCTTTCAGCATTTTGTCTTTGTTTTGAGGATCTAGTGTTTTAACAATTACATGGCATGGGGAGTTTCTTTTTTGGTCCTGTCTATTTGTATTTGTATTTGTGCTTCTTGTATTTGTATGGGTTTGTCTTTTCTCAGTTTTGGGAAATTTTCCTCTATTATCCTGTTGAATATCTGGTCAATAGTGTTGTCTTGGGAATCTTCTCCTTCCTCTATCCCTATGATGCAGAGGTTTGGTCTTTTCATAGTGTCCCACATTTCCTGGTTGTTCCACTCTTATGTTTTTAAAAATTTTTCATAATCTTTACTTGAGCTTTCTAGTTGCTCCGTATTATCCTGCAGGTCTGATATCCTTTTTTCTGCTTCTTCCATTCTGCTTCTGAGGCTTTTCTCCATCCTTTCCTGGTAGTTGGATATATGTTCAATATCCTTTTTCATTTCATCCTGTGATTTCTTCAGATTTTTCCACTTCCTTCCGGAGTCTGTCATTCTCATCTTGTAGCTCCTTGGTTCGCTGGTTATTTTCTTTTTTCATTTTGGCCTGGGATCTTTTCAGTGTTTCCACTTCATTCTGGAATTTGTCATTTTCTCCCTCTAGGTCCTTCTTGAGTTTTTCATTCTCTTCCCTTAGTTCTCTAATTTCTTTGAATATGTGTACAGTTGTTTGTCTAAGGTTGGTGTCTTGGCTTCTTTCCTTGGAGATCTCATTGTAGGGATCTTCTCAAGGGTTGGTAGAGTTTGGTGTGGATTTATTAGGGGCTTTTCCCATGTTGTTTTTTCCTTGTGTCTTTGGCATGTGGATTTGTCTGTTTATTTGTTTCTTTGAATTCTGGCACCTCAGTGTTGGCTGCACAGACTATAATCACTAATGCTCTGCCTGTTAAGTCCTCTGCACCAGAGCTCCACCAAGATGGGGGGGGGCGCTGGGTTGGGTTGCTACTTTGGCCTGCACACCAGTAGGCCCCCAAGGGTCAAGGCAGGTCCGCCTTGCCTCTTCGGCACCTCACTGACTTCAGGTGGCTGTCTGGAGTCCGAGCTGGGACTTCTGGGGGTGGGTGGCGAGCCCCACAAGGGTCAAGGCAGGTCTGCCTTGCCTTACCTGATCCTCGCTGACCTCTTTTACACTTTTTATTTCATTAGCTATCGCCTTTTTCTGAGTGGAGACTCAGATGTTCCACTTCTGAGATAGAATACTGTGCAGAGGCCCTCTCCTTCCATTCAGGCCTCAGCCTCCACTGGCTCCTGATTGCAAAACACAAGATCCCTAAATCATCATCTTCTTTCTCCAGCCCCCTATAGAGTGGTAACTCAGCATGTACGTGTGTTTCTGTCCTGGTGGCTGGACATTATTTCTTTCACTCTAGGCACACCAACAAATAAAATTCCCAAAACAAGGGCTGGGGAGGTGACTCAGTGCTTAGGCGCACTGGCTGCTTGCACAGACCTGTTCTCAGCACCACATGGCAGCTAACGAGTGTCCATAAGTCCAGTTCCAGAAAATCCAATGCCATTTCTGATCTCCATGAGCACTGAGTGCATGCGGTTCACTTACATATGCACAAACAAAATGCTCATACATATAAAATGAAAATAAATAAAATTTTAAAATGAAAAAATACAGAACATATAGCACCAGCGATGAGGCCCCACCCTCTGCTGAGCCAATTTCTCTGAAGGGCTTCGCTTGCCCTTCAGTTCCAATGTCTCTGCTGGGAGCCATGCCCACCTACCTGACTCAGTCTGGAGAGAACCTTAGACCTGGACTCCCCAGGGGTCAGACAGAGGTAGGCCCAGGCACTGTAGTGTTGCAAATCATTCAGACTCTCCAGTAAGAGCAAACGAGAACAGTCAGNCTGCCTTGCCTCTTCGGCACCTCACTGACTTCAGGTGGCTGTCTGGAGTCCGAGCTGGGACTTCTGGGGGTGGGTGGCGAGCCCCACAAGGGTCAAGGCAGGTCTGCCTTGCCTTACCTGATCCTCGCTGACCTCTTTTACACTTTTTATTTCATTAGCTATCGCCTTTTTCTGAGTGGAGACTCAGATGTTCCACTTCTGAGATAGAATACTGTGCAGAGGCCCTCTCCTTCCATTCAGGCCTCAGCCTCCACTGGCTCCTGATTGCAAAACACAAGATCCCTAAATCATCATCTTCTTTCTCCAGCCCCCTATAGAGTGGTAACTCAGCATGTACGTGTGTTTCTGTCCTGGTGGCTGGACATTATTTCTTTCACTCTAGGCACACCAACAAATAAAATTCCCAAAACAAGGGCTGGGGAGGTGACTCAGTGCTTAGGCGCACTGGCTGCTTGCACAGACCTGTTCTCAGCACCACATGGCAGCTAACGAGTGTCCATAAGTCCAGTTCCAGAAAATCCAATGCCATTTCTGATCTCCATGAGCACTGAGTGCATGCGGTTCACTTACATATGCACACACAAAATGCTCATACATATAAAATGAAAATAAATAAAATTTTAAAATGAAAAAATACAGAACATATAGCACCAGCGATGAGGCCCCACCCTCTGCTGAGCCAATTTCTCTGAAGGGCTTCGCTTGCCCTTCAGTTCCAATGTCTCTGCTGGGAGCCATGCCCACCTACCTGACTCAGTCTGGAGAGAACCTTAGACCTGGACTCCCCAGGGGTCAGACAGAGGTAGGCCCAGGCACTGTAGTGTTGCAAATCATTCAGACTCTCCAGTAAGAGCAAACGAGAACAGTCAGATTCTTCTCACTTCCAAATGCACATGATGTAGAAACACATAATATTGGGTGTTTGTCTGCTAACAAAGGCTAATATTTATTAAGCACTTACTACATGCAAGGCTCTGTTTTTTTGTTTTGTTTTGTTTTGACTTTTTTGAGACAGGGTCTCCCTGTAGCCAGCTGGCCTGGAACTCACAATGTAGACCAGACTGGCCTTGAACTCCACCTGCCTCTGCTTCCCAAGTGCTGGGATTAAAGACTTAGACCACTACACTCGCTAAGGCTCTATTTTAAGCTTGGAACACATACTAACTAACAAGCTTTGTCACAGCTCTATGCTGTGGCTACTGTTATTGTTCCCATTTTACAGATGAGGAAACAGAGGCAGAGGGGTTAAGTCATACAGGAGGGAGACTTCACATCATGACTCATGATCTCAGCCTTTATGCCACAAAACTCACATGATCATTTTGTGTGTGTAGTTATGTATATATACATGTTAATATGTGTATATTTTATGCAAATTACCATACATCTTCATGATCTTTTTTTTGAGAGGGCCTTTTTGAGACAGGGTCTCCCTGCAGCCCCATCTGCCTGGAACTCACTATTGTAGACCAGGCTGGGCTTCAATTCACAGAGATTCACCAGTTTCTGCCTCCGGAGTGCTGAGATTAAAGGCGTGTGCCACCACGCCTGGCCACCTTCATGTTCTAAAGCAGTTAGTTAAATTCCTAACATAATATTAAATCGTCTTCTTTTTCCCTTGAGATGTTGTCTCATGTAGCCCAGGATGGCTTCAACCTCGCTATGTAGCTGAGGATAGCCTTGAACTTCTGATTCTCCTGCCTCCACCATCCAAGTGCTGGGATTCTAGGTGGGCACCTCAAGCCTGGTTTAAACCCAGGGCTTCATGCATGGTAGTCAAATACCAACTGATCTACATCCCCAGCCCTCAAGTTTTATTTCAGTCAAAACTCAGAATAAAGAAATTATAACTTGTTTAAAGGGTCAGAAGAACATTTGTAGATGATATTGAACATGAAGAAATAATAACTTAGCACTTAGGAATTCTTAGGGTAAGCCATTTTTATAGGCGTCTTAGCAGAGAGGCACCTTTGAAGATTGTTTAATGCTGTCTGAAAGAAAGGATTCTCTTAGGATGCCTATTACTGGGAAAAACATTATTTAAGTATAATTGGAAAATTCAAAATCTCCCTGGAGTTGTAGGAGAGTAGATTTCTCTAAAAAATGTTATTTCTAACTCTTCTAAGAAAAACAATAAAGGCTAGATCGATGTTCATTTATTATTTTTATTTTATGTGTAAGAGTGTATTGCCTGCATGTGTGTAACTTCACCCATGTCCTGCAATGTCTGTCTGTGGAGTCAGGAGGTCTCAGATTCCCCTGGAACTGGAGTTACAGACAGTTGTTAGCCACCATATGGGTGCTGGGAATTGAACCCAGGTCCTCTGCAAGAGCCATCTCTCCAGCTCCTGAGCAGACATTTAAAAAACCCCTACTTTTCTTTTTATTTATGTACATGCATGTCTGTGTGGAGGTCTGTGGGGGTCTGTGAGAGTGCATGAGGGGCCCGTATAGGCCAGAGGAGGGTATCAGACCCCTGGAGCTGCAGTTACAGATGGTTGTGAGCCACCATGTGGGTGCTGGAACCAAACTCTGGTCCTCTGAAGAGCAGTAAGCACTTTCCCGTCTTAACCACCGAGCCATCTCTCCAGCCCTGAGCAGGCATTTACTGCACCTCTCTCCCCTCCTGCAAGGTACTTCAACTCTATAGGCCACAGATAGGCCTTTTCCACCTATGTTTACATAAGTAACCTGACAAAGAGGCACTGATGGCAATGGGAAGCTGCCTATTTTTAATACTCTTTTTTTTTAATTTAATTTTTATTGATGGTTTGTGCATTTCGTACATCATTTTCCAATTCAGATCAGGCATGTTTCCCTTTCCCTTCCCCCGACCCCCACCCCATCCCAGATCACGTATTCTGCCATAACTGTCTTGCATCTTTCTGTGTTTTGTTTTTGTTTTTTTCATTTTTTAGCTATAAGTGATAATCCATGAGTATATTTTTAATATTCTTTAAGTGATACCTGTTCTAGTTTCTTTTCTATTGTGCTAAACAACATGGCCACAAACAACTTCGGGGAGGAGAGGGTTGTTCCAATTGAGGAAGTCAGGGCAGGAACTCAAGGCAGGAACCTGACTGAAGGCAGAAACGTGGAGGAAGGCCACTTGCTGGCTTGCTCTTCAGCTCACTCACGGCTCTGCTTAGCCTCCGTGTACCTACCAGGCCCACTTGCCAAGGGATGGCACCATCCACAGTGGGCTGGGCCATCCTGCATCAAGTCGTAATCAACTTCCACAGACATGCTCACAGGACAATCTGATCTGGGTAGCTCCTCAGTCGAGGAGTTTCTTTTGGAGGGCTCCAGCCCATGTCAAGTTGATCATTGAAGCGAACCGGGACAGTATCTAAATTTCAAATAGCTTAAAGGGTAGGTAGAACTGAGTTTCTCCAGTGTTAATGTCACTGACTGGGAAGCATCGTCGTAACAATGGCCAAAGGAAGCTAGAGGGGAAGCCTCTGTCAGCTGCAAGAGCAGGGCTGAGATGCTGACAACGGAGTAGAATCGCAGACAGCAGGATTAGAAGCCGTCAGAAAAATAGCACAGGGGATTGTTCCAGCCATCCTAGAAATGGTGGACACATGGTGAAGAGTCTCCCCAGGGCTGTACATCACGGTGCTGTGGTTTTTTGAACATAATGAGGCCAGTGTCTGCCCTTGTTGCCACGGTAACACCAGCACCCCTTAAAAGATACTCTAAAGATGTGTGGTTCTGTAGTGTGTGCTCCTGTGTGTCAGTCTGCTGGGGAAACACATGTATTCAAATGCACGCACACAGAAGTAGAACACACTTGTCCTTTTATTGGCTAGGAATTTAATATTATTTGAAATTTCAGTCTTTATAAGCCGATCCTCAGCAGTAGGAATGCGTCCTGCTACAGAAATATTCATTGTAACTATGGGAACTTGAGGTCAAGTTCTCCCTGCTCAAGACCCAAGTGGAAAGACAAGGTAGACGGAGGGAGGTTTGGGGTGAAAGGTAAACATGAAAATTGTCTCGAGAATTAAAACAGAAAAAGGAAGCCCACTGGAACTTTCTTGGGCAAGCTGTGTATCTCAATGTTCAGAAATCCCTGAGAGAAGATGCAACCCCCTGTTGCCTTGGACTGAGTCACCCAGTGGCCCAGGTTGGGTCCTTAGTTTCCCCATCGTAATCGTCTCTGCCCCCCCCCCGCACTCTCCCAGGGCTCCCCCTGCTGGAGCCATACGTTCTGTCCTTTCAGGTGAGGCCTATGGAGTCAAGTTAGTGCCCAGATGTCCCTCCGTGCAAGTTCATCTTTTGAGGTCTAGACAGCCCGTCTAGAGTTCCTTGCTTTAAGATCAGTTCTTCCTCATCCAGCAGTAATCAGCTGCCAATAATTCTTGAACTAAGTTGGGGCCTGCTGCCCATTTCCACAGTTCTGTGTTGGGTGTTTGCCTGAGTTGGCATGGGTCTTGTGCCTGCTGACACCTTTGCTGTAGGTTCATAGGAACAAGGTCCTAGGAGCCTGTAGGACTGTATTTCCATATGGTCACCTCTTTCCTGCCGCTTACAATCTTTTCCCCCCTCTTCCCAAATGGTCCATGAATCCTGGGTGGGTGGAGTTAACATAGGAGTTCTGTCCAAGGACTCACACCCTGCAGACTCCTGCTCTGCACACCTTGGCCATTTGTGACCTGTTGTATGAGGGAGCTTCATTGATGAGAACTGAGAGAGGCATTCGTGTCCTCTTTACCCCGTGTTCCATGTTCTGTGAGCCTTAGGTGCGGAGGAGGGATTGTAGATGCACCACCTTCTTCTTGACTCCAACACTCACTCAGTCGCTAAATCAGATCATCTCCTGCTGGAAGCCTCTTAGATCTGGCATCTCTCTAATCTCAAAGCTGCAGCATTAATTTAAGTTCTTGCCATCTTTGTGAGGGCTATTGGAGTAGCTTCTTTTTTTAATTCATTTTTTGGTTTATTTATTTTTATTTTATGTGTATGAGTATTATGATTGCATGTAAGCCTGTTGTGCAGCGTTCCCGGAGGACAGAAGAGGGCATTGGATCCCCTGGAACTGGAGTTACAGATGGTTGTCAGCTGCCATGTGAGGTGGGGATTCAAACCCAGATCTTCTGCAAGAGCTGCCAGAGCTCTTAACCACTGAGCCATCTCTCCAGCCCCCAGAGTAGCTTCTTAATAGACGTCTCTAGTCTTGCTGTTCCTAAGGCATCATCCCCCTGATTAGCACAGAGAGCTTTCTAAAATACATATGGATTTTTCAGTACTTTTAGTTCAAGCAGCCTTGTCACAAGAATTCAAGAAAGGGGCTGGAGAGATAGCCTAGCAGTTAAGAGCGGCGACTGCTCTTGCCAGAGGACCCGGGTTCGATCCCCAGCACTGACATGGCGGCCAAGAACCATCTTTAACTCCAGTTCCAGGAGAATCCGACACCCTCTTCTGACCTCCGCAGCATTGCACGACACGGGTGCACAAACCTACATACAAACAGTAAAATCATACACATAAAAAAATTAAAAAAAAAAAAGAATCCAAGGAGACTCAAAATCACATTCCCAGGCTTTCCCCCGCAGTGAAGCCAAGAGACCAGATGATAAAAAAGCATTCCTTGAGACTTAATCAAAATTTAGCTTAAGTGCCAATCTTGAGTTCTAAAGAAGTTCCAGCATCCCCCCAACTTTTTTCTGGTACTTAGAGTTTGTTTTCTTCATGCAGCTTGGTAAAGCTGATGTGTGATGTGAACGTGTGCTGTAGAGATGTAACATAGTCCATGCTTACGTGAGAGGCACTGTGGCAAATGTTTTACACAGTTTTTTTTTCCCACTCAACTCTCATAATACTCCAATGATATTATAACTTAATAATTCTCTTTTGTGGATAAGGAAAGTGAAGTTTAGGGACAAATTGTACCCAAAGGTATTCAGGAAATGGGAGGTGAGTCCGATGGTCACCGCTCCCTTCCTCAGCTTTCATTAATTTGTTCACTCGCCATTTATGAATGGACATATTTGAGTAGGGACAGCTATTAGGAAGAGTAGTGGTCCCTGCCCCAAGGAGGAAGCAAAGCTTCTTCCAGTCAATAAGAGCACTTTAGGAACCAAGTGCTACCACCTGATTCAAGAGCTGACAGCTCCTCCTGGCCCTGTGCCTGCCAGCTGCTCAGCACCCCATAACTTGTAATCTTCTCCCCACCACCATCCTCCCATCTGCTCTGCTCTCCCAGCACAGAGCCTCTCTCTTCCACTCTGATGGATCTGGTTTCCAATATGTCAGACCACTCCCACCTTTATGGCCACAATCCCCCCAATGTCTCTCTCTGTCTATTTTTCAGAATCGGCTTCAAGTCCCATCTTCTCAAGGACATCTTCCGAGATAACCCCAGGAGATGGTGATTTCTTTAACTGAAGAATTTACATAACATATTGTGTATCTGAATTATTTTTCACCTTTTTCAACTCCAGTGCTTAATTATCAGGCCTGCCTCTCTCCCTTTGGAATGATTTGAAAAATTTCCCCCAGTTTTAGCAGGAAACCGCATGGCACAATGCTGAACGATTTTGGCTTCTCAAGTCCAAGTTTGAACTTCCATCTTCCTATTGGTTAGCCATGTGTGTGTCTTGAGGCATTTACATAACAGTCACTTCCTTCATCTGTACAGTGACAATGGTGAAAGTTCTGATTAATCCCACGATTATGTGGTGAACTCCTCAGTGTGACGGCACCCGCATGGGGCCTTTGGGAAGCAAACAGGTCGTGATATGCTTAGTGCCCGGCGGCGGCATGAAGAGGGTAGCATCTTTCTTCTCTGTTCTCAGCCACTTGAGACTACGAGGTGGTCTGCATACCAGGAGTAGGTCTTCTACCAGAAGCCTGGCCGTGCTGACTCCCAGAGCTTAGACATCCAGGCTCCAGAGCTCAGAGAAACAAATGCCTATTGTTTAAGCCATCTATTTACTGCATTCTGGCCTAGCAGCCTGGGCTAAGACATAGAGTTGTCATGCAGACTAAGAACACAAACCTAAGACTTAATTTATTATTAATGTGCACAGGAGGAAAGGCATTATTCTAGAGCACCTCGTCTCACCTCAAGTTACCCAGACACTGAGCAGTCAGATCGACAAACACTTATGACGTCACACAGTTTCATGTGGTTAAGGAGCTGGGTGATTCTTCTTCAAGGTCTTCTAAGGATTCAGTTAAGTTGCTGGCTGGCCCTGCCACCAGCTGAAACCTTGACTCTGGTGGCTAGTGGTGGCAGGCTTCTGCTCATTGCCGGCTGTTGGCAGATGATTCCTTACACAGGAATCTCCACAAGATTCGGTGTCCTCACAACATGTCAGCTTGCCTCTTCAAGATGGAGCTATCCAGGGGAAAGCGAGGAGGCTTCCATACTTTGAGGACTCAGTTCTACATGTCTCCTATGGCCATTTCTGCACATTTTATTAATTAGAAGTGAGCACCTAAATTGAACTCAGGGAAATGGGAATTAGAATCCATGTTCTAAAGGGATTGGCAGAGAGCATGAGCATATTTGAAACCATTCCCTCACTGTAAGGAATGCCTGGAATCTCATAAGACCTTATGTGGGCCAAGGGTGAACCTCACACGAGAACAGAATAAAATCTTATAAATTGTATGGCAGAGTCATGGTCTTCTCTGTTTCCACAAGCTCTGGGAAGTCCTGACCCCATTCTATGCACAAAATCTGATGCATACAGACAGAGAGACAGGATGGAAGGGAAGAGTATGAATATATAGGGACACGCCAATTTTCACATCCTGTGACATCCCTAATTATGTCAAAAGTGGAAGGAGATTAATTGGTGAATTAATGTCCTCTTTTCTCACTCTACACATTTTTTTTAATCCCAAACCCTTGTCCCCAGCCCTGGGCATTATTTAATAACACACACATCTTCCCTCCCATTCTTCTTGGCACCGAGGACCCGTTAAACAGTATCAATGTTTCCAGGGATCTAAGGATCAACCATTTCTTTCCCTGGAACAGGGAGAAAATGATCCCACATTTCATTCTGCTTTTAAAGGCTGGGGAGTTTAGCACACACAGCTACTATTGGAGCTGGGCTTTACTAAAATAGTTTGTATTACTGTATTGTACTTACTGTGTTGTGTGTCCTAGTTCTCATCCCATATCCTCTCCAGTATTTGTGATTCGCTTCATTAATAATAGCTGTTTTGACTAGGATAAATTGGAATCTTAATGAAGTTTGTATTTCCTTTACCTGATAGTTAAAGATGTTGAACATGTTTTTCTGTTTATTAGCCATTTTATCTTGAGAACTATCTATTCATTTCATAAGCTCATTTATTGAGTTATTTGGTTTTTTAATTTTATTTATTTATGTGTATGAATGTACTGTCTGCATGCAGGTCTGTGCACCCGTGTTGTGCAATGCCGCGGAGGTCAGAAGACAGTGTCGGATTCCCCTGGAACTGGAGTTCTCCTGGAATTGGAGTTACAGACGGTTCTCAGCCATCACGTGGGTGCTGGGGATTGAACCCAGGTCCTCTGCAAGAGCAGTCGGTGCTCTTAACTGCTAGGCTATCTCTCTAGCCCCAGAGTTATTTGGGCTTTTTAAAAGTTCTTTATATATTCTGTAATGAGTGGTGGCTGGGGTACTTAACTGTAAACATAAGGTTACATATTTTGCACTTGGTAAGAAATTACATTAGTCTAGAGATGTGACAGTCTTGGGGTTTTCTCTAAGATCTATGATCTCATCAAAGACGCTTCTTTTGCACCAGATGGAGACTATTACAGGGCAATTGACAGACAATGCCCAAGCATAAGTGGCACATCTACAATACAATCTCCACACTTAAAGTTCATGGAATATAGAACAAGAGATAAAGAGGACACTAATGAATCTCTGAACTCTCACTAATGAAGCTCCGTCATGCAACAGAGGGCCAGGAACACAAAGGGTACAAATGGCCAAAGTGTGGAGATTAGGAGTCTGCAAAGTGTGAGTCCTCAGCCAGGACTCCCATACTGAGCTCGTGGAAGAGGGGGCAGAAGGATGGTAAGATCCAGGGAGAAGGTGCGTGACCATATGGAAATAGAGCCGTGCAAGCTCCTGGGACCCTGTTCATATGATCCTACAGCAATGGTCCCAGCATGCACAAGACCCATGCAAGCCAAGCAGACAAAACCCAGCACAGAACCAGGGAAATGGGCAGCAGGCCCCAATATTAGCTGAAGAACTAATATTGGCAGCTGATTACTGCTGGGTGAGGAGGAGCTGATCTTCTTAAAGTGAGGGACTCTAGATGGGTTGACTAGACCTCAGTGGATGAACTTGGACTGAGGGACGTCTAGGAATGCCAACTTGACACAATGGGCCTTCACACAAATGAGAGAGTGTATGAATTCCAGTGGGAGGTGCCAGTGGGGGATGGGGCTTAGAGGGGATTAAGATGGGCTGAGAAGTTCTGTATGAAATAAAAAGATGTACAATTAAAAAATTCTTTATATATTCTATGTATTAATCTTCTATCAGATGTATAGCTAGCAAATGTGTTCTCCCATGCTGTGGATTTTCTCTTTATCCTGCACTTGTCATGCAGAAGCCTTTTAATTTTGTGTCCTTGCACTCATCAGCTTGTGGTGTTGTTTCCTGGCCTGCTGGAGAAGTTTTCAGGAAGTCACTGCACGTGTCCACATCTTGAAATGCATTCTCTGCTTCCCTCTGCCTGGTTCCATGTCTCAGCTCTTACACCTCAGTCTTTGATCCATTTTGAACTGATTTGTGTGCAGGGAGAGCAACGGGGATCTCGCTTACTCTTCTGTGTGTGGATAATCCAGTTTACCCAACGCCATTGCTGCAGAGGTTGTCTCTTCTTTGGACATTTTTGTCAGGTGGCGGGAGCTGTGTATGTTTATTTCTGGGTTCTCTAGTCTATTCCCTTCACACATGTATTGTCCTCCTCCGAGGTTCTATAGTATAATTTGAAATTGGGTATTGTGATATCTCTTGTGTTATTCTTTTTTCTCAGGTTGGCTTTGAATATCCAGGGTGTTTTGCACTTTCATACAAATTTCAGGACTGTGTTTTCTGTCAGGTCTTAGTCAGGTCCTGTCCTGGAACGGACTGGGCTGAGGAAAGGTAAGTGCGCTGCTCACCCGTTCCCCAGCCTCCTCAGTTCTGGGAGACACTCAGACGCAGGATCTCACTTTATTGCAAGCAGGGCAGTGACTTATATACAAAACAGCCACAAAAGGCATTTAGGCGCGAAAGCAAATTCCTGCAGCCCCTCTGACCCTCTCAAGCGGATTGGCGTACACGGCTGACAATTGTAACTCATGCCACTTGTCCTTATCTTTCCCCAACCAGAGGTTTTGGCAAACAACCCGGGTCCCTCCTCCTCTACCTCCCCTCAGCGCCATCTTGACCTGGCTGGCCGGGTGGGACCCATCATTTTCTATTTCTGTGAAGTGTGGCATTGGGATTTTGATTGAGATTGCATGAGGGTTTTGCAGATGCTATGCACTTACATTCATTTTATTAAGTGTGCTAAGGGTGGCCAGCATGACACTGTTCCTTTCAGATTTACCTCCCTGGTGATATCTTCCTTGGGCTGACTAGTACCAGCAGCTTTTGCTGTCTGAATGGCTTTCAGTTAGGGGATAATGTCCATAAGTGAAGGACTGCATCGTAATTATAGCCGTAGTAGCTATGGACCAGAGACATGTCTGGGGTCTTCTGACCCACGTCTTGACCTCCCCGACCTCTCCCAAGTGGGTGCCTGTCAGCTTCATGTTCACACTAGACTGCAGGGAATGCCTGCACTGAGAACACTGGCTAGGCATTTTAATTTGCCACAGAAAAGCCCGATTTGGACTCTGTATTTCAGAAAGGCGACTAAATGCTACCGCAACAAGGGCAGAGAGCTGATGTCAGCAGTCTTTTCCAGGCACGAGGGGAACAGCATATTTCCCCGCCTCTTCTCTTCTCACACAGATGATTCTTGGGTATAATCCACTTGGTTATCTACAGATGTGAACATAATTTGGAGACTGTAGCCATGCCAGGTGGCCTGCTGATGCTGAAAACCCTGAGAGTCCATTTCTGAGCCAAATTTCTCACCCCCTGGAGGTGCTCCAGAGTAGAGTGTGTGCGCAGATGGGAAGGCCCAAGGGGAACGGGAGAGGCCGGCATGAATGGCTGGTGTCTTTGCCAAATATGCATGGTATGAGTGAGGTGAGTTATTAGAAGTTTCCTGATTCCTGGTGTGGACAGATCCCAGACCAGATGCCTCAGGGAGCTGTGATGACCTTCCCTGGAGGTCAGATCTGCCTGGGTGGTTCTAACCATCTTGGCTGAGTCATTGAGCCCAGGCATCCTGGGGCACCAGTTCCCAGAACCGAAGATCTGTGTGGGACAGGGGTGAGCAGGCGTGAGACATGGGGCAAGTAAGATGGCACTGGACTGTTCTGGTGGCTTCCATGGGCACACACTCACAGAAGACAAGAGGACAGAGAGAGGTGTGGTGAGCAGGATGCAAGGGGACTACTGTGGAACAACCCTCGGTGGTCTTACTGATTTCTGAACTTGTAGTACAGGCTCACCTTTTGTCTTTCCAAAACAGGTTCTGAGAAAATTTCCTTGGGTCTAGAGGTCATGGTTGTGTCACTTAGTGTGTAACCCTGCATGAGACTTGCTCCCTTCCTTGAACTTCGGTTTCCTTATGTACAGGATGAATACGTAACAGGCCTGACCCCAAAGTGAAGGTTAAAAAAGTGTACAAAGGGGCTGGAGAGATGGCCTAGCGGTTAAGAGCACTGACCGCTCTTACAGAGGACCCAGGTTCGATCCCCAGCACCCACATGGCGGCCAAAAACCGTCTGAAACTCCAATTCCAGGAGAACTCTAGTTCCAGGGGAATCCAACAGCCTCTTCTGACCTCCGCAGCATTGCATGACATGGGTGCACAAACTTGCATGCAGACAGTACATTGATACACATACAGAAATAAATAAATGCTGGGTGTGGTGGTGCATGCCTTTAATCCTAGCACTTGGGAGGCAGAGGCACGCGGATCTCTGTGAGTTTGAGGCCAGCCTCGTCTACAGAGTGAGTTCCAGGACAGCCAGAGCTATAGGGAGACCCTGTCTCAAAAAAGAACAAACAAACAAAAAAAGTGTACAAAGTCTGCAAGTTATATACAACCTGTCAGTCGTACTATTTACAAAATTCAGTCTCCTCCCATTCACTCCTTACCTGACAATCAAAGTGAAAATTTGAAAACGTTATTAATGAAGGGACTCATAGCTACATGGCTTTCTACAAAGTGTTCAGAACTCATGGCTCCCACACACTCTTCTTAACCTGGCCTTGTGGCCCTTCACCTTCATGGCCTAGTTTCCCACGGTTCCAAGCCTGAGCTCACGGGCACTTTCCTCACACACCTGTCCTCCATTCTCCTGCAGCTTTCACACTGGTTCCCCACACTAGTCTCAGCACAGGGAGCTTCCTGGTGGTCATGATGGAGTACCTGTTCCAGGCCTGAATCCTCAAATGTCCACTGGGAGTGGGGGGGCAGGAAGGGATGACCAGCACTGAGTCAGGCGTGGGGGCACCCATGAGCACATGAGACGGTTACTGCCGGGTTCTCCTACCGTGGACCTGGAAGCGGGACAGCAGTGTTGTCAGCTCTGTGAGAGCGTCTTCCTTACCTGCATCCATATTTTATATGAATTTCATTTTTAAAATCTTGACAGAGAAGGAAAAGGCTCAACTGCTTCACAAAATACACCATGGAGCTAGATAAGCTGTCATTTTTAATCCTTGACTTTATATTCAGTAGGGTGAAACGAAAACAAAAATAAATAATAAGAAATGTTAACGCCTTCCCTAATGTTCCTATTCACATAGTTCTGGGACTTCAAATTGTTGTATTAGCACTGGGAGTGATCCTTACGGGAAGCTCTGGTAGCATGTCCTTTACTTCTCATCCCCCATCACCCTGTCCCCTTTGTTACCTCCCTGTCCGTGTCATCATGATGTCCTGATGAGAGCCAGTCCAAGTTGGCTGCCTAAACTCCAGATATCCTGTGCTCCAGAGAGCAGGTTGCCCGAAGGATATAAAGTATTATCTCAGGCCGGTCAGTGCCTCTCAGGGGCTTTCACGGGCCTTACTAACCCTCACTCACGCCACTTTCATCTCATTGTCTAATTCTAGTTGAAATGGAGCTCCAGTAATCTCATCAACTGGACTGAAATCTGGGATCTGTTGTGGAGGGGAAAATGGTTGTTAGCACAGCAAGGAACACCCTCTTCCATCCTGCGGTTACTTTTCCATGGCAGTCTGACCTGGTTGAAAGACACCCAAGATAAAGCAGACCCCTGGCTGTGTCTGTTCTGAAATCTCGGGAGGGGATTAGCCAAAGGGAGACAACTGCCCTGAAGGTAAATGGTGCTCTCTTTTCCTACAGGTTTTGGGCCCCGATGGAATAAAGTGTAATAAAAGAGAAAACCAGCTAGCACAGGCTAGCTCTCTCTCTCTGCTTCCTGTCCACCATGAGGTGAGCAGCCTCTGCCACAAGCTCCTGCTGCCACAGCGCAGCGTCAGCCCAGGCCCAGAGCAGTGAGGAGTGTGGCTGGAATCTCTGAAATCTTACACAGAGTAAACTTTCACCTCACTAAATGTTTCTGTGTCTAAAGTCTGACTAACACACAAACGTCCTCACCTGGTTGTTACCTTCTATTACTCCTACAATTCATTATCCAAAAAACTATTGTTTCTAAATTAGAACCTGCTATGTTCTCCAATCAAATATCTTAATGGCTTCTTTGTCCATAGGACAAGACCCCAGGACTCAAAAAGCCCAGCTGTTGGTGTGGATCCCCTGAACTCTGCTTCTGAAAGTCCTGGTCTCTGCCTCTCTATGGTCTTCTGACTCCCTGTGCCGTGCTCCCCTCCCCTTCCCACACTGTATATCTCTCCTCACTCTGCTCTCTGCAGACCTCCTCCTTGCTCTGCCTACGCGGGTACTCTGTCCATCATGTACCCCCCCTTTATTCCCCCTCCCTCTCTATTCTCCCATTCTTTTTCTCTCCCCTTCTCTCCTAGGCCTTTCCAACACCCTCTTCTGGTCATTCCCACCTGCTGCTCTCTTCCTCTGCTGTGTTCATCTAGGTGCTGTCCTTCTCGTCCGAGGTTCTCCTAGGCTAACCCCACACTGAGGCTCTCCTTCTGGTCCGAGGCTCTCCTAGGCTAACCCCACACTGAGGCTCTCCTTCTGGTCCGAGGCTCTCCTAGGCTAACCCCACACTGAGGCTCTCCTTCTGGTCCGAGGCTCTCCAAGGCTAACCCCACACTGAGGCTCTCCTTCCATCATTCCCTTCTTTGGATGTTCTGAGTCCTCCTGTCTTTGGATGTCCCGAGTCCTCCTGTCTTTGGATGTCCCGAGTGCTCCCATCTTCGGATGTCCTGAGTGATCCCTTCTTTGGATGTCCCGAGTGCTCCTTTCTTTGCACAGCTGTTTCCAGTGTCTATTCTTGGTAGACTATGTCTCTGTGTCAGCTGACGTATTGCAGAGAAGCCGCACCTGCCATCTCAGCCGGAGCCCTCCCACTTGCATTCCTTCCTCTCAGGCTTGCTTTCTCACTTCTGATTTCCTCACAGGACAGGACGCTGTGTGGATGTGTGGTCCAGAATTCCCTGTGGCTGGTCTTCCCAGGCACTGAGGTCAGGACAGGCTCTCTGCTCTCTGTAGGGACAATCAACTCAGTTCCTAAGAACTGAGGCAGGCACTCCAGATATTCATGGGCCGAGTCTCCAAAGTGAATGCGTTTGTTTGGCCCTACAGGGCTTAAGCAGGTCAAGAGGGTGTTTGTAACCTCCTCTCTCTAAACCCAGCACAAAGTTATGAAGCTGGGATTATGTCAGATCATGGCCAACTAATCGCTTACCCATGCACGATGGCACACTACTCCTCTCCTCTCTATAGAATGCTCTTTCCAGATCTTCCCAGCTCAGCTGTTCTGTGCTGGAGGATAAATGTCAACTGGTGGTTTCCTCATCCCCAAGTCAGTCAGATGCATCAACCAGGGATGAATAATGAAGCGTTTGCTGGCAGAGGGGGAGAAGGTGGGAAGCGTGCTGTAAAACCAAAGAATAGAATTTCATAAAATATTTTCCTTTAAAACTCTACCTCCAAAATTATAAAAACCCAAAACAAAACAAAAAAAACTCTCCCTGCCCCAGAAAAATCAAATCTGCAGACACCGAAGAGATGGAGATGCTGGCAGAGGGGCAGAGAGAGGTGTAGCAGTTACTGATCTTCGCTTCCTGAAGTGTGTACGGTTTGCATTTCAGGCAGGCTCTGATGTGTACAGAGAGAAGGAGAAGTCTATAGGATTCTCTCACTGGCTACAGTGTTGGTGTTGGTCATCTGCTCCTAACTAGAGTGGACCCTGGAGTTTAGGGTAACACTGCTGTCCAGATGAACTTTGGCAAAGCGCTGGAGAATGGGGAACCCAGACACTGTGGCCAATGGCAGATATCTACTCTGGGATGGTCCAAGCATATACATTATGCCTTTCCTTCTCCATTAGATACTCAGAAGACAGCAGGTTGTGGCCTTAGACCAGAGGCTGATCAAATCATACGATCAAATCATATGCAGATGCATTGCAAATGTGTGAGGGGCTGGAAAGTCCGACCTTAATTAGGACAGAATCACCCAATGCTGTAGGTAAAATGTAGAAGTATAAATATGATTCTGTGGATGTTGAAATCTACCTTAAGGCATTGTGTCTTCCTTTAGCACACAGACAGTCCATGTTGAATAAGTAGTGTGTGTGCTTGTAAGACGACTGCGAGAGCCAAGTGGGGACGGACAGGGGATGGACAGGGGATGGACAGGAGCCGGGCGGATTCTCTGGTGGCCATGTTTACAGATGCTGTTTCTTATCTTGTGATCTGTTACATGCTGGGAAGACCATCTAGATTCTGGTATATTCTCTTTCATTCTTGCTAGATAAGGAACTTCTAATCCTGATGGGTCATCAGCCATGATGCCGTTGGGAAGTGGTGGAAGCTTTGAGAGCTGGTGCCTTGTGCTGGAGAGCTTTAGGGTCAACTTGACACATCTATGTTGAAGGAGCCTCCTGGGGGGAACTGCCTCCACTGGACTGGCCTGTGGCCATGGCTGTTGGGTATTTTCTTGATTGTTGAGTGATGTGGGAAGGCAGTGCCACCCCTGGGCAGGTTGTTTTGTATTGTATAAGAAAGCAGGCTGGGCATGGGCCAGAGGAGCAAGCCAGTGAACAGCATTCCTCCATGGCCTGTGCTTCAGCTCCTGCCTCCAGGTTCCTGCCCTGAGTTCCTGCCTTGGGCTCCCTCAGTGATGAACTGTGACCTAGCAGATATAAGAAGAATAGCCCTTTCTTCCCCAAGTTGGTATTGGTCAGAGTGTTTTGTCACAGCAAAGGAGAAGCAAACTAGAACACGCCTACTGGGAGGTCAGGTCGCCAAGAGCAGGGGCGGTAGGGGCCCAAGGTCCTTTCTGTCTCTCTCTTTGCACCCCGGCCCCCATGAGGTAAACAGATCTTCACACTATGCTCCTGCCATGACGCTGCACTGTCACTGACCCCAAACAACAGGGCCAAGCGGCCTTGCACAGAAACCCCTAAAATCATGGGCTAAAATAAACGTTTCTTCATTGTTGTTCATCTCAGGTATTTGCCACAGTGGGTGGAATGCTGATTGATGACTGCTATTTTTTAAGATCCAACATTATACCCTGGACAATAGGAAAGCATCAGTGACCTATGTGGTAAATGATCGTGAGCTTTCTTTTTTAATATTTTTATTTTCATGTATGAGTGTATTCCCTGCATGTGTGTAAGTGTACCTTCGTTGTGCAATGCCAGAGGAGGCCAGAAGATAGTGTCAAATCCACGGGTACTGGAATTAAGGACAGTTGTTGGCTGCCATGTGGGTGATGGGAATCAAACCCAGGTCCTCTGCAAGAGCAGCCAGTGCCCTTAACTGCTAAGCTGTATCTCTAGCCCAAGTGTGAGCTTTCGAGGAACCCAGAGTAGGGCTGTGGATAGGGCTTAGTTGGTAGAGCGTTGGCCTCACATGTACGAAGCCCTTATTTCAATAGCCAGCACCACATAAAAACTGGATTCAGAGCATGGAAACAGCAGAATGAAAAATTCAAGGTCATCCTTAACTATGTAGCAAGTTCCAGGCCAGCGTTAACTATGTGAGACCCTGTCTAAAAACAGAGAAATAGGCAAAGTCAGTCTCAGAGTGTCATAGGGAAGACAAAGAAGTAAGCAGGGAATGATAAAATATTCTATGCACAAGTCAGCAGCGGCTATGGAATTGCAGACAGGTACAGATAACTAAAGCTGTGTAAATGGTGTGCTCTCCTCAAAGGCTGCAGTATGCGGAGACCACAGTAACATTTGGGGGGAATTAAAAACATTTTAATTAGATTTTTGTGAACTTCATACAGTGTATTTGGAGTCTCCCTCTTCTGAACTCCTACTGTACCCAACCCAATTCTGTGTACTCTCTAAGGCCTATGGAGACCAGCTAATATCCTCAAATGCCTTCTATGGGGCAATCCACTGGTTAGCATGCCAAGAATCTCATCCTCAAACAACTGCTCCGTGCCTCCAGCAGCCACTGGTTGACCATAGGCACTCAGCTGAGGTTCGGACCTTCTCTGTGCGTGTGCTGGGTTTTGGCTGGTTTGAGCTTGCATGCTATCCCATTGCTGTGAATTCATGTGAGAAACTACCCAGCTGTTGGGAAAACTGTGTTTCCCTGCAGCATCCACCTCCTCTGTTTCCTCCCCCGTTTCCTCTTCTGTTTCCCTGCAGCGTCCACTTCCTCTGTTTCCTCCTCTGTTTCCTCTTCTGATTCCCTGCAGCGTCACTTCCTCCATTTCCTCCTCCATTTCCTCCTCTGTTTCCTCCTCTGTTTCCTCCTCTGTTTCCCTGAGGCTGTCCACCTCCTCCATTTCCTCCTCTGTTTCCTCCTCCGTTTCCTCCTCTGTTGCCCTGAGGCTGTCCACCTCCTCCGTTTCCTCCTCTGTTTCCTCCTCCATTTCCTCCTCTGTTTCCCCGAGGCTGTCCACCTCCTCCGTTTCCTCCTCTGTTTCCTCCTCTGTTTCCCTGAGGCTGCCCACCTCCTCCATTTCCTCCTCCGTTTCCTCCTTCGTTTCCTCCTCCAATTCCTCCTCCGTTTCCTCCTCTGTTTCCCTGAGGCTGTCCACCTCCTCTGTTTCCTCCTCTGTTTCCCTGAGGCTGTCCATCTCCTCCATTAACTCCTCTGTTTCCCTGAGGCTGTCCACCTCCTCCATTTCCTCCTCCATTTCCTCCTCCATTTCTTCCTCCGTTTCCTCCTCCATTTCCTCCTCCTTTTCCTCCTCCGTTTTCCTGAGGCTGTCCACCTCCTCCGTTTCCTCCTCTGTTTCCTCCTCCATTGCCCTGAAGCTGTCCACCTCCTCTGTTTCCTCCTCCGTTTCCTCCTCCATTTTCCCCTCTGTTTCCCCTTCCATTTCCTCCTCCGTTTCCTCCTCCGTTTCCCTGCGGCCATCCCCCTCCTCTGGGTCTTACAATCTTTCTGCCCCTTTTGCTGCTGCAATGATCCTGGAGCCTTTGGGGGCAAAGTTTGATCCTGGCATCTGATTCACGGATAAGCACTCTGCAGCTTCTTATGCTCATGTTGGCCAATTGTGGGTCTCTGTATTAATCAACATCTGATGCATAAGGAAGCTTTTCAGGTGAGAATCAAGAAATACATTAATCCATGAATATAACAATAAGTCAGGAATAAATTTAATAGTATATATTTAGTAGAATAATAATAGGCCATGCCCTGTGACCTATCTAGTCACAGGTTTCTAAGCCTGATATCAATCTCAGGTATGGGCTCCATCTTATGAAATGGACCAAAATCCAACCAGAAAGTGGTTGGTTGCTGCCATGCTATCTGCGCCCCTACCTCACCAGTGGGGATATGTTGCCAGGCCAGTTGCAGTTTGCAGTGCCTGTAGCTAGGTAAGGCTTCTGATTAATTTTTCTCTTTATAGTGTAACTTCTAGCACTGTGAAAGCTAGTTAACAGACAAGGCTTTAAAGTCAGTCCCAGGTTAATTTCTTCTTTTCCCCCTACAGCTAACATATGTAGTATCTTCAACAATAAGGTCTTACTGTCAAGTTCTTGTGAGTAATTGCTAGTATTGCTGATGGTCTGTGGGATCCCTGGTCAATAGCTTCAAAGAAGGGAGTCCATTCCTGGTATTGGCCTTTTACTTTGATGGCTTGTGTGTCTCCTAAGGGCACTGTCCCCTGCTATGAGGTAACATCTTTTAATAGTTTTAATAGTACTTTTATAATGTACTATGTATATATTTTAAGAAACTTCTACAATGTTAGGTATCCAAATGACTTTTTCTGAAGGCCTTTAGTGTCAGTTATTCCTCCCCATATACTTCTATTAATTTTTTGTTTATTTTTATTGTATGTGTATGAGTGCTTTGCTGCATAGCAAATGCATACATGTGTGCAATGCCTGAGGAATTCAGAAGAGGGTGTCAGATCCCCTGGAACTGGAGTTATGGACAGTTGTTAGCCACCATATGGGTGCTGGGAACAAAACCTGGGTCCTTTGCAAGAGCAGCCAGTGCTCTTAGCTGCGGAGGTGTCTCTTCAGCTCCAGGGGTTGGAGTTTAATATAGATTTCTATATTGGGCAGGAGGCTGTGCTGGGTCCATGACCTCAAACCCAGGCTCAAAACAAATCTCCAGTGAGAGCTGAGATCTTAGAAGGAACTCCTGTCTAAAGCTCTCCAGTCATGGTCAGAGGAGACATTGATACATTCCACTGCTACTAAGTGTGAAAAGCTAGTGGGGCGGTTGTCAGTCAGTCAGTCAGTCAGTTGTCAGCCAGCCAGCCAGTCAGTCGTCAGTCAGTCAGTCAGTCAGTCAGTCAGTTATCAGTCAGTCAGTTGTCAGCCAGTCAGTCATCAGTCATCAGTCAGTCATCAGTCAGCCAGTCAGTCATCAGTCGTCAGTCAGCCAGTCAGTCGTCAGTCAGTCAGTTGTCAGTCAGTCAGTCATCAGTTAGTCAGTCATCAGTCAGTTGTCAGTCATCAGTCAGTCATCAGTCAGTCAGTCGTCAGTCGTCAGTCGTCAGTCAGTCAGTCATTCTATCTATATCTATAGGTAGGTAGATATCTTAAAAAGGAAAACAATGAATGTGTAAAAAGCAAACAGTCAAATCTGTAGCACAGCGCTCTTGACAGTAGGCCCACGAACCCAGAAGGCCACAGGCCCTGAAAAAAGCTTTGGAATAAGCAGCGGAAAAATGGCTTCTGGGTGGGCGATTGCTATTCCCACTGCTTGCCTTCCAGAGCTTTGCCACACCTGTCTCTTTTCACATGTCTTTCAGCTTTGCTTCCCACAAACTCTTCCAGTTCTGTGTGCCTCATTCTAGTAACAGACTTCTAAGTTGCTATCAATATGTGGAATTTCCATGAAACTTTTTCTAATAAGCCCTTATGTCCAAAACACCTTTGGTGGACTTAATGCAGTACACCAAATCAAATCTGCCTTGTCAGGCATAATTCCTGGAAAAACAGATCTCTCTAAACCCGTATCATGTGCATATACATGCATGTAAACATGCTACAGCACCACTCACTGTTCATGTGCATACACATGCATGTAAACATGCTATAGCACCACACACTGTTCATGTGCATACACATGCATGTAAACATGCTATAGCACCACACACTGTTCATGTGCATACACATGCATGTAAACATGCTACAGCACCACTTACTGTTCATGTGCATACACATGCATGTAAACATGTGTACACACATGCATGTAAACATGATACAGCACCACTCACTGTTCATGTGCATATACAGGCATGTAAACATGTGTATACACATGCATGTAAACATGCTATAGCACCACTCACTGTTCATATGCATACAAGGCATGTAAACATGCTACAGTACCACTCACTGTTCATGTGCATACACATGCATGTAGACAAGCATGTAAACATGTGTATACACAGGCATGTAAACATGCTACAGCACCACTCACTGTTCATGTGCATACACAGGCATGTAAACATGCTACAGCACCACTCACTGTTCACGTGCATACACATGCAAGTAAACATGCTACAGCACCATTCACTGTTCATGTGCATACACAGGCATGTAAGTGTGCATGTAAACATGTGCATACACATGCATATAAACATGCATGTAAACATGTGCATACACATGCATGTAAACATGCTACAGCACCACTCACTGTTCATGGAGGCAGGCCTTGTGTTAAATTCTGGGTTCAGGGTTCAGTGCTGCTGACCGCAGAGCACTGTAACATGGGTGTTATAAACCACTGTCCCTCGTGACAGCAGGTGATAGAAATGATGAAAGAGGCTGTTTACAGCCAATGAGTCTTCACGGTGTTGTCTCAGAGAAACGGGGTAAGAGAAGCATGAAATAATAAAAGCCATGGGATTTCCTGGAGAGATGGCTCCACGGTTGAGAGTTACTGCTCTTGTAGAGGACCTGAGTTTGATGCCCAACACCCACGTTGGTCAGCTCTCAATCTCCTGTAACTTCAACTCCAGGGGCTCGGATGCCTTCTGCAGACTCTGTGGGTGCATAGACTCACATGTACATGCCCCTCCTCACACACAATTCAAAATCTCAAGATAGACTGGATCAGCATGAATCAACTACAGATGATTCCCTTAATTGCACACCACTGAACAAAATCTATAGAAAACTTAACATCTTTGAAGTTTATTAGTATAATCATCTGAGAAGGTTACAGAACATTCTTGGTCCATTCCTGAGATGTGGTTTTCTATGCTACTTTCATCATTGTGGGTAGAGATGCTGAGACATGTGCCCTGTTCGAATGTCTACTTTGGAAATACATAGGAGCTGCTCCTTAGGTCCAGGGGTTCCTGAAGTCTGAGTCCCCAGGGCCCTGCAGGAGAATACTCTGACAAAACAGCAAACAGGCTCCTCATCCACTGTGGGTGTGGTTGCTCTCATGAAACCCGGTCTTTATCGGTAGCAGTACCTTCCGCTAGTCCCTGGGCCTCACAGGCACATGTTCAAAGGTGCAATGGAAACAGCGAGGAGCAGAAACGGGCTGCACACAGGAAGTAGTACATGACCTGTCGAGCCAAAGGCCCCTGCTGCATGGGTCTTACTTCTTCTCATGTTTCCTCTACAGCTTCTCTTTTGCAGCTAAAGACCTTACGTGCAGCTACCAACCTTAGGTTGGCACCTGCTGCTTCTCTGAATTATCATGGCCAGCCCTTGGCCTTGATATTAAAACATGACTCCCTTACAGGACTGTTTGCATGGTGTTAAGTTTTAGAACAAAGAACTTGAGAGGAAGAGGAAGAGGAGGAGAAGGAAGAGGAGGAGGAGGAAGAGGAGGAGGAGGAAGAGGAGGAGGAGGAAGAGGAGGAGGAGGAAGAGGAGGAGGAAGAGGAGGAGGAAGAGGAGGAGGAAGAGGAGGAGGAGGAGGAAGAGGAGGAGGAAGAGGAGGAGGAAGAAGAGAAGGAAGAGGAGGAGGAAGAGGAGGAAGAGGAGGAGGAATAGGAGGAGGAAGAGGAGGGAGAGGAGGAAGAGGAGGAGGAAGAGGAAGAGAAAGAGGAAGAGGAGGAGGAGGAGGGCTGTCCTGATGATGTCTGCTGTCAGGAAAACGTCTTTTGGAGGCATCTGTGTCCTGGGAAAGGCTGCTGGAAATTCTCCCTCCATCCCAGCTCCTTGAGGGTGCTCAGTTTGTATTCACAGCTGCTTGGTGACCCTTGGGAGAGTGAGGAGCGGTTTCACACTGACTGGAAGGCTGCCCTGTGTGTCTCTGATGACGCTGGAGGGAGCAGCCAGGGAGGAACCCCACTTTTTTATTGAGTCCTTTTGTCTGGTTCAGGGAATTTTTCAGTTAGAAGAACTGGGAATATTTCTCTGAGAACAGCGACTGTCTTGAAATCCCCCATCCTTCTGAACTCCTGGCTGGGCATGATAACAGAACCAATAGAAACAGACCCAGGTATTATTGGTCAAGAAAAGCTACAGAGGGAAGCAGTGTTTCCTTGGCATGAGGTTGGGCAAGGTTGGAATTTAGGGGCTGTGGTGGTTTGGATGTGTGTCCCCCATAGGCTCTAGGTATTCAGACATTTGTCTCCAGTTGGTGGCGCTGTTTCTGGAGGTCTTGGAGGGTGTGGCCATGCTGGAGGAAGTGCGTTGCTGGGGACAGGCTTAGTGAGTTTTAACAAGCCTCGTGGTCTACAGTTGCTTCCTCTCTGTTTCCTGTGCTCTTTGCGAGATGTGACCCTCAGTTTGCTGCTCCAGATCAAGCCGCCACGCCTCCCACCACAATGGACTCTAATTCCCTGGAACCGCCAATCGCCAATCATAAGCTCAAATAAACTCTTCCTTTTATAAGTTCCTTGGTCGTGGCGTTTTATCACAGCAACAGAAAAGTGACTAATACAGGGGCTATATATTGAATTTTAAAGAAAGACCCAGGGAAGTGGGGATTTCCTAGGAGAGCACACAATGGGAGATCAAGGCAGGTGGGTTAGGAGTCAAGGGCTCCAGACAGGTGCTATTTAAATGGGCATATCGCTGTCTAGGGAGGTGCTGTTTGTTAAGTGGGCATCTCTGTCCAGGGAGGTGCTGTTTGTTAAGTGGGCATCTCTCTGCCCAGGGAGGTGCTGTTTGTTAAGTGGGCATCTCTCTGTCCAGGGAGGTGCTGTTTGTTAAGTGGGCATCTCTGTCCAGGGAGGTGCTGTTTGTTAAGTGGGCATCTCTCTGTCCAGGGAGGTGCTGTTTGTTAAGTGGGCATCTCTCTGTCCAGGGAGGTGCTGTTTGTTAAGTGGGCATCTCTGTCCAGGGAGGTGCTGTTTGTTAAGTGGGCATCTCTCTGTCCAGGGAGGTGCTGTTTGTTAAGTGGGCATCTCTCTGTCCAGGGAGGTGCTGTTTGTTAAGTGGGCATCTCTGTCCAGGGAGGTGCTGTTTGTTAAGTGGGCATCTCTCTGTCCAGGGAGGTGCTGTTTGTTAAGTGGGCATCTCTCTGTCCAGGGAGGTGCTGTTTGTTAAGTGGGCATCTCTGTGCAGGGAGGTGCTGTTTGTTAAGTGGGCATCTCTCTGTCCAGGGAGGTGCTGTTTGTTAAGTGGGCATTTCTCTGTCCAGGGAGGTGCTGTTTGTTAAGTGGGCATCTCGCTGTCCTCATTGGACCTTCTGCCATGAGTTATCATTTTACCAAGTAACCTAGAGAATTAGACAACTGGGAAATTTTATTGTAGATCAAGCTCTGGGGTTGGAAAAAGATGTGAGAAAAAGTAAAGTAAGGCTGGTAATTTGTCCAATTTTCTGTTTTATCCCATTGTTAGCCTTAGAATAATACTCACAGTGGGTTCTCAGTCATTTTCTGAGCAAGACATATGCAGGCCAATGAGTTCTGTGCTGCGATGTCTTCCATGGCCTCTGGCAATCTATGGAGAGGGAAGTCTCTCTCCCATCTTTTAAGGGGAACACGCAGGTGACTTAAGGACTCCACACAATCTTTACAAACTTTGGATGGGCCACTTCAGTTAGCTCATTAGTGCTTTTATACCTTCGATCCATCAAATGTTTATTATTGAGCATTTACTCTGTGAATAGATAATGAGCAGCACAGGTGAGCAATTCCTTGCAGCTCACCACCCACAGGCTATGGTTTTCCAAGGCTAAATATAGCTGCAGGGTTTAATTGAAAGGTAATTTTTATATAAATTAAAGTAACTAAACCAACCAACCAAAACAAAAACCCCAAATCCAAAGCATTGGTCTTGTTAGATTTTAGAATTTCTTCTTTAAAAAAAGTCATTTTTGACAAGAAGTTTTCATATCTATCTGTATCCCCCTTTTTTATTTTAGGATGAAAACTTCTTGTCAAAAAACCTTGCAATCCAAATCTTAAAACTATCTATGGGAAAGGATTTGTATGTTCCAACAGGCCAGAGTACCACCAACTTAATGGCTGAGAAAGAAAATGCAGCTTTGCAGTGAGTAGGATGTACCAGAAAGTGCCAGCAGAAGGATTGACTCCTCTGGGCATTGAAGGGAAGAAATGCCTCAGATTGCTGCAGACATCAGGCCCCTCTGTGGATCCTACTAGTAACAACTATTTTTAATGATTCCTAACGAAGCTTACCTTCTAGGTGCCGCAAAGGTTTTAATACAAGAGACTTTCTTAACTCCCCCCCATAGAATAAGGAGAAATATGATGATGATGAGGTCGTTCTCCAGCTGTAGATTGGAGCCAGCTGTTATAGAGGTATTCTCTTGTAAAATCAGTAAAACTGCCTTCTTTAATTGACTAATGGACATAGAAACTGTGAAAAGGATTATTCTCTATTCAGAACCAAATATAATGCTAAAGTCTCCTTAAGCTATGCACTTAAACAAAATATATTAATACAGGAGCTCTGACATCAACAATGGATTATTCTACCAAGGAGATGTTGGCCAGGGGATCCAAGCCCCCACAAATGGTAAAGGCTCCTTGCCTCCAAACTGGGATATCTGCAGGAAGAGAGGCGATAAGGCCCTGCTGTTGAAGACCTGATATAAACATGGGAAAGATGTATGGAGACCGCACTTGCAAGTATACAGATGGTCTCTGGGATGCCAGAGAGTGTTACCAAAGACCACTAAACCAATAAAGCAAATATAGGTCTCCTTGAGTCAAGCAAGACTCCTCCGTCAGCACCAGCTACACCTCATCTGCCTGGAAATACTGTGCAGCAGTGGCAGCCATATGTCTGTATATCCCAAATCTAATTGGCTATTGGCTCTCTCCTTGGAGGAATAACCCACGGCTGATGTCACAAGCTTACATCCTCTAATGGTTAGGAGATGTTATAAACCACACGAAGACCCTGCCATACTTGACAGAAGAAAATGTAGATCATGAATTGACATACCATCCAAACATCTGTGTCTATACCAAAGTAACCTACCATAACAATTAGTACTGTTTAAATACCCATATATCTAATTGTGTGTGCTTCATTAGTAGGATCGAAAGGCTATATATTATACTGTTTAAATACCTAAATATCTAATTGCATGTGCTTCATTAGTAGGATCGAAAGGTTAAGCCTGGACAAGCTGGCAGCCCATGAAAGAAAACAGCCAGAACTGACTAGAGACCAAGACATCAGCTCCAGAGAAAGTAGACTGTTTTGCTTCTCATCCACCTGTGCCCCTTTTCTAAGCCTAGGGAACAATCTGCGGAAGAGGGGGCGTGGTAGAATGTAAGGGCTGCGATTGGGGTGAATGGTGAAACTACAACAATATAAACTGGACACTCATTTGATCAACTTGATTGAACATACAAGCCCCCACTGCTGGATGGTGGGACCCATGAGCTGTGTGGGTTTGGGCACAACTGCTTGCAAATTGGTTTTACATGAAGAATGCTTGTACTCACAAATTATCACTTATTGTTAAAAAAATGAAAACAAAACAAAAAACAGAGAAAGATGCAGAAAAGTTACGGCAGAATGCATGATCTGGGATGGGTAGGGGTGGAGTGGGGGGAAGGGAAAGGGATATATGCCTGAACTGAATTGGAAAATGATGTATGAAATACACAAAGCATCAATAAAAAATAAATTAAATAAAATACAAAGTATTTTGAAAAAAAAGTCATTTTTGTTTTTCATGTGTCTGAATGTTTTGCCTGGATGCATCTAAGTGCACCCATGCAGGCAATGCCTGTGGAGGCCAGAAGAAGACATTAGATCCCTTGGAACTGGAATTATAGACGATTGTTAGCTGCCATGTGGGTACTGGGAACTGAACCCAGGTCTTCTGTAAGAGCAGCCAGTACTCTTAACCACTGAGCCATTTCACTAGTCCCCTAGAGAACTTCTTATGTTCTTAGATCTTCTAGTTTTTTTTAAAACTCATTTTTATTTTATGTGTATGAGTGCATTGCTTCTATGCATGTAAGTGCACCTATGTCATACAATGCCTGTGGAGGTCAGAAGAGGGCATTGGATCCCAGAACTGGGGCTGCAGATGGTTGTTAGTTGCCATGTAGTTGCTGGAAACTGAACCCGGGTCCTTTGCAAGAGTCGCCAGTGCTCTTAACTGCTGAGCCACCTCTCCAGCCCCCTAGATCTTCTAGTTTTTATTTTTGTTTGTTGTTTGTTTGTTTTTGAGATAGACTCTCCCTGTAGCCCCAGCTGGCCTGGAACCTACTATGTAGAGCAAGCTGGTCTTGAACTCACAGAGATGTACCTGCCTCTGCCTCCCAAGTGCTGGGATAAAAGGCATGCACCACCATGCCTGCTAGATCTTCGAGTTTTGAAAAAATTTGAGAGGTCATTTGAGACTGGCCACAACAGGGTGGATTATACTGTAGGAAATGTTATCCTTGAAATATTTTCATTTTAATGTGAAGAAAAACTATTTCTTTCCAAAATCAATTTAATTTTTTTATTTTTGATAATTTCATCCATGAGTTTTTTTGCATGATTTCCATCCCTCCTGGTACCCCCACCAGAAAGCATATTTCTTTTTAAAGCAATTCTTGTTATGAATGGCTTTTTCCACACAGTGACTCAGAGATCTTGTCTGCTTTTTTACCATTGAGCATCTCAACTGTTGTGCTGGATAGCTTTAGTGTCAACTTGACACACCTGGGTTGAGGGAGCCTCAATTGGGGAATTGGCTCCATTGGATTGGCCTGTGGCCATGTCTGTGGAGTATTGTCTTGATTGTTGAGCAATGTGGGAGGGCCCAGCCCACTATGGGTGGTGCCACCCTGGGCAGGTTGTTGTGTACCTTATAAGAGGGCAGGCTGGGCATGGGCCAGGGGAGTAAGCCTCCAGGTTCCTGCCCTGAGTTCCTGCCTTGGGCTCCCGGAGTGATGAACTATGACCCAGGAGATGTAAGCTGAATAAACCCTTTCCTCCCCAAGTTGGTGTCAGTCAGAGTGTTTTGTCACAGCAATGGAAAACAAACTAGAACTACTAGACATCTAGGTCATTATGATTTGAGATGAGAGACAGAGATGAAACTGGAGCCCTCTGAACTGAAGGGGACAAAGCTAGGCCTGGGGTGGGCACATAGGTATTCAGTTAGTAACGAACATTTTATTTACACACAGCAGTCTCCAAATCATCCTGTCAGAGCTGAGGAACAACCAAGGGCAGGTGATTGATGAGATTTTTCAAATACATGTACCAATTTCTTTTCTGGGGTCTTTGGGAACACTTTTGAAACAAAGGGACAATAGTTCTCTTTCTTTCTGGGTCAGGGAAATTTACTATTGACTTTAGTATGTGTCCACATACTTTGATTTTTTTTCCATAAGTCAATCTTATAGTGCTTATTTTCAGGTGCCCAAATCTATTTTTCCACTTGGTAAAAGGGAGAAAAGACTCTATGCCAGATGTGGTGGTGCATGCCTTTAATCCCAGCACTCAGGAGACTGAGTCTCTGTCAGATGGAGGCCAGCCTGGTCTACAGAGTTCCAGTCCAGTTGGGGCTATAGGGAGATCATATCTCAAAAAACAAACAAACAAACAAACAACAAAACCCCAACAAGTAAGCAAACAAACAAACAAAAGCCCCAACAAACAAACAGAAGACTCTAGACTGTAGACAAATAAATTGGTCTTACTGTCTCTTAAACGTTGTGGGTAGTATTATTTGTTAATTTCTTTGGTGTTTGCCTGCATAAATATTTGTCCTGTAGATTCCTATGCACGGTTAAAATTCAGATGACTGTACCTGAAATGTCAGATAACATTTGCTCCTGCTAGAATCTATTTTTTGTGACTGGATGGAAATCCCGCCGCCCCACCTCGTGCCTGTGTGTGTGTGTGTGCACACACGTGCGTGTGTGTGCATGTGTGTGTGCGCACGTGTGTGTGTGCATGCGTGCATGCGTGCGTGCGTGCGTGTGTGTGTGTGTGTGTTTCTCCCATTGGGGTTTTTATTAAATTGTTGTAGCTTTCAACTTATTTTTAATTCAGTGCAGAATTCCCATTACCCACTAATGTTCCCTGATTTTGTCCTTGCTTACTTAAGCACATTTTCCAATTAACAATGGCACTGTAATTAGTGCTAGTACCATAAAAGAAGGATGTTGAAATATGATAATTTATTCCATTTGCTAATGTAAATGTATTCTCCAGTAGCATTTTCCCAATCCATATGGATTTGGTTATTCCTAAATCTTCACTTCCTTAATGATGGCTCTTTCATTATACCATAAATCATCTGATTGTAATTCAGGGCCATGAACTCTTGATTTGCTTTCTGTATTTGTAGGTGACAGTACTTGAAATGCCAGAAGCTTCTTTATAGAGTCTATGAGCACTGTTACTCCTTTGAATTGGGAAACACTGCTGTCTAGCTAGTCTTCCTGTATACCAATGAGAAATAGGCTGCAAAAGAAATTGGGAAATAATTCCATTTACAATAGCCACCACCGCCACCACAACAAAAACCACAAACCAATAAAGTCAAAAGAAATGAAACCTGGGCCTAGACCTAATCAAGCATGACAAAGACCTGTTCAATGATGGTTTTAAGAAAAAAATGGAAGTAGACACTAGAAGGTAGAAAGGCATCCCATGCTCATGGATTGGAAGAACCAATATTGTGAAATGTCCATTTACCAGAAGCAATCTACAGATTCAATGCAGTCCCCCCAAAATTCTAATGGTGTTCTTCACATACATAGAAAAAATAATCCACAATTTATATGGGGGCACAAAAGACCAAAGAGCCAAAGAAATCTTGAACAAAAAGAATACTGTGGGAGGTATCAACATACCTAATTTCAGATTATACCACAAACGATAGTAATAAAAACAGCATGGCACTGGCACAAAACAGATGCATAGATCAATGGAATAAAATTGAGGATCCAGATATAAGCCCACAAGACTTTAGTTACCTAATAACCCAGTAACCCAAAGACACCAAAAACATACATTAGAAAAAAACTCCAGCATCTTCAGGAAGTGATTTAACATGTAGAAAAATGAAAATCCATATCTCTCACTATGTAAAAGATCGAACTCCAAATGAACGAATGACCTCAACATAAGGCCTGATACCCTGAAACTGTCAGAGGAAAACGTAGGGAGCATGCTTCAGCTTACAGCCACAGGTAAGGACTTCCTGAATAAGACTCCAGAAACACAGGAAATAAGAGCAACAGTGAACAAATGGGATCTCATGAAACTAAAAGGTTTCTGTACAATGATGGAAACTGTAGGGTGTGAATGAAGATGGAGCCCACAGAGGGAAGGAAACCTTTCCTAGTTCTTCAAGTGACAAGATTAGAGTCAAGAATATGCAAAAATTCAAACCACTAAATATTAAGGGGGAAAACACAATAGGTTTCCATTTAAAGCCTCAGTTATCCCTCTTATTGCCTCTCGTGCCCTCCCCTTCCTCCCCCTGATACCCATGCTAGCCCACCAAGCCTCTCTCCCCATTTGTATCACTGCATTCTAGCTTCCCTTATTAGTTTCCTGACCTCTAACTATTTTCCTATAGAAACACCCTTATGTAAAGAATCAAAGCCAGGATCCACTCAGGAGAACATGTGATGTCATGTTCTGAGTCTGGGTTACATAACTTAGGGTGATTGTTTACAGTTCTGTCCATTTGCCTGTGGATTTCATAGTCCTGTTTCTCTAACAGGTGAATAACATTCCCTTGGGAAAATGCACCATAGTTCATTCTCTGTCAGCCGATGGGCCTCGAGGCTGTTTCATTTCTTAGCTATTGTGACGAGAGCATCAGTGGACGTGCATGAGCTGGTTTCTCTGCAGTAGAATAGAGACTCCTGTGTGTATATGCCCAAGAGTGATATGGCCAGATCTTGTGGGAGATCTATTTGTAGTCTTTTTCAGGACCCTCCACACTGATTTCCATAATGGCTGCACCTGTTTGTACTGCCATCTGCGGAGAATATCTGTTTCCCTTTCCCCACACCCTGGCCAACATTTGTCAACATTTGCTTGTTTCTGAATTGTAGTCTTTCTGGCTAGTGTAAGATGAAATCTGAAAGTGGTTTTAATTTGCACTTCCCCTGGTGGCTAAAGATGTAGCACATTAAAAAAATTTCCTCAGCCATTTGTGATTCATCTTTTGAGAATTCTCTCTTTAGTTCTTTGACCCAATTTTTAATTGGGTTGTTTGGAGTTTTTATGTCCAGTTTTTAGTTCTTTGTATAATCTAGACTTGAACCCTGTCAGACATATAGGTGGTCAATTTTTTTTCCCATTCTGTAGGTTTCCCTGTCACTCAAATGATGGTATCCTTCTCTGGACAGAATCTTTTTAGTTTCATGAGGTCCCATTTGTCAGTTGTTGGTCTTAATGTCTACACTTTCAGGGACTTGTTCAGAAAGGCCTTTCCTATAAACTCCAGTGCCTATAACTGCCTATGAGCTCCAGTGTAGTCCCTACTGTCTCCTCTGTCAGCTCTTATGTTGAGCTTTCCATGTGGTCATAGGTAGGGATCTAGTTCTGTTCTTCTACATGAAGCCATCCAGTGTGACCAGCACCACTTGTTGAACATGCTATCTTTAAAAAATATTTTATTTATTATTTTTAGTTTATTTGTATGAATCTATTACCTGCACGTATATTAGTGGACCTGTGCCGTGCACTGCCTACCAAGGTCCGTGGAACTGGAGCTATGAATAGTTGTTAACTACCCTGTGGTTGCGGGGATTTGAACTTAGGTCATTTGCAAGAGCAGTAAGTGCTCTTAAGCATTGAGCTATCTCTCCAGTCACAAACGTGCTATCTTTTGTCCTATGTGTAGAAGATTCTTTCAGTATATACATATACAATATAAAGGTTTAAATGTAGTCACCCTAAAACAGGTTCGGTGGCCCTAGCAGACACCACAGACTATCAAACAAAAGCCCCAGCGGCAGGAATGGGCTCTCTCTTTTTGAGTTTTTGATGAGAGGGATCCCACAGAGCTTCAAACAATACTGGCTTGCCGTTTCACTTTATTACCCACCAGAACTTGATGCTAAGACCCTATTTCTGAAGACACTGTGTACCTGACCTGTAGAACAAACAAGGAGAAATCAAGCTGGTGCTGACCTTGACAGTCATCCGTACTGGCTCGATATGCCCACTGGTGTGATAGTGGCACAGATGTTAGGGGAGTAAACAACCACTTTCTGATTGGCTTTAAGAGCCAATTCACAAGATGGAGTCCATCATACTTGACACTGATATCAAGGTCAAGAACCCATAGCTAGATAAACCACAGGCCACAGGGGAGAGCCTACTACTATCATTCTTCTGAATAGTATTAGACTGACTCCTAACAACTTGTTATTACACCCATAGATTGATACATCTCTCAGCTCTCACCGTTCTTCTTGCAGCAGATGGCCATTAACACAGAGATGCAGAACTAATCAGTGTAATAGAGAACAAGAGACTGTTGGCATGCTCAGTTTTAAATAGGATACCTATATCACACCCTGTCCTCCCGAGGCTTGGGGATCACTATGGAAGAGAGGATGGAAAGTTTGTAAGAGCCAGAGGGAGTAGATGACACGAGGAAACTGTGTTTGGTGATCATGGGGTGGTCGTACATATGAACCCACAGCACTCATGACAGCATGCACAGGACCTGTGCAAACCCAAGCCAACACAAATCCAGCAAAGGTGGGGGCATGGACAGGAGGCCCCAGCTCTAGCTGAGGGTCTGTTGGCATTTGATGGATGCTCAGAGAAGCAGAGTCACTTTTCCTTATTAGTGGGACATCTGATGTGACCAGTCTCCAAGGGATAGACTCACACCTGAGGGTTTAGGGCTTGATAGGCCTAAAAAAGACATGAAGTTGGGGGTGGGGAGATACTAAGTCAGGAGTGGAGAGGAGGAAAGGAATCTGAATATGACCCAAATACACTGTATGAAATTCTATAATCAATACATATTTTTAAAAGGAAAACACAGGCTTCTCAGCCCTGGGACCCAGATTCAGACATTTGCAACCAGCTCTGCAGAGCTGGTAGGCAGACTCCATGCGGGGCAGGGTTCTGTGGGTTCCACTGTGCCAGTGAGTGCATGAGGAGGACCTCTGCTCAGTGGTGAGAGCCCCTGGTCGCACCCCCATTCCAAACTCCCTACCCCCTAGCTCAGGAACACCTCCAGCTCCTCCCATGCTCCAGGCTAGGCTTCTCTGCCTGTGGACCCAGATCCAGACATCTCTGGCCTGCCCTGAGAGCCAGCAGGTAGACTCCACATGGTACAGAGGTTCTGTGGGTTCAAGCCTGCCTGATTTATACCTGTCATGGGCCTCTGGAGGAGCTCCTGATTAGCTGGGTGAGAACTAGCTGGTCCTTTTAGTACAAAATCAGAATCGAGAACCTGAAGCTTAGACCAACCAGCCTTTCATACCTAGTAAGAAGACAGCGAAGGAACCTGAAGAATACAAGGAAAGTCAGCCTTCCATTCAACAAATACTTGAGGCTCATATGAGAATCCCAAACAACAAAAAAAATCCACATGCCAAAATCACAACAGAAAACAATAAAATGAAAAATCCAAATAATATTTTTCTGTTAATATTACCAGTCCTGAAGAAGAGTTCTACAAAGAGGAACCCCTAGATGTAACCCAGGACATAGAATTTAAAAGAACTATCATAAACATGATCAAAGAATTAACGGAGTTTATAGAACACACAAACAAATGAATCAAAGAACTAGAGGAAGATAGAGATAGTCTAAACGAAGATAGGGATAAACCTTGGACTGACTTCACAAAGGATAGAAACACTGAAGAAAACTTGGGCTGAAATGAAAAAGGAAGTGGAACACTCAATAAGCCACCTGGAAAGGATGGAGAAAGCCTCAGTAACAGAATAAATGAAGTAGAAAATAGAATATCAAGACTCATAGGCAGTTATAGACACTGGAGCTTATAGGAAAGGCCGTTCTGAACAAGTCCCTGAAAATGTAGGCATTAAGATCAACAACTGACAAATGGGACCTCATGAAACTAAAAAGATTCTGTCCAGAGAAGGATACCATCATTTAAGTGCAAGGGAAACCTACAGAATGGGAAAAAAAATTGATCACCTATATGTCTGACAGAGGGTTCAAATCTAGATTATACAAAGAACTAAGAAAATGGGGCATAAAAACTCTAAACAACCCAATTTAAAGTTCATATGGAAACACAGAAGACTCCAGATAGCCAAAGCAATCCTGAGCACAAAGAGCAATGCAGGGGCATTACTATACCAGATTTCAAACTATATTACAGAGCTGTAGTCAGTCATAAAAACACCATGATCCTGGCACAAAAATAGACCTGTAGATCAATGGAACAAAATTGAAGACCCAAACTTGAATATATACAATTTCAGCCACCTGATATTTGGCAAAGGGGCCAAGAATATTCAATGGAGGAAAGGCAGTATCTTTAGCAAATGGTGCTGGTAAAACTGGATTACCAGTTGTAGAAGAATGAAACTAAACCTATCCCTTTCACCTTGTACAAAAATCAACTCTAACTGGATCAAAGACTTCAATGTGAAACTGGAAACTCTGCAAATGTTAGAAGAAAACATGTAAAAAGTGTTCAACATCATTAGTAATTAAGGAAATGCAGATTAAAACCACGTGAAGATTTTTGTCTTACCCCGGTAAGACTGGCTATGATCAAGAAAACAAATGACTGGCTATGATCAAGAAAACAAATGATACCAAATGCTGGAGAGGTTGTGGGGAAAGGAGGACACTCATTCACTGCTGGTATGAATGCAAACTCATCCAACCCCTGTGGAAAGCAGTGTGGAGAACTCTTTAAACACTAAAAACTAAAATACCATTTGATCCAGTCATACCGCTCCTGGGCATATACCCAAAGGATTCATCCTATTGCAGAGATACTTGCACATTCATGTTTATTGCTGCTCTTTTCACAATAGTGAAGAGCTGGAAGCAACCTAACTGTCCCTCAACTGATGAGTGGATAATGAAAATGTGGTGAATTTACACAATAGAGTTCTATGCAGTAAATGGATGGAACTAGAAGCTCTTATGCTAAGTGATACAAACTCAGAAAAACAAATGATGTATGTTGTCCCTCATTTGTGGACCCTGGCACCAAATCTCTATATGTAAGTATATACCCTGAGGCCACTGCAGGAGCCAGGTAAGTGAAAAGGAACCAGGAAGGTAGAGAGAACCTGGGACAGAAGGCTAGTATGTGGCAGGTGTTACTAAGGGAGGATATCTAAGTGGATATCCTCCAGGGTATCTAAGTGGGAGGGAGTGGAAGGGGTATAGAAGGAAAGGGGGGGGGCAGAATAAAAGGGGAAAAAGGAGCCCAAGAGAAGTGGGGTCATAGGAGACTGGCAGTATCAACAGAGAAATGGGGATGCTTTAAATGGAGAAGACATGGAGAAGACGTGGAGGGAGGGCTAGACAGGTAAAGAGAGGAGAGATAACTAAAGGAGTATCCTTATATTTACAGACAAATATCCCAGACACCACTCAGAACAGAGGCTTCTTTTGTACCAGATGAGAATAGTACAGAGTCCCATAACTGGACACACAGACATGGTCTGTGGATGGCTCATGCCTAGTGGACACATCTACAATGCAACCTCTCCACACAAGACCCAAGCATCAGAGAACAGGGACCCAAGAAGGCAACAACTACCTCTTAATTCTTGTTAATGGAGCTCCTCCATGCAACAGGAGACCAGGAACTCAAAAGGGCCTGAATGGCCAAACCATGAAGACTAGGATTCTACGGAGTGTGGCTCCACGGGCAGGCTGCCTACATTCAGCTTCACCCACCCAGGGCTCAGGGAACACTGCAGAAGAGGGGCAGAAAGATCGTCAGAGCCAGGGAGGTGGTGCAAGAACAAACGGAAGTGAACCCTCCAAGCTCCTGGGACCCTGTTCATACGAACCTACGGCATTGGAATCAGCATGCACAAGACCCATGCAAGCTCAGCTGGACAAATACCAGCTCAGAACTGAAAAAATGGGTAGCAGAGCCCAACCTTGGCTGAAGAAATATTGGCAGCAGATGGTGGTCAGGTGGCCTTCTTTAGAAAAGAGACCCCAGATAGGCTGACTAGAGCTCAGGGGAGGAGCTGGCACTGAGGCACTGAGAGGTGGGCAGAGAGAGTAGTTTGACACAGCGGACTCTAGCAGGAATGACAGAAGTTGTGAACTCTGGGGGGGGGTGTGGCTGTGGGAGGGTGCCAAGGGAGAGCTGGTATAATGGTGATTAAGACTGACTGAAAAATTATGTATAAAACACATAAAAATTCAATTAAATAAAGTAAAAAAAGGGAAAAATAACCCAATTATAAATGGGCTATGGAACTGAACAGTTAATTCTTTTTATTATTTTATTTTATGTGTATAGGTGTATTACTTGCCTATGTGTAAGTGCACCCATGCTGGCAATGCCTGTGGGAATCAGAAGAGGGTGTTGGTTTCCCCTGAAACTGGAGTTATGGATGCTTGTCAGCTGCCATGTGGGTGCTGGGAATTGAACCTGTGTCCTCTGCAGGAGCAGCCAGTGCTCTTAACCACTGAGCCATCTCTCCAGTACCCAGGAAATTCTTAAAAGAAGAAATGCAAATGGATATGAAACATTTTAAAAAGTGCTCAATATCTTTAACTATCAGGGGACTACAAATTAAAAGTACTTTGAGAGTCAATTTCAGACCAGGTGTGGTGGCAAACACCTTTAATCACAGCACTTGGGAGGCCAGCCTGGTCTTTATAGTGAGTTCCAGGCTAGCTTGGGCTACAGGGAGACTCCGTCTCAAAGAAATTGAAAAGTAGAGTCCATCTCATCCCAGAGAATGGCCATCGTCAGGAACACAAAGGACAGCAAGTGCTAGTGTGCGTGTGTATGTGTGTGTGTGTGGGGGGAGCACACGGCCCGAACTAAGGACCTATGAAAAAGCCTCTGTGAAACCTCTAGTCAGTCAGCTAATACAACAACAGAGTGTGAATGGACTTACCCCACATGAGTGTCATTCCCAGAAGACGGGAGTCGTTACATGAAAATTGCAGTACAAGGCATGGAACTGTACTGGGTCAAGGAAGCCCCAGGCATCCCTGAAACAACACAGACTACTGCCCTTGGTTGCCCTCCATGAAGACATGGGAAAACCCTACTGCTGAAGACACAGGGCACTTTGGTGGCAGGACACAGAGAAATCAGGCTCCCCGCTGCCTGGCCTTCACAGAGCCAGAAAGTGCTATGCAGGCTGCTGGGGAGAAAGGACATCAGTGGCCTCCCCCAGTGCTGGACCCTGCACGCTGCAATACCAACTGCCACACAAGTCGTGCCTTCGGGTGTGACAATGGCATGATTGTTATGAGGTAATTAACCACTTTTTGACTCAATTTGAAGCCTGTTCCACAGGAGGGATTTTCATCCTTGGTACTGTAATCCTGGTCAAAATCCATGGAGGGGAGGTCATGGACCCTAGTACACAACCTGTTATTGTTACTTTGCTAAATAGTCATACTGTCAAATTGCTTTCTAAATAGCTATGTTTAGGCCCATAGTCCCAGGTTGCTCTCAATCTCGGTCAGAGAAGCTTCTTTTTAAAATATATTTATTTTTATTTTATGTGTAGAAGTGTATCGCCTGCATGTGTCATGCAGTGCCTGCAGAGTACAGAAGAGGGCGTTGGATTTCCCTGGAACTGGAGTTTCACATGGTTGCTAGATGCCATGTGGGTGCTGGGCATCGAACCTGGGTCCTCTACAAGAGCAGCCAATGCTCTTAACCACTGAGCCAGCTATCTAGCCCCAGAAAAGTTTTTTTTTTTTTTGTAGTGCACAGCACTGAATGGAAAGACGTATCAGTAGTCAAAGCGCTGAGAATACGAGAAGAGTGCTCAGCCGTAATGGAACATCTACATCATCCGCCCATTTACCCCCAAGGCTCAGGGATAGTGCAGAAGAGGCAGAGAGAATTAAAAGCCGGAGGTTGGGGAGGAGTACAGTGGGGTGTGTTCTTTTGGACCTGACTTGGCCATTAAAATCATGAGCTTGCTGGGCATGGTGGCGCATGCCTTTAATCCCAGCACTTGGGAGGCAGATGCAGGCAGATCTCTGTGAGTTCGAGGCCAGCCTGGTCTACATAGTGAGTTCCAGGACAGCAGGGGCAACAGGGAGACCCTGTCTCAAAAAGACCAAAAAAATAAAATCATGAGCTCAGCCAGGTATGGTGGTGCACACCTTTAATCCCAGGACTCGGGAGGCAGAGGCAGGCAGATTCCTGTGAGTTCAAGGCCAGCCTGGTTTACATAGTGAGCTCCAGGCCAGCTGGGACTAAAGGGAGACCCTGCCTTGAAAAGACAAAAAAAANATGGATTAGTTTCTCTGTTGCACGCGGAACGTGGCCGACCTGGCCGTGCTGTTGGTCGAGCCGAGCGTTCCCTCTGTTGCATAATTCTGGTGATTCTTTCGCATAATCCCGACCTTGTTTTATTAGCCGTGACCGCGCCTAAGACCTTTCGGCTTGTAACTTCTGTCGATGGCGATCATTTTGATAAGACTATTTATTTTTATTAGGCAACACTGATATGTAGGATCGTTTTTTGCGTATGAGGCCACCTATTGGGTTCGGGATTTGGGCGGGGCAACCTGGGTTTTTGTATTTGTTTCGTATTCTCTAAACACATGTTACGTTGTCCTACGAATTATCTTCAAATTGGTTGGGTTGGAAAACACATATTACGCTCCACCCCAGACCTGTCCATTCATCATAAGGCCGTCTCTTACTGTCCCCCTCGGGATTATCATCTCAATCGTAGTCTTCGTCTTTACTATCATCATAATTACCTCTACCTCGTTTGTGAAGGGAATTGCGCGATTGGGAAGAAAGGAAGGAGGTGTGTAAAAACCCGGCAGTCAGGGCGCGAATGATTGGGAATCTAATCCTCATTGATACTATCCTCGGGGTGCCCCTCCGTCGTCAGTGCATTCTAGTCGGTGCGGGCACAAGGTGTTGCATGTGTCTGAGCTAGTCTTGGTGTTAATTTGTAGACTTCCAGGGCATGTCGTAAGCTGGCTCTCTTACTTACTTCTAACATATAATTCTGTTCCTTCCTTATTCGGTTGTTTCCTTTTTTTCTACGAGATGTCCTGTACGCTGGTTGCTAGGGCTCTTATCAGTCCCTCAGGTTTTTTCTTTTTGTCACGATCTCTATATCAATCTTCACCCTTGTGCTGACCCCGTGTGTGTTTGTTGCTCATGCTCAGTACGTTGGGGCTGGTGGTTGTTGGACCTCCTCTTAACCCTCTTGTACGACCTTTACTTCTTATTGTCTCTATCCCTTTGCTCACATGAGGCAGCACCGTTTGTGTATATAGTGATACCCTCTCTTGGTTCAAACTCTCTCTTGTGTCACCTTTGTTGGCTTGTCCATCCCCATCCTTACCACTGCGTCTTCTTCTTGGTCGGGTTTTCCTTTTGCCCTTCTCCCCCATCTTCTTATGAGCCCTTCCATATTCTTGATCATTCCTGGTTTTTCCCACCTTTTTTCGTGGAGGGCGGGGACTTTATAAGTGGTCGGACCCATGCAGATTTTCTAAGAGCTTGCTTTAGATCTACGGCCTGTCACTGTCTTGATTTTTTTAAAAAAAATGCAGGATGTTGGTTTGTGTTCTCCGAGTACATCATATTAACTGCTTCATTATCTACTAAGCGTGGAGAAACCATTATTGTATCGCAGTTTATCCACGCTTGGACACTGTTACGCATAAAATTCCCGACAGTCTCCGGGCAGTATTTTGGTAGACATTGGGTTGGAGTCAATGTTGGTAGCCTTGAGTTTCTTGGAGATCAGAACCTAACCTGCTATTGAAAAATACGTAGCGGGAAGGCTCCTCGCAAATGGTCTGGCAAGGTTAGTCCTCTCGCCAATCCAGGAAAGCATCTTCATGACTTGGTAATCCCGCTCTTTGTCATTCACGCCAGTTTGTGAACCCCTTCGGCCAGAAAAAACACAAAACTCTGGCGGTTGACGTGACACGTAAGGCACACATTCGTAAATTCAACCAGCTGTTTGGGGGTAGGATCCTTTGTTCCGCGGCCTGTATGGTCATTTGTGAGGGCGGCTGGACTACTCCCTTAGATTTCTTCCACCATTCTAAGAGTTTGCTGAGCCTTTTCTACTTCTTGTTTTTGATGTCTAAGTTTGCTTTTCTCTCCGAACTGAGTCCTTTTAATGGAACAAGTAAGCGTCCTCTTCCTCCCTGTTGATCTAGTACCGCCACCTGGATTTCTGTTCAGGGAAAAAGTATTCATAAGTATGTCATTTGAGGTTTGAGATGGTCTGCTTGGCTTGGAAGTCTCGGTTTTAGACCCTTGGTCTCGTTTTCCGATGCCGTTCCTGCTATTGTCTTCCACGGTGCTCTTAGGGGGGACGAGAAAGACCCGCCCTGTCTGTTGTTATTCCCTCTACCTCCAGTGTTGGCTTGTTTGCCCTTCCTTCTTATTGTAAATCTCTTCTTCACTTTCATTGATAAGCTTTCCGGTAGTGGTATGCAACGCTGTTGTCTTCAACGAGTCTGTGTTTCCTGACTTATCGGGTGCCGGGGTTGCTGTGTGTTCTATGGATTCAGTCCTACACCCAAGCAGGGGGCCTTATGCCTCTGGTAGTCTTTCCCGGATCGCGAGTTTAGTTTTTTCACAAGACCCATTAAGCCCCTATACTGATTCAGATTACCTCCTGGTTCCACGGCTTTGTACCCAGGGAAATGTAACTGCTGGTGCGCCCCCCCCACCGCTCCTTCTTTTGAGCGGGTTGTCTGTCCTCGCAGGGTAGATGGAGGCAGGATCAGTGTCCTTCTCATCGATGGTCCGGGCTCTCCCTGTCGGACCTATCTGATCCCTTTTACCAATCATACGGAAACTCAGTTCTTAGGTTTTACAGGAGGACAAACTAACTAAAGGGATCGAGGGTCAAGGCTAATTTTCCCATCACCTAACTTAACAAACCAAAACAATAGACACTTGGCTGTTATTCATGCACATAGGGTTTCCCCCCCTTACAGGTTTAGCAATGCATTGAAGTAGGGTCGTTAGACCTTCATCGAATCTTAGTCACACGAGAAGATGTGTGAATGAGTAACTCTTTCAATCCCCTTGTTTGTTGAGTTCTCCTCTGAAAACCCGATGATTTGCTCTGGTCGGAGATGAGGTCAAGGTACTGTGTGCCCAGTGTTATTCCCCTACCAAATCGACAAGCGTGATCCTGTTGGGATTGCCTTCGCTAATGGATCGGCCCCGTGTTTCCAAGGTGCTCAGCAAAGCGTTGGGAATGGGTCACATGATACTAGAAGACACATCTGTGGTTCAGATGTGTATAATTCCACGAGGATACACCGTGTCTCGTTCTATCTTGAGAGTTTTCTAAAGAAACCCTTCATGGTCTGAACTTTGAACACTGGAGTTACTATGTCACCCAATCCACACTTCTAAATTTGGGGAGGCTTACTCTACAATAAATCCTGCTTTCGCTAGCTAGTTCATTTCCATCCTTCAGATATACGTATCTGATCTGATCAGCCCTGAGCCGCAGCCTAGCTGCGCTTTCTTCGGTTACTCCAACCCGCTCCTTCCTTCTTTGCCCACTTCCTTTAATCCACCTGCAAACAACAAAATCTAGTAGGACCAAAGGTGAAGCGACGGAGTTTGTGTCATGCGTCAAGTGTCAAGCTGTTTGTTGGGAAGGCCTGTCACAGGCCCTTGGCGTGGGCTCTGCCAGAGACTGTTCTGAACACTTTGCTTGAGATCGGGCCCTGTAAGTGGAATGATGTTTTACTGATTCTGTAATACATTTGTAAACTTCACATAAAATTTGAATAAAAGAAACTCTCATTCTTCTCACTCCTATAGTTTTTAGATTGGGGAGGTAAGTGGCCTTTGGAATCTCCAACAGGGCGAAGAGAAAAAGGTGTGCTGTTGGCTATGAGCATTGCCACAGACGATAATTCGTGGTGGTTTATATCCGACTTCCGGTAACCTCTCACCATCTATGTTTGGGGGTGATTTCATTGCCGGGGTTGCAGGACAGAAGAGGACACTGGGCTTCACCAACTGGACAGTAGCAGCACGAAGGCTGTTACAAAATGTGCCATTACATATCCATTGGGTATGACATATACTAAAAACAAATTATGAACCATTTGAGATGTGGAAAAAAATTCCTAACACTTGTGCACTGGTGGTGGATGGAAATGTGAAATGACGCAGCACTACAGAAGCCAGTTCGGCCATGTGGTCCAGAAATTGTAATTTCATTGTCATTTTTTGTTTTGATGAAATTTAATACATGTATACAATGAAATCTGTCACCCCCCCATTTCCCCTTTGACTCCCACCCCACAACCCCACCACGCAGATCCCTGTTCCCAACTTCATGGAGATTTTAAAATTTTTTATTTATTTTTGTAGTGTATGAGTGGTAACTGCGATTGTAGGTTTTGGCACGGTGTTCGTGCAGTGCTGCTGAGGTCAGAAGAGGGTTCTGGATCCCCGGAACTGGGTTCTGACGTGGAGTTCAGACAGTCTCAAGCCCATGTGCGGTGGGCTGGGCATCGAACTCGGGTCCTCTGCAAGAACAGCTCGCGTACTCTTAACCCCTAAGCCATCATCTCCGCCCCATCATGGAGATTTTAATAACCCATTAAGTTCTGTTAGAGCTGCTCATGCAGGCAGGCTGTGGGGCATCTAATGGAGCAGGGAAAAACTGCCAGTGACCGCAGCCACCAGTGACCACAGCTCATGCTCAGAGAAGAACGGTTCTCCACATGGAAGCAGCTGTCTATGCCAGTAAGACGTGGAGCCCAGGGAAAAACTACCTGGTCTATGCTGGGGTTTGGGTTGTCTTGATCTGGTGCAGGTTTTCTGCAGGTACAAAGCCAGTTGTGAGCCATAATTTTTTTTTTTGTTTCTTTTTATTTTAAAAAAAAAAAATCATGGGCTCACAACGGCTGTGGGTACCTGCAGAAAACCTGCACCAGATCAAGACAACCCAAACCCCAGCATAGACCAGGTAGTTTTTCCCTGGGCTCCACGTCTTACTGGCATAGACAGCTGCTTCCATGTGGAGAACCGTTCTTCTCTGAGCATGAGCTGTGGTCACTGGTGGCTGCGGTCACTGGCAGTTTTTCCCTGCTCCATTAGATGCCCCACAGCCTGCCTGCATGAGCAGCTCTAACAGAACTTAATGGGTTATTAAAAATCTCCATGATGGGGCTGGAGAGATGGCTTAGTGGTTAAGAGTACCGACTGTTCTTGCAGAGGACCCGAGTTCGAGCCCCAGCACCCACATGGCGGCTGAGAACTGTCTGCAACTCCAATTCTAGGAGAACTCCAGTTCCAGGGGAATCCGAGACCCTCTTCTGACCTCAGCAGCACTGCACGACACGGGTGCACAAACCTACATGCAGACAGTACACTCATACACATACAAAAATAAATAAAAAAATTTTAAAAATCTCCATGAAGTTGGGAACAGGGCATGCTGTGGTGGGGGGTGGGGGTGGGGAGTCAAAAGGGGAAATGGGGGAGGTTGACAGATTTCATTGTATACATGTATTAAATTCTCAAAAACAAAAATGACAATGAAATTACAATTTCTGGACCACATGGCCGTACTGGCTTCTGTAGTGCTGCGTCATTTCACATTTCCATCCACCACCAGTGCACAAGTGTTAGGAATTTTTTTCCACATCTCAAATGTTCATAATTTTGTTTTTAGTAATGTCATCCCAATGGATATGTAATGGAACCATTTTTGTAACAGCCTTCGTGGCTGCTACTGAGTCCAGTGGGTGAAGCCCAGTGTCCTGCTTCTGTCCTGCAACCCGGCAATGAAATCAGCCCCAAACATAGATGGTAGAAGGTTACGGAAGTCGGATATAAACCACCAGATTCATGTTCTGTGGCAAATCTCATCCAACACACATATTTCTCTTCCTTGTTGAGATTCTCAAAGGCCACTTACTCCCCAAATCTAAAAAATATAGGATTGAGAAGAATGAGATTTCTTTTATTCAAATTTTATTGGAAGTTTACAAATGTATTACAGAATCAGTAAAACATCATATCCACTTTACAGGGCACAGATCTCAAGCAAAGTGTTCAGAACAGTCTCTGGCAGAGCCCACGCCAAGGGCCTGTGACAGGCCTTCCCAACAAACAGCTTGACACTTGACGCATGACACAAACTCCAGTCTGCTTCACCTTCTCAGGTCCTCTGAGATTTTGTTTTTGCAGGTGGAATTAAAGGAAGTGGGCAAAGAAGGAAGGAGCGGGTTTAGGAGAATAAACACCGCCATCAGAGCCGCAGTCTTAGGCTGCTGGCTCAGGGTCATGATCAGATCAGAATACGTTATTGAAGGTATGGAAATGAACTAGCTAGGCTTGAAAGCAGGATTTATTGATAAGTAGCCTCCCCAAATTTAGAAGTGTTGGATTGGTGACCTATTGAACTCCAGTGTTCAAATGTTCAGACCATGAAGGGTTTTCTTAGAAAACTCTCAAGATAGAACGAGACACTGTTTATCCTGTGGAATTATCACATCTGAACCACAGATGTGTCTTCTAGTATCATGTGACCACTTCCAGCTCCTTTTTATTCCCTTGAGGAAAGCTAGCTGTGGCAGCAGAAGTCAGATTATAAAGCAGCAGTAGCTCCCAACAGTGAGTCACGCTTTACAGGGGTCTTGTGTTGAGTGGGCTACCACTATGGGCTACCACTTATCTTGACCTCATGACTCCTACACAGTGATACAGGCCTGTTCTGGTGTTTTCTGAGGATCCCAGAGGAACAAACCACTGGAGGTAGGGCAAAGATTTCTTCATTTCCATTTCCCTTGTGCTTAAAGAAATGTACTTCTTAAAAGGTGCTAATCTACACCTGCCTTCCAGATCATTGGTGGGAACTGGTGGAACTTTGTGTGCAGAGCCCTGAAGGTGCCAGTCATTCGCTACCAGCACCTCTTGTATTATTGTATATTGTATTATTGTATATTTAGGTAACTAGTTCCACTTTCCTTGGCCACAGGTAGATCACCTTTGTGAAGTTGGTCTCTGTTAGAAACACATAAGGAACTGAAGTGTTCTTAGTTCTTGTTAGAAGGTGGGATCAGATGAGGAATCAGAAGGATGATCACGGGACCTCTGCGATGTGCGCAGAGGTGAGGGCTGCCTACATAGCTGGTGAAGACCAAGCATGAAAGGAGGCCTAGGAGATCTTTGTTTGGTAAGAGGTCAGCTTCCTTTATCCTGGGTCCACAATCCTGGGAACGAGGAGATGGAGCCTCTCAATCCGTTATGATGGGTGCTTCCTAAATGTTTCTTTTCTAGGGCAAAGGGGCCCAGATAAAAATGACACCTACTTCTCCTTGAAAAGTCTACAGTAATTCAATGCTTAGACCCTGCTTGGATGGTAGGGGACATACAAAGTACTCCATCTGCACCACACTGGCCCCACCTGAATGCAAACATGCCTCATGGGACACAGCAGCAGCTCTTAGAAGAGGAGCAGGAAACTCCCTTTTGCTATGCAGCTCAGGACAGGGGCGTTCAATAGGAAGTGATGATGACTTTCCACACTACAGAATGGGAAGAGGGCATCAGATGGCCAACACCTGGTATTCTTCTGTGGGCATAGGAAAAACCAGGAAGCAGTGCCTGGTTTTTCTCACCCCCTTCACCTTCACACTTGATAGAGTCCAGAGCTATAGCATAGACGGGTCTCTGAAAGCCGTGCTCAGGGCTACCATGTTGCTATAAAACCTTTTCCCAGTGCCAAAGGACCATTCAGGAAACTCTCAATGACCTACATCCTCATACTCCTGGGACTGAGAAAATGCCAGTTCAGCTGTTACTGAATCTGGCAGCGAGAGGGAGGGAATGAATGGAGGGAATTAGAGCTGTGGTCCTAGGTAAAAAGGAAGCTCAGTATTAGGGAAAAATCAACTTAGACATCAGAGAGGCAAAGAAAGTAGGAAAGGATGTCTCTTCTAGAAACCAGTCTATAGAATGGGTTGAGGATCTTAAGTGGAGGTGAGTCCAGGCCCCACTCACAGGGAACTTGACCATGAGAGGCACTGGATGTGGAGAAGCCATCAGAGGAGGATTCCTACCCCAACAAAGAACATGCTGGATTGGGATATTCCGAGATGTTCTCCTGAAGTTATCACTTGCAGGAAGACCAATTCCAGATGTTTTTTTTTTTTTCTGCTAAGGGTGGTTCAAACCTTTGTTCGGGGGGAAATGTAAGCAGAACTCTTACGGGGGACAGAGTTAGAAAGCAACTTTCAGTGGAGAATTTTCTTTCATTGGATGTGGGGCAGAGAGGACACGGTTTCAACCATTTGCTGAGGGATCTACTTTCTCTTCTTTTTCAAATAATACCTTTTAATTCTGATCAATCAAGAAACTCAAAGCTCCAAATTGGACTCACCCAATGTCTACCAGAAATCTGCCACTGTAGTAGCATGGTGCTGCATGTTTATTTCTTAATCAGTTTGCCAAGCAGTTTATAAACTTACTATACAAACGTAATAGAGTTAATTCTCCAGAGGCTTGGATAATTAATGAAGCATTTAGATATGAAGATAGCATGCGGAGAACAGCCACAACCAACATCTGCATTGCTTTTTTAAAAAAATCAGTGACAGTGACAAATGCCATAGTAATATCTAAAAAGCAAATCATCTTAATACATCCTGAATGGAGGGTCATTATCACACCTTTACAGTCGTCCTCTCCCCAGACACGTTTGGGGTGGTGTCTGAAAAGCCCCCTTTCACATTCTCTCCATAAAAAATACTAGGAAATGTTAAGTACTATACTGAAAAGAGACCATGCTCATCTTGTGATGGCAAATGGCCACTGAGACACACCCCGTACCACAGGGACAGCGCGTCTCACGAAAGGTGGGTCCTCTGATGGGTTATTTCAACTGACACAATCCACTGAGGGGGAAGGAGAATGGACCGAAACACAGTGCTTCATTTTATAACCGAAGCAAGGCAGGAAGTTTTATTTCACTATAAATAGCCCAACCGTTAAATGTCTTCTGTAAGCAAACTCACTTTTGAGCCCATTTTCTCTCTAACCAACAGTCTACAAAGTTCAAAATGGAAATCTCTCTTGCCACAAAGTCTGTTTTCCATGCTGTCACCCTACCCTCATACAGCCCCCGGGGTGACTGAGCTTGTGAAGCTCGACTCTCCCTAAAGCACTGGGGGGCCAGTCAAGGTGGTTTTCTCTTCTATCTCTGACTTTCTTCATATTCCCCTCCTTCACTGTCTGCCTGCTTTCTGTCTTCAAATGTCCTTGTCCCTTATCCATGTGACATGGGTACCACACTACGCTCCCTGAGCCTCCCAGTCCCCCAGCCTCTCTCCTTCTGTGTCCTTCAGTGCCCAACCCTGAAGCTCATTTGCTACGAGGACAAACGGTTGTCAGGCTAAGGTGGCAGCTCTGTCTGCCTGGGAAAAAGAAAGTAGAAAATACAATCCAGGAAACATGAGCACCAGAAAGTAATGCCACATTCAAAACAATGTCATGCTGACACCACAGAACGGCACCAATCAGTCACTTTGATTTTCCCCAAGGGATAGATCAACATGAAGTAACTTCAAGATTCCCAGCACGGATGGCATTTCTCACAGAACTGGACTGACACTGGTTGTTTTCTCCAATCGGCAAAAATTCATTTCCAATATATGTATGCATATATATATATATATATATAATATATTATATATATATAAAAGACTACTTACTTTGTAGAGAATAAATTCTACCGAGGGTGGGAGCAGAGGTAAGGACGGCTCCTTAAGATGGACTGGAGCATAAAGTGCTTTGGGTGGAATTGTTAAAATATTTTTTTCAGCCACAAAAAGCCAAATTGAATATATTCCTTTGAAAAAGGTCTCACTGATATGTAACAAATTTGTTTAGAAAGAAAAAATAAAACAAAACAAAATAAAACAAAAAACCCAGGTGGTCCCGGGCCACCTTTCCCTACCACTCAAAGATAAAGGTGGCGATGCATGCAAGTCCCCACTGAGTCCTACGATATAGAAATTCTTTTGATATTACAAAATACAAAAATATTTTATCAGAACTCTCATTTACAATGCATTTACAGTGGACATGTAAATAACTTAGTCTCGGGTCCTGGCTAATAAACAAAGTATTTACTGGAAAAGGGTTCTAAAAGGAAGGAGAATCAGAACCAGAATAAGTAAGTGGTACAGCGTGCCATCCGGGTGAGCGGCGTGCCATGGAAGGACGTGACCAACCCTGGCTTCCACAGGGCCTACTGTTTCCAAAGTGAAATATGCAAATAAGATTCAACATGCCAAAAACTGTGACTACCAAGTCAGCCCGTGACTTTGCCTCCCTCAACTGAGCGGGTCTCCGTTTCTCCCCTCGAACCACCGCCAAGAGCGCTTGAAAAATTGAGAACAGTGTAAGTTTCTGAATTTACATTCTTAGCTCCCATCTTCCCCATTCCCTGACCCCCACCATATTATGAAATGATACAGTTCTTGCTCTTCTGTCTCTTCCGGCTGTGCAGCTGTCCTCTGCCCCCTAGCGTGGAGGATTTGGGGACACCGTAAGAGCTGTACTTGTGCAGCAGCTCGTCGCTAGTGACGTAGCGCAGGCGCGCCGGCTGCGGGATGGGTTCTCCTAGGAAGTAGCCCTCGTTGTCAGACTCAGAGGAGGAGGAGCAGGTGGAGCACCAATCATACTCCGTGAAGTAGGGTCCCCACCGCTCCCCGAAGGCATTCTGCAATGCCAGGTCCGACACAGTCCTGGGGCACTGGCCGTACAGGTCCCTCCGGGACCCCTGCCCCAAGCTCTCCTGGAAGCTCCGCTGGCGCATGAACTGGTCGTAGTCCTCTCTGGCCCTCAGAGGTGGCCTTTCTTTCAAGCGACCGATGGCCTCGCGCTCGCTGGCCAGGTGCAGGGCGTTGTCTGAGCGTGAGCGGCGGGACCTGCGGGACCGGTGCGGGCGGAAGCGGCGGTTGTCATCCCTGGAGGTAGTTCTTCTCCGGGTGCGCTCGCTCATGGGCTGGATGTGCACAGCTTCCTGCCCGGGCAGCTTGTTGCCCGCCATGCCTCCATCAAAGTCAAAGCTCTGGTGCATCCTTCCGTGGGACTGCAGGTCCCTGTACCCCAGCGGGGCGCCCAGCTGATGGAGGTTCCCCTCCATCTCCTGGTACTGTTGTGCAGACAGCAGGCTGCGCACAGACTCTGCGCTCCGGAACTGCATGGACGAGTTGAGAGTGCCCATGTTGCTCAGCTTCTCCGAGACATTCATTCCAGAGTCTTTGCTGAGGTCAGGCATGGAAAAGCGGGATAGGTGTTCCTGGCGCTTGGCACCACCTTCAGTAGACAGGCCTGCAGTGGGGGTAGAAGAGGAGAGGACAGCTGGCATTAATACAAAAGTACAGCGACGTGGGGTGGGGTGGCAGCACCACTATTATGGTCACAGAGCCACTATTATTGTACTATAGTCAGAGCCCAGCAACTCTTCAGGGTGTGGCATAATGTACGGCTGCACACTGCATGGAGGCTCTCTGACCGTCTGTGTGACAGGAGCACAGAAATGCATCTAACAGCGTCTTCCTAGTTACTAATTAATCCAAAAGCTTCTATGTTACCAAGAATCCACTGTGTATCCCATGCTTCCTCTATTTAGAAATTCACTTCATTTACATCTTGGATAAGCTCTGGAGGACAGAGTTTGGATAGAGATTATAAGCTACAGTGACTGGGTTAGGCCTAAGCAGTTTCTGGCCACACTGAGCCTAGAATCCAATTCTACAGTCCTGGACTAGTTTGCTTCTTTGTAGCCCAACGTCCCGCTTGGCCTGTGTCCCTAAGTGGCAGGTGGCCCTTCTGCTCAAATGGCTTGCATACTAAGTGACTCCCTAGGTGGAGATAAAGGGATATGTTTATTCTCCTGGCTTGTTTAGTGAATGACTACTCTAGGGTTATAAATGAGTCTCTAGCAGCCAGAAGATGTGAGTGGCACCCTGGGACACTCCTGAATGCCCTGGGAAGGTACTTTTCAAACGAAAGCAGTGACACTAATCACTGGCTAAGAGCAGGTACCAGTAATGGGCTTCAATTCCTAAGTGCTGCTGCATGAGCTCCCGGCAGGGCCGAGATGGAAGCTGATCCGAAGGCAGTGGGAGATGTGGACTTCAGGAGCTTGCTCTGCTTGTCTTACAGCGGAGCTCTAAGTGGTGCTAAGGATTGGGTTCGGGCAGAGCGTTGGCATTTCCCACTGATTACAATGGAGACTTTTGGCCATTTTGCCATTGCTGACACTGACAAGGTGGCTGAGGAACCCTGTCACCGGGTATCCTGGCCTCCCACTGGGGTCTACACTTCCTGTCCCTCACAGACTTAAATCAATGTTGCAAACACTTTGGAACAGTCGGACTCTTGATGATACCTAAAGGTAAGTACACACATTTAAACATACATGAATTATGAATAAAACCATTTTCTGGGGTCTTCTGTTACCATTGCTGCTTTATGTATAACCCCAATGGGGAGGCCTCAATGTATATACCACTGCTGTGCCTAGTTATACACCCAGCACAAGTTAGCACGTATCTTCCAAGAATACACAGAAATAGTCAGACAGGGGCTTTCTTAAAATAGCCTGGAACTGTAAGTAATTTAACTGCCAATTAACATAAGAATGGATAAATAAATTGTGGGTTTTTTTGTCATTACTTATTAAAAGTTACCCAGCATTTTTGGAGAAATGGACTTCAGATTAGAGGAAAGAAAAGCAAAAAGATGAACCCAGAACATCATCTTATTATACAAAAGGAGGAAATGTTAAAAATAAAATATGCATTGGCTAATGAAAAAAACAACCCTCAATGCCAGGGATGGACTCCCTTTTGAGAAACTGTTGACCAGGGGTCCCACAGACTCTTGAATAATACTGGCCACTGCCCTGCTTTTTGATGCCCACCATAAGACCCCACTGCTGCAGACACTACACACATGAGCTGTAGAACAAGCAAGGAGAAAGCAAGCTGGTGCTGACCAGAGCCTCGCCCTCTACGGGCTAGTGTTCCCAGGGGTGGAGGGTGCTGTGCGAGCTCTGTAAGGACAAAACAATCATCAACTTTACCCAGGTGCGAATCCTGTGAACTACAGCAACTGGCCTTGCAAGGTAGGCCCACCAAAGCAATAGTGGCACAAATATTATGAGAGTAACCAATCATTCTCTAATTGGATTCAAGGTCTACTTCATAGGATAGAGTCCATACCTGAGATTGATATCGGGCCTAAGAACCTGAGGCTAGACAGGTCACAGAGGAGAGCCTAACTCTAGTTTCTACTAAATAGTTAATATATGAAAGTGACTCCTAATGACTTATTGTCATACCTGTGGATTAATGCAGAGGACAGAGGGGTCCAAGGACATAAGGGAGGGCCTAGTTTCTACTAAACAGTTTTTTTTTTTTTTTGGTGTTTTCAAGACAGGGTCTCCTGTCCTGGAACTCACTTCTTAGACCTTGAACTCACAAAGATCTGCCTCCCTCTGCCTCCCAAGTGCTAGGATTAAAGGCGTGCACCACAATACCCGGCTACTAAAACAGTTATTATATGAAAGTGTCTCCTAATGACTTATTGTCATACCTGTGGATTAATGCAGAGGACAGAGGGGTCCAAGGACATAGGGGAGGGCCTAATTCTAGTTTCTACTAAATGGTTATCATATGAAACTGATTCCTAATGACTTATTTTTATACCCGTGGATTAATGCATCTCCAAACTCTCACCAGAGAAGTTTTCTCTTCTTTTTCTTTTTTTTTTTTTTTTTTTTTTCGAGACATGGTCTCCCTGTAGCCCCAGCTGTTCTGGAGCTTACTCTGTAGACCAGGCTGGCCTTGAACTCACAAAGATCCTGCCTGCCTCTGTCTCTCAAGTGCTAGGGTTAAAGGCATGCACCACCATGCCCAGCAGAAGTTTTCTTATGCGGCAGATGAAGATTAACACAGAGGCTCAAAACTGGCCAGTGTGCAGAGAAGAAGAGGCTGCAGAGTGCTGATCCCGGGACAGGACGCCTGTGTCTAACTTCTGCCTCCCAAGGCTCAGGAACCATTGCAGAAATGGAGGCAGAAAGATTGTAAGAGCCAGAGGTGGTGGATGTCCACAAGGAAACCGAGTTTTCCAGACAGCTTGTGAGTTACTCATGTGAACTCATGGAAATGGTGACAGCATGCACAAGACCCATGAAAGCTTAAACCAGACAAAGTCCCAGCACAGGCAGAGAGAAGAGTCTAGAAAACCCCAAACCTGACATAAAGAAATTCTGGTAAGCAATGGCTGCTGGGAGGGACAGAGACTTGGAGATCACTAATGAGGTATAACTGGGCATCGTAGGCCCTCAGAAAGGGTGTCCTAAGGATACCTTACCCCTTACATGGTATTTCAGTTGAGAATTCAAGTCCCAGGTGCACTCAGAAGGAACACAGAACAAATACAGGGACATTGTTTTAAGAAAAATAAGGACAACTTTCTTGAGGGGAAAAATGCATAAATGCATAAAAGACAAAACCAAAAGGTTGCAGGAACACTCTACATGGTGCCTTTACATGTTTGGCAAACTTCTGTGTCAAAGGCTAGCTCCCTGCTCGCTGCTGTTGGCAGGTGGTGTAGACAGTAAGATTAGGGCCATAGAGGAAGTCAAGTCCCTGAGACATCCTGGAAGGAGATATTGGGACCCTGGCCCCTCTTCCTCCTCACTCCTTTTCATTCTCAGTCCCCATGAGGAGAGCTGCTTTACCACCCACTCCTGGCCATGATGTGCCTTGGCACAGCCCCACAAGCAACGGGGTCAGGCGAAATCTCCGGAACCTGTGAGCAGAGTAGCCATTTCTTCCTCCCAATGAGTCACAGCGAGGGAATGCTGACCATGGGCCTGAAGGAAACGAGTTATGACCAATATAGCTGATCCCAGACTGAGACCTTCTCTGCAGGAAAAACAAATGCTCAAGAAAAGATTTTAGTCTATTAAAAAGTTTGAACAAAGTCAAAAGAAAAGAAATATCCTGGCGTATTTTTTGTGGTTGACAGTTCTGATAATGTTGGTACAGATCCTTATTCCTGGGAGTTACACAGAAGAAAAAGGAGGTAAACAGCCAAGGTTATGGATGAAGGTACACACAAGTGTTTCAGAAATTGTGTGTGTGTGTGTGTATGAACATGAAGAAAGGGAACAAAATGTTAGCAACAGGTGAATCCACGTAAAAAGATTACAGGTGACGTGCCCTACTTTTGCTACGTTTTACTGAATTTGAAATTATTTTTTTAAAGATACAGTACATTCATCTGATGTAGTGATTTTCTGTCCTAGATAAATTTTGAAGATGATTTTGGTGGTTATGTCTCGGGGGAGTGCATCGGCAAATTGTAGGCTGAGATCAGAGATGCTATAACATGAGCTCACTGCACAGCACCCCACCTGTGAGAATCACCCAGCACACTGCACAGCACCCCACCTGTGAGAATCACCCAGCACGCTGCATAGAACTCTACCTATGAGACTCACCCAGCACACTGCACAGCACCCTACCTGTGAGAATCACCCAGCACACTGCATAGAACCCTACCTATGACAATCATCCAGTACTCTGCACAGCACCCTACCTGTGAGAATCACCCAGCACACTGCACAGCACCCCACCTGTGAGAATCACCCAGGACACGTACAGCACCCCACCTGTGAGAATCACCCAGCATGCTGCACAGCACCCCACCTGTGAGAATCACCCAGCACGCTGCACAGCACCCCACCTGTGAGAATCACCCAGCACGCTGCACAGCACCCCACCTGTGAGAATCACCCAGCGCACTGCATAGAACCCTACCTATGAGAATCACCCAGCACACTGCACAGCACCCCACCTGTGAGAATCATCCAGCACACTGCACAGCACTCCACCTGTGAGAATTACCCAGGACACGCACAGCACCCCACCTGTGAGAATCACCCAGGACACGCACAGCACCCTACCTGTGAGAATCACCCAGCACACTGCACAGCACCCTACCTGTGAGAATCACCCAGCACACTGCATAGAACCCTACCTATGACAATCATCCAGCACTCTGCACAGCACCCTACCTGTGAGAATCATCCAGCACACTGCACAGCACCCCACCTGTGAGAATCACCCAGGACACGTACAGCACCCTGCCTGTGAGAATCACCCAGCATGCTGCACAACACCCCACCTGTGAGAATCACCCAGCACACTGCACAGCACCCCACCTGTGAGAATCACCCAGCGCACTGCATAGAACCCTACCTATGAGAATCACCCAGCACACTGCACAGCACCCCACCTGTGAGAATCATCCAGCACACTGCACAGCACCCCACCTGTGAGAATCACCCAGGACACGCACAGCACCCCACCTGTGAGAATCACCCAGGACACGCACAGCACCCTACCTGTGAGAATCACCCAGGACATGCACAGCACCCCACCTGTGAGAATCACCCAGGACACTGCACAGCACCCTACCTGTGAGAAGCACCCAGCATACTGCACAGCACCCTACCTGTGAGAATCATCCAGGGCACTGAACAGAACCCCACCTGTGAGAATCATCCATCACGCTGCACAGCACCCCACCTGTGAGAATCACCCAGTACTATGCACAGCACCCCACCTATGAATCACCCAACATATTGCACAGTACCCTACCTGTGAGAATCACCCAGAGCACTGCACAGTACCCTACCTGTGAGAATCACCCAGTACTGTGCAGAGCACCCCACCTATGAATCACCCAACACACTGCACAGTACCCTACCTATGAGAGTCACCCAGTACTGTGCAGAGTACCCCACCTAGGAATCACCCAACACACTGCAGAGTACCCTACTTGTGGGAATCACCCAGCACACTGTACAACACCCTATCTATAAGAATCATCTAGCCCCAAAGTCAATCGTACCACAAATGAGCAATCTTGACCTAACGGAATACTATACAATAACGAGACTCTGTAACTCAACAACATGGATGAATCTCACAGAAAAATGCAGAGAGAGGGACACAAGGAAGTGTGTGTGCCATGACCCCATTTATATGAAGTTCAAGGATAAGCTGAGGCTGTTTATGGTGGCAGAAGTCTGGAGGAGGAGGTCTGAGGGGAGTTCTAGACACTGGAATTGTTACATAAGTAGCCTTCACAGAGAGTATACAAGGATATGCAGGTACAAAGCTAACAGAGGTGTAATTTTAATATTTGGTTGCTTCATTTTATGTAAGTTATACCTCAATAAAGCAGTATAAAACTCAAGGAATCTGGAAATGCATTCAGAGAGACTATAGAGGTCTCTGTTCCACAGGTACTTGGTTCCAGGATCTCCGAGATGTTAAAATCTACAGCGGCTCAAGTCTGTGTTCAATAGGATGTAGGATCTGCACATAACCTACACATATCTCCCTCTATACTTTAAATTACCTTCTATTACCTATGATTCTTAAAACAATGTAAATTCTGCATAACAATGGCCACACTGCACTGACAGGCTGGCATGGTTCCAGGCAGAGGCCACCCGCATGCCTGACCACATTTCCCATGAGGGGGTGTTTGAACCTACAGATGTGAAGCTTTTGGAGGACCAACTACAGTCTTCCAAGTATTGTACTTTAAAATCATTTCATTACCGCCGGGCGTGGTGGCGCACGCCTTTAATCCTAGCACTTGGGAGGCAGAGGCAGGCGGATTTTTGTGAGTTCAAGGCCAGCCTGGTCTACAGAGTGAGTTCCAGGACAGCTGGGGCTACAGGGAGACCCTGTCTCGAAAAGACAAAAAAATAAAAAATAAAAAAAAATCATTTCATTACCAAGACTACTGGGTACTCCAAGTCCTACTTTCCTTGCCTTGAACTTTGGCATAAAAGCTGATTTACAAACACCCAATCCCTTTCAGAGCCTCCTCTACCTGAAGGTGGAGTGCAAACCCTAACATACGTAAACAGAGTGGATGAACTCTCCTGAGAAAGGAGAAGCAAGTCCCCGAAATCATACCTAGAAGCAAAAACTCTCTAGGTGGGCACCAGGATCTTGCAGGACTTTCTGCCTCAACAGCTCAGCAAATATAAATTCCCACGGAGGCTGTTTTCCTGAGTCAGCCTGGTAGTAAAACACTTCTAACATGGATGCTTGAGTGGGTGGGGTGGGGGTGCATCTTGGATTGGGCCTCTGCAATCCCACATGTCTCTCTGGATTTCTGCACCATTCCCATGGGAAGAAAAGGATTCTGCCAAGAGCAGAAGATGTCCATGTTCAGGCCGATGTCCATTAGCCCCTCCCCTATGGGGTGTGTGATGAGATTGCTTGCTCTACCTATGGCTTTGAGGAGAAGCATCTCCTGTGATCCAGTGACTCACATTTTCCTCTAGGGTCTTCTTGCATGCAAGGGCAGCCCAGAGGAGAGCAATAAGTATGTACTTGTCTCTTAGGAGGGCGGTTCTGTGGTTAAGTTCTTTATTGGCAAATCCAGAGTTTTTAATGCAGACCTCAAGGCCCTACGTGACTTGGCTTCCCCTCTGTGTGCATCGTCACCATCGACTCAGCACTTCTCATGGCCTCAGCTGTGCCTCTGACCCCTCCTCCATCAACACGCCTACATGCTCCTGCCTCCCTGGGAAAACTCTCCTCTTCTTTCAAGTCTACATGTAGATATCAGCTCCTCAGTGCTCCTGGAGCAATCCTTTAAAGTAGGAAAGGTGGTGGTCTCCAGGGCAGTCCGCTACTCTTACACTTGACTTTTTTTTTCTTTTTTTTTTTTTCAATTGGCAATGAGCACACCTCGGATAAACCTCATTGGCTATGACACTGCCAGTGCACAAAGCTACACTTGACTTTTATTTAAGCTGCCCAGCCTGTTCTTTGTAAGTCTGTGGCTGAAATGGATCTGCGTGGAATAGAAATCTTGTTCTCTGTTCGCTGTACTCTGACAGAACTAGCCATAACCAGAACTCTGTGGGTACCCAATCCATATGTACAGAATAAGGCAAATGAATTCGCATGCTCCTGTCAGCTTGGGCAGAGCAATCTCTCTCTGACCTGGACTGGGCCAGGACTGCGATTCCAAAGAGGAAGACTAAACACCAGGAACAAGACCCTGCAACCAGTGCTTGTGGACCCCGTGGTCTCTGCGGATCATTAGCTAGCTCAATACCTGAGCTTCTCCAGTTTTAAAGCTGAAGAAGATAGGATTTATAATTATCTCCCCAAGCTGCAAAAGTGTTTCTATGCGATTGATTATGGCTCTGGAGGTTGGTTTACACCAGGTTCCAGGACGGAACAGTACACTTGCAGTTAATGCTCCATCCTCAGGAGCATTCTCCCTCTCCAGCTATGCGCCACAGGGCAGCTGCCCCCTGGCTGAGCAACTGGGCCTTTTTTTTTTTTTTTTTTTTTTTTTTTTTTTTTTTTNCCCCCCAGCAGAACCTCTGAGCAATGCCCCCCCACCCCCCAGAAGAACCTCTGAGCAATGCCCCCCCCACTTCTACGAATAAAGGTTTTTACAGAAACTAGTGCTGATGAGAAAAATCAGTGCCCTTCAAGGGATGCCTGCGGTCTGCTGGGTGAGGAGGGTAGGCTCTGCTGAGTTTCCTCCCCCATGGATCTTAGGAACAAAGGGGGCACACCCAAGAAGAAAATAGACTTAAATCTAAATCTGAGCCCTTGGGCACAGCATTCTGTTATTTATCATCCTATCTCATTCTACTCCTCGAAAAAAATGGCATGAGAAGACAGAACTACGTTTGTGCCAGCTTAAAAGACACTCCACATTTCACATTTCTCTGCAGTAAAAGAAATAATATCTGCTTCCCTTTGCCCTCTAGATGCTTATATCTCGGAATGATGATTTAGCTTCCTTTCAGCAAGGTTTCTCCCACATCATTTTTTCTCTGCTCATGCAGAGACATGAAGAAACAGGAATTATTTTAGATACAAAAATCTAGAGACTACATGAAAAACCAAAACCCTTTTACATCAGGGGTTTCTGAGCTGCTACCCAGAGGCCTAATTCAGTTTGCTGCCATTTCTGTAAATAAAAGTTTATTAGAATACTATCATACCTACTCATTTGCATATTACCTAAAACTGTTTTCCAGGATTCAGTTGTTTTCTACAGTTGATAAAGACTATGTGACCTGCAAAGTCTCAAATACTTTCAGGCCCTTTATAGAAATGACTGAGTTTTAGCAATCTGCAGTAGACTCAAGTATCCATTAAGATTCTACACAGTGATTCTCAGACCACTCAGGAAAGGTCTTGAGGTTCAAGTCTGTTTGAAGTGTGTATGTGTGCAAGTTGGCCTGGTCTCCAGGGACCCCTTCTCCAACTGAGTCCATTGATTTCATCAACACCCTGAACTTCAAATAGGCAGCAGCATCTGGGGAGCTGCCAGCTGAGCAGTGGGCTTAAATAGCACAGCTTCTTGGTGACAGGTCCTGGAATGGCTCAAACAATGTGACAAGGAAGGCGGGGGGGGGAGGAAAGGAAAGAAAGGGAAGTTGGGATGGGACACACACACACACACACACACACACACACACACACACACACAGTCCCTTCTTACTCAGATGGGATCTACAGGCAGGGACAATGGTATGGCCTGGAGACTCCTGGATCAACTGTAGAATCCCAATCTGCATTCGAATGAGACCCCTTGGGCAACTCTCATGCCCCTGAGAGTTAGAAAACCACGACTGAAGGGCAGTTTCCTTACAAGTAAAGGCACTTCCGCCCTAGGAAGGCTGACCTCCATCCCCAGACATTCCGCTTCAGGGTTTCTCAAGCTGTATGTTTCTCAAGCTTTATGGACATCGTAGGTCAGATAAGGCCGATGGGGCAATCCTGCACATTCTAGGATGTCTGGCAACATTCTGGCCTCCACTGACTAGATGCCAGTAATCTTTCTTTCTGGTTATGACATCCCATAATGCCTCCAGATGCTGCAAAATACTCTAGGGGGCTAAATCACTCCGAAATGAATCATTACTCTAAGAGATCCAGTTTTGACACTGCTATTTGACCAGAGAGCACAGGATTGATCTCAATTCCCCCCCAAGGAGGCAGGAGACTGCACCCATACTGCAAACGTGATTTCTACAAGGGATCAACATGCTAGCACCCATGTTCTACTAGGTTGGATGAGAGATAGCTTCAGATATCTATGCAGTGGGTTCAATAGTTAACTCCCTAACTCCTCACTGAGGTCACCAGCCTGTGTACTAGGTTCCTCAGGTCCAGCAGATCCCGTATTAGGTGAGGCTATGCACCTGCTACATACTTCTCTGGCATAAAGAAAAGTGCCAACACGCCTCGGAGACTTTCCCTTTGTCAGCCATGCCAGGGCAGCATGGCGGGAGGTGGAGGAAAGGGGCTGTGCCCTGTGACACTCTACCTAACCTGTTCTCTCTCCAGCCTTCCCTGCCTTCCTTACTTGGGAAGGGCTGTTTGGCCAACTTTGGCACACTCTGGGAGACTGACTCAAATTAACTGGCTTCTTCACAGCCCACTGGTACCAAAGACAAGCATGGCTTAGGTGGTTTCCTCAAAGACTGCCAGCTGAGGAATGGACAGTGGTCATCAGGACCAGAATGCACAGACCCAGTCCAATTACAGGATATCCTGGTCAAAACAATGATTAGACTGGAGTCTCTGACCTTCTATCCTGGACTTCATTAGTCCTTTCTTTCTGATAAGCCAGTTGTCCCAATGAAGATAGTCTTATGAAAACAGAGGAGGAGATGTTAGAAAGGGCCATCTTTTATAAATAAGTAGTGCCAATTTTAATCACATAGAGCCAATTTTAACTAGGATTAGTTGGTCTCTTGGGGGTGGGGTACTGGTTGTGTACTCACAGGGTCTAATGTTAACTAAAAGGATATATAAATCCTTCCAAGCAATTGAAGGTTGTCCAAAGGTTTGTCCCAACGTTACTGAAACCATACCACTTTCTAGAATCTGGTAGGTCCCACTCCACAGACCACACTGGAAGGTTTGCTCAGACAGCTTCAGATATCGGGAGACAGGAGCTAAATGGCTGCCCAGTGATAAACGAAGGGGAACCAAGGACTCTGAGAGGAATAGAGTTTCCTGAAAGATGCTCATCAAGCCTTGATCCTCCCAGGCGCTGTGGGTCCCACTGTGAACAGAGAGCTTTAGGGTAGCATCTTAACAGTCCAGGAAGACATACAGGAAAAGACATAAGAACAATCCAAGTAGAACAGAACACCACTGGGAAGAAACAGCTGGAGGACGCAGGTTGGATCGGCCCAGACGGAGTGTTGGCCAGGAGCTCTGTGTTGGGGATAATTTCATGCGAGACCTAAAGGACGTGAAGGAGACAGCTGAGCCAAGGAGAGGAGAGTGTTCCAGGCAGAAGCAAGAACATTTTGTGACAGAGCAAGTTTATGTGTTCTGAGAAGTGACAGAGGGCAATGTGCGCGGAGGATTCTGGGCAGGGAGGGAGAGGGCAAGGGTGAGGTTAGGGGTAAATGGGAGCCCGAAGGAGCATCTTCATGTGCTTGAGGTGGGGTTAGCGAACACCTTAAGGGACAGCAAGGGTGTGTTCAAGGGTAACGACTCTGAACTCTCAGCTTTGCGTCTCCTCAGTCAAGATTTGGTGAAAGGTGCTTGTGGCTAAGCCCAACAACCTGAGTTCAATTCCTAAGACTGACATGGTGCAGGAGAGAAGCAACTCCTGTAAGTTGTCCTCTGACCACCACACACATGCCATGAGATACATAAATGCACACAAAATAAAAAAATAATTGTAAAAGAAAAATGGAGATGGTCTTGTGCGTCAGTTCCTGCCTCTGCAGAATGAGAAAAGTATGTAATGCAAGGGCACAGGTACTAACTGGGTTAGTGCAGAGTCCTCAGAACAATGCTGGTGCGTTACGTTCGTAGGCAAGACTCAGTCCTCTTATTTGTTATTTACTTGTATTGTATGTGTATGAGACTTCTGCCTGCAGGTATGAAGGTATACCGCATGTGTGCAATGCCTCTGGAGGCCAGAAGAGGGCATGTGATTCCCCTGGAACTAGAGTTATGGATGGTCGTTAACTGCCATGTGGGTCCTGGGAATCAAACCCAGGTCTTCTGTAAGAGTGCTCTTAACTGCTGAACCATCTCTCTGCACCCATATTTGTTATTTAAGGCATTTTTACATGTTACCATATTTCCATTCCCCCCCCCCCCAAGTGTGTGTGTAATGAAAACCTGGGATCATCTGCCCAGGGTCACAGGGCAGCTACTCCAGAGTTCTACTCTCCTGCATTTCAGGTCTGGGAACAGAGCAAGCACCAGCACTGGATGATGGGAGCGGCCGAGCCGAGGAGAAGCGAGATCCGTGTACACTCAGCAATTCAGCAGCAGCTAAAAAATCCCTTCCATGAACACACAGCTTTCTGGTGTAGATATGAATTACTGTTACATATTATATGAGGGACTCTCACAAATATAATAAAGTCAAAGATGTCAGATATAAAACACACACAGCATGATTCCATTTCTATAAAATTAATAACCCTTCCAACTGGATCTGTGCAGTTAGATGTTGGGAAAGGACTGAAACTCCAATTCCAGGAGAACTCCAGTTCCAGGGGAGTCCGACACTCTCTTCTGACCTCCGCGGCATTGCACGACACAGGTGCACAAACCTGCATGCAGACTGTATATTCATACACATATAGAAATAAATAAAATTAAAAAAAAAAAGAAATGGAGCACAGAGGGGTGAGGCACACACTAGTTTCTGGGTGCTGGTCTATTACTTAACTTGGGACAGGGCATTATGAGTATAATAACTGACTGAGCTTCAGTGTCTCACAAGTTTGCATATAATGGTGTATATTACCCATGGCTCCAAGAAAGACAAGAATTTACTCATGACAATTTAAAGGTAAATGGGAGAACTTACCGCTCCCAACATATACTTTTCAATGGCATGTTTAGGTCACATGACTCAAACTGGTGGCAAACCCACTTCCTACAGTGCTGGGGATGGAGGCCAGGACTACGTGCAAGCTAAGCCAGGTCCCGTCAACTGAGCTACATCTCCATGTCCTCTTCTGTTTTCAGGCAGGTATGCAACAACCCTTACCACGTAGGGTCTGACACCCTGTCACTCTCAAACATTTCTTATGTCTGCCAGCCCACCCTACTGCTCCCCCTTTAGCCGCAAGTATTTCCTACCAGTGTCAGGCAGCTTGCCAAAGGAGGGAAGACACTTGGAGAAAAGTGGTTTGGAGATTTAAGAGGCAGCACACAATGTCCTCCTGTCAGTTCGAGAGCTTCGCTTCCAAGATCTTGCTTCTCCAGAGACGGAGACTGACAAAATGCCATTCATGACTGCTTGCATGATGGTGCCAATTACTAGATTGGCTGAAAATGTACTCACAGATACAATGCCAGGTAAATGGAATGATTGAAAAAAAATAGGTAGATTGCATGAAATATAGATGGGGAAAAAAGTGAGGGTGGACAGATAAAAGCCAGGCTGGACTAACAAGTGGATGGACAGAGAGAGGCAGGCGGGCACAGGAGAGTCATGAGTCTGGGTTTTAAAAAACACTGACCCATTACAAACCCAGCCTACAGAATACAGTGCTAGGATAAGAGTCAAACTCGTAGCTCATGCTTTTTTAAAAAATTTTTTATTAATTTTATTTATTTCTGTATGTGCATGAATGTACTGCCTGCATGCAAGTCTGTGCACCCGTGTCCTGCAATGCCGCGGAGGTCAAAAGAGGGTCTCGGATTCCCCTGGAGCTGGAGTTCTCCTGGAATTGGAGTTTCAGACGGCTCTCGGCCGCCATGTGGGTGCTGGGGATCGAACCCGGGTCCTCTGTAAGAGCAGTCGGTGCTCTTAACCACTAGGCCATCTCTCCAGCCCCGTAGCTCATGCTTTTTGAAGGTATAAATACACATTACGCTGCTGGAGCTGGCAGGCCTTGACGAGGAACTGGAGATGGAAGATGAGTATGCGATCCAAGGTCACGGGAGAGGCTGGGAGTCAAGGACAGAAACGCACATCCATGACAACCTGGGGATTTGGTTCTCTCCTTCGACCATGTGGGTTTTAGAGACCAAACTCAGGTTGCCAGCAAACGCCTTTGCGGGCTGAGCCACCTTACCATCCCCACGGACCAGACCACATTTGGAACAACAAGAGTATGGTGTGCTCTATTTTATCTCATGATGCTACAAAAGTCAGGTCACCTCTAAGAAGGTGTGTGTCACAGAGAACAGCCAGGGTGCTCATCTGAGTTTCTAATCCCCCAAGGCTTCTGGCCAGGGAGCCTCAGAGTGAACCAGGGAATGGCCTGGTTCTCCCCCACTTCCTCCTCACTGACAGGAGTGAACTGACCACCACCAGCATCCTAGTTCCCCTGAGTTGCATGAAGCCAGGACCAGGTTCTTTGAAAGGCATGAGGATGTCAAACTGGGCCACGGTTCTCTCATTCCTGACACAGCAGCCTGTGCCATTTGCTTGGCTGCCTTGGGCAACTTGGCTGGGCCAGGTTCAACCCCACAGATGGAATAAACAGCTGCTCACCTGTCAGGAGCTATGTACCTGTGGAGTCCCCCAGGGCCCTCAAATCTGCCTCCTCCTTGAAAACTGTCCCATGATACAGCTTGTGGGTTAAGGAAGCCTTTCCACTGCAGCCTCTCTGGATTAAGTTGTAAAGATTTTCTGTGAAATTAAGTTGGGGAATTTCTACAGAAACTCTTTGTGAAAAAATACTTTGTTATTTTATATGTAATAGTGTATTGCCTGCATGTATTTAAGTGCACCTGTGCTGTGTAGTGCCCATGAAGGTCAGAAGAGGTGTCAGACCCCCTGGAACTAGTGTTATGGACTGTTGTTAGCCATCATGTCAGTGCTGGGAATTGAACCCAGCTCCTCTGTAAGAGCAGTCAGTGCTCTTAACCACAGAGCCATCTCTCCAACCCCTCTACAGGAACTCTTAAACAATGATATACATTACTTTCCTTATTTCTGACAAGAAGCAACTTAAGGGAGGGAGGAAGAGCTTCTGTTTATAGAGTTCAGGAGATCTGACCCATCATGGAAGGGAAGGTCACAATAGGCAAGGAAGGCATGTTCATAGAAGCTGGAGATAGGGTGGTCACATTGCACCTGCTGTAAGGAAGCAGAGAATGAACAGGAAGTGGGGCTGGACTATAAAACCCAAGCCCCGCTCCCCAACAAGTGACCCATGTCATCCAGGAATGCTCCATCTCCTAAAGGTCCCACAACCTTTCCAAATAGCAGCATTAACTAGAGGCCACATCTTCAAACACATGGCCCTGTGGAAACCATTTCACACTCAGACCACAACGACTGGGTTAGGGGTTGTGGCTGCAGCTTGGGACAGAGGGTAGAGGGCTGGCCTGGCATGAGCAAAGCCTTCAGTTGCATCTCTAGCACTAAAGAACGGCTTTAAAAAAGCCCAAGTCCAGTAGGAATTTTCAGAAGGAAAATAGAAACTGCAGTTGCCCATACTCTGAAGACAAGGTCCCTTCTGCAGCTGGAGTCCAAAGAACTTTAGGGAAGTGCTGATTTACCAACTCCAATCCCTGTGGCTCCCACATATCTGCTTATGTTTTTCTAGTTACCATGACAGTTATGTAGAGCCAAACTGGACTCTAAACCAAGATGAAAAATTAGCAAAAGGACTCCCATCTTTATTTATAAGTTATATTATTTTGTTAAATCACAAACTTTTTGGTGATTTTGATACTTAAAAAGTAGCAGTTGAACAGTCCTTCTCATGAATACCAGGCTAACTATTTTGTCCCTTTACATTACATAAGCATGGGGTGTCTGCAGGGCCCCCTCTGGTCCTGCCCAGCCAGATGGACGGTACACTTTTTCTTCCTTGGTTAAATCTTTGATTAGCATATGTGAAGTTGTATGTGTTGCCTGTTTACTGTATGAGGGTGGGAGGAAAGGACATGGCTGGAAAGTAGGGCACTCTGCACTATGCACTGCAGACTCCAAATGAAGTCCTCCCCCACCAAGCCTGGCTTGCTCTCCCAAACAACAGCCACAGGTTTCCACTCCGTGCTCCTAAGCCAGATCCTGCCCGCCTCCAGGTCAGTGGATTACCACTAAAGGAGCTCCATAGGGTATAACCGCCTGTCCCCCAAGGACAGCTGACAGTCTGTCTTAGAAAAGGGGAGAGAGAGAGAGAGAGAGAGAGAGAGAGAGAGAGAGAGAGAGAGAGAGAGTTATGGCAGCTGAGATGAAAACATTTAGGAGGTTCCCAGGAAACATTTGGGCGAGTTGTTGGGGGGGGGGAGAAAAGGAGGGAGGAGAGGAGAGGAGAGGAGAGGAGATGTGAGAAATTATCTACTTTATTGTCTTTCATTAGTCCAACCCTATCTTCAGGTCTCACATGGCTGTGGTACCCACACTTACTCCTACAGTGTCAGGTCACAGTTGCAGGTTCATTATCAGTTCTGTGTCCTGATCCCAAATTCACTGAGACAGATTTTCTGGGAGTGGTCCCTCAAGCTCCTGTGTCTTCCACAACTTGCACAAGTTCTGCCGCCGATTCTGATGCCTTACCTACGCAAACTACTACTCTGTGGCTGTATGAATATGAAGAAGGAACCAGGTTCTCAGCACCAGCTCCTCTCCCTGTGGGTGACCTTGGAGTTCAGACTTGGATACACTGCCTATTAGGTCACCCTTGCTGACGCCAAGCAAGGTGTGAGGATTCTGTGACCAGCCAACGCTTTGGCTGTTGTCAGAGGTAGAATTTCCACGACAATTTGTGTCACCTCTCCTGCCAGATCTTGGCTGATGAGACCTGATGACTTAATTCCCCGGCCCCTGATACTAAATGTGGTACTTGCACCCACCTACCAAGAATGCACTCACAGGGCGGATGGCAACCCAGCTCCCTGGAAACGGTTCAGATGGCTGGTACCTCAGAAGCCCACCAGGAGGCAGAGACCTGGCAGAGACACTGACTTGAGTTGATCTGCCTCCAACACAGTCTGTCAGACCTCTTCTATGCCGAGTGCTTAGACTCTGAAAATACCAGTCCAGTCTCTGCTGACCAGGCAGTCCCAACCCTGAAGCGAGCTTTGGTCTCAAGGTCCTGCTCTTTCAATGGATACAACATCCAGGAGGACATTTTCTCTATATCCATACAAACAGACAATGTACATGAGCCTTGACTCAGAAATCTCATCTCTTGGAACGTACCCTACAAGAAATCTGTACAAGGATGCAAATTCTGTGATAAATTGAAACAACAAAAAGCTGGAAAAAAAAACAGCCCTAAAAGACCATTAATAAGGGCTAGGTTAGAAGAACTGGAGATGATAAAATATCGTACAACTTCAGATGACTTAAAGTCTGTGCATGAACAGATGAATATGAAGGAGGAATACTGCTGTATTGCAGTTGTAAAATGTTAGGAACTTTTTCTTGTTTCTAATTATATGGCTGTCAGTGTGCACCGAGAAACAAATACCAAAGGAATAGTCAGTGTGAGGGGGAATTATAGGATCATTTCAATGTATAAAGTCTGTATTTCTAAACAATTTTGCTTGTTACCGGAGAAAAAATAATAAAAACTGTGAAAAACAGCTCAAGGCCTCTGTCCCTTCTGCCTGCCTTGGAGAACCAGACGCTTTCTCTGCTGGTGACCTGCTATGGGTGGATGGTAGTCTGGATCCTGGCCTATCACTTCTAACACACCTGTGAGGTCTGGCAAACACACACCCCTGTCTGCTCCTTCCCCAAGTCTTGGGTGATTTATTTAGGACTGCTGTTGCAACTGAAACTATCTGGACTTGGGGGGGAGGGGGCACAAGGAGCTGGGCAGGTGGTGTCACACCTTGTAGGCATCTGAGACCATTCTAACTGCACCCATACTGCAACCTCATAGCTCTGAGTACCAAGGGACACTGTATTCCTATAGCTAGTTTTAAGGAGATACTGGGTCTTTGCAATTGGTGAAAAAAATGGATGACGACGTTTCCTGCAGCTGTGAAAGGCTACGGAGTCAGACTCCTCTTGTCTGCAACATGGTCAGGGCAGGGTTCCCTGCATCTCAAAGAAAGGCATTCATGAATGTCTACAGGAGTCAGGCTCATTAAATGCCTACTGTGTGTCAGCGCGCGAGGTGCTGGAACAGCCTAAACAAAAATGGATACAATTCCCATTTTCTCAGTTACCTCTGCCACAGCCCCAGTGAAGGCTATCTTGTTATCTTATTTTGTGTGTGTTGTGTGTGTGTGTGTGTGTGTGTGTGTGTGTGTATAGGACAGAGGACAACCTCAGCTGTCATTCCTCAGGTGCTGTCCACCTTGATTTTTGCAACAGTGTCTCTCATTGGCTTATTGGCCTGGATCTCCCTCGGTAGGTTATGCTGGTTGATTTGGTCTTACAGTTCCAGGAGGATGTGTATAGTAGGGAAGATATGGTGGCATTCGGGGAAGGCCTAGTGGCCAGAAGAAGAAGCTGGCCTCCGCGCCCACCTCCTAAAAGTTCTACCACGTTCCCAAACAGCACTCCCAGCTGAGGCCCAAGTCTTGAAACATGTGATCCTATGGGATCATTTCACATTCAAACCACAATATGGTGACATGGGTAATAGTAAAATATGCCAAATGTATGATGTCAGATTGTGCTACCATTCTAGAGAAAGTCAGACAGAGTTAAAAGGTCAAAGGAGCAGGTCGTGGGGGATTTTAACCAGGGAGCAAGAGTGCATGTGTTCACAGATGGTGGGCAATGTGGCATTCTGGAAACCCCTCCCCGGGGGACTGCTTAGAACCAACACCCTCACTAATCCCTCCTCTCACCACGCTGTGTTCACCTTTGTCAGCCCAGCGAGGCCACTCTGCAAGATTTTCTCCCTCGACATTTGACAGGACCTACCACTGTGTATGTTTTCTAAGGGCCAGGCAATTTTCCATTTCTAATCTCACTGGAATCTTGAGAGCTGTGGCTATTGTCTTCTCATTTTATAAGAGGGCTCTGAGGCTGAGCAGTCACCAGCCACACAAAGAGGTCAGGCTGGATTTAAATCCTGGCTACCATGACTGACAGGTTCAGAGGTTAGCCTTCATGTCGGTCTGTGCCAAGTGCCCGTCTTGGCACCTTATGTTACTACCCTCTGATGGAAGGTGACCCTAGGCCACGATTCAGGGCAATGTGACTTTTTCTCTCTTGGTCCTATTGTACTCTAGGTCTCCAAAGCAAACAGACTTGAATGATCATCTTTTCTCTTTCTTTGTAAAAACTGAGACAGGATTTCATTATGTAGCTCGGTATGGCTTCATGATCCTCCTGCCTCGAACTTCCGATTACATACTTATGTCACTAGGTCCGCTCAGCTGCCCACCTTAGTTGAGTTCTACAGGAAGGGGGCTGTAGGCACTGATTAAACTGGAACCCTCCACAAGAAAGTGGGGTTGGGCAGAGTAGATGAATTAACAGCCGAGGTCAAGCAGGGGGAATCCCCTCATGCTTTATAGGATTGCCAAAGTTGTCTTCTTTTCTCAGCAGCATGGGCTGCTGTCGTGGAAAGTGCGTAGCCTGCGGGCAGGGAGGGAAAGCACACTTGAGCCCTGTAGAAGGGTGAGTATGGTCTGAGACAACCTATGATGGATTAACAGGGCATAAGCACCCACTCGGCCTGATCTACCCACTACTGCTCCTGCTACGAAACAGACGTGGAACTCTCCACAGGCAGAAAGAAACCTCTGAAGACAGTTCACTGTCGTTGCTGCTAAGATGGAGTCAAATGCAGGGACTCTCGGAGTGGGGAGTTGTGCTGGCTACCTGTCAACCTGACACACACTCAGACACCTGGGAAGAGGGACCCTCAACTGAGTTCTCTCCATCACACTGGCTGGCGGGCATGTCTGTGGGGCATTTTCTTGAGTGTTAATTGATAGAGGCAGGCTCAGCCCACTGTGGGCGGGGCGGGGCCCTCCCTAGGCAGCTGAGCAGGCCAGTGAGCAGCGTTCCTACAAGGTCTCCGCCTCAGTTTCTGCCTTCAGATTCTCTTTGTGGGCTCCTGTCCTGGCTTTGCTCAATGAAGGACTGTACTGTAAGCAGAAATACACCCTTTCCTCCCCAATTGTTCTTGGCCATGATGTTTATCACAGCATCAGAAAGCAAACTAGGAGTGTAATGACCAAGGTGTCCCCAAAAGGTGTGCATAATCATTACATTAATAAACTGTCATATACTGTATGAGCTCATTGGGTCTGGAAGTGGGCGTGGCAGCACTGCTTCAGACTCAGGCATGTCTGTCTCTGTGTGTCCTTCAAGACCCCTTGTTCAAGGACGTGGCTCTAGCCCTGTGAGTAGAAGTATCCAGAATGAAAAGACCGAGTCTCTGAGAGCAGCAGGACCACAAAATTTTAGGGCAAACACACTATGTCCATATAATGTGTATTACCTTCTAAAGGGAAAGCAATCATTTTCACAACACAACTCCCAAAGGCAGCTTTTGTGTAGGGTTTGAACCTCATCTCCATTGACATTTGGAATGGACAGTTCTTGTGGAACTCTTCTGTGCACAAAAATCGCACAGCCTACAAAGATTAACCAGGATAATTATACAGTAGGAGTTAACACTGTGTCCCACTTAAAAGGCTTGCCAGCTGCTAGCTCTGTTTATGACAGTGGATCTCGGTTGCCTTGGGGATGTACAGAAGATAGCCGGTGGACGATGAGGGAGTGGGAGGGGAAGGAACTGGAAACTTGGGAAGAATGGGAACGGGTGAGACTCTTGTGCTTATGCTTAGAAAGAAGACCGTGTGAGTGGAGAAAGGGGCCTTTGTTCTCCGTTCACGACTGTGGATCTGCCGGGCTCCACTCCCACCCCTTCCTGTTGGTGGGACTTACCTACCATGACCGACTGTGCCTGAAACTGAGCCAAAACCCACCTTTCTCCCTTAAGCTGTTTCTGTCAGGATATTCTGTCACAGTAATAGGAAAAGAAAAGTAAGACAAGCAGAAAGATCCAGAACTGTGAAAGATGGATGAAAGCCTCGTGACTATGGTAATGTTCAGACACAGTGAAAATGCCAACTCCTTTAAAGCTTTCTTTTTAAAGACAAATAGAAAGGTCCAAAAAATACTAGGAGTTGGCCATCCACAGCTGAGGCTGGCCTGCCTGCCCAAGAAAAGAAGAAAAACAATGGTTTGTGAACCCTACTCTGTTCAGCCATGTTTTCAAAGCTGTTGATTTAAGGGAAAGCTTTACTCTAGTCAGCTTTATACATTAGTTGGTTGGCTAGGTGCCACCTGGGGTAAAACACAAACACACTGTGTGTAAGATCCAGAGTCTAACAGGGCAGAACACAGCCCTGAAATAAAAAAAGTACACTTTATCAGTACAAACATCCACAGAAGGGGTTTGTAGTTTTTCCTTCTTTCCATTTTATTATTTATTTTTATGTATATGAGTGCTTTGTCTGCATGTATGTAAATGCACCCATGTGTACAATGTCCACAGAGGCCAGGAGAGGGCGTTAGATCCTCTAGAACTGAAGTTACAGGCAGTTATTAGCCATCCGCCATGTGGATGCTGGGAACAGAACTTAGGTCCTCTGCAAGAGCAGTAAGCAGTCTCCATCCTGAGCCTTCTCTCTACCCGTTTGCATTTTGGGTGGCAAGTTCTCCCTCACCCAGTAGCGTATGTGTGATATCTGCACACTGCTTCCTTCTGGTCCCAAATGTGCTTCCTCAGCCCCTCTCTGCATACCATCTGACCGTTTCTACTTCAAGGGACCCAGTGAAAGAAAACAGGGGCAGGCCAGTGCTCTCAGAGGGACATGGGAGGCTGAGTTTGAGGCAGCAATGAAATGTGCTTTACGGTTCTAAATAGAGCTCTCTTTTCAAATGTTCCTTCCTTTAAGCTCCTGAAACTGACAAGCGCACTCCTGCCCAGGCCTGTGTGTGTGCTATCCTTTGGGCCAATGCCCACCATCTTCTTCCTTCATTTTGGAAAGCTTTCCTGACCATTCTTAGCTGATCCTGGAGATTCTCTTCTGTTCCCTAGCTCATTTCTTTCTTTGCAATCACTACAACCTGCTCCTCTGTGTTTTGGGAATCACTGCTAGATTCCAAACTGATTCTTGGCTCCACTCTGCCCTAGAAGCTGTATTGGGGGCTTTGCTTTCCTCTGGCTTCTAGGTGAGCTTGACCAAGGGGAGGACAGGAAGCAGAAGACCACAGAGGTCAAGGTTCGACTTGCCTGGCTCCCTCACTAGGCTGAATGTGGCTTGCAGCTCTGTGCCTGAGGCTGGAGTCACAATCTGGGGAACTTCTCATTCCTCGGGTTTTCCTTAATTACCCCTTGACTACAGCAGCTGCTGGGGCCCTGAGTTACCCAGGGCCCATGTCTGACTTACTCCTCAATGTGCACTCATCAACTTGCAGAGTGCCTTGCGCATGGTACGCACTCAATAAATAATTGTGGAACAAATAAAACAACTGAACATTAAAATTCTTATGATACCTTTGTACTTCTCCATAGCTTTGTTTCCAAAAGCATGTTGGATCAAATTTTGGTAATGACATCAAACAAGACAGAGTTGTTAAGACTGCAGTTCAGTGGGCAGACCTACCTGCAGGGCCCCCCTCTTCTGTGACAACTCTAGAAAGCCTGTCCCTCAGGGACATATTTGCAGAAGATGCCCTGTTGGAGGATATGGCATCTCCCATTTCTGCAACTGAAATATACAACATTGAGGACTGGGTTGAGAGCAAATAGTATTTATAAATGATTGCTTCTGGGAGGCCCCTGAGCTCAGCTATGGAAGACAAAGGGGGCGGGCGACAGTTTCGAACCCACCAAGAAGGTTGAAGATTCTTCCTCTGCAGTAGTGTCAGAGCTCAGAAGACAGCTGGAATTAAAAAAAAAAAATGGCCTCTGCCCTCATGTACTCCAGCCAATATTGCCAGACTACTGCCACCCAGATGCTGAGCCACCAAACTACTCCTATAATAAACAGCTTCAGGGGACAGAAAGAGAGTAGAGGCCTTCTGCTTCCTGGGAAGTCCTTACTTGTAAGCAGAAAAAAGCACCAGAGACAGTGACGCTCACTGACAGGAGTCCCAGTTAGCTCAGGAGCTGAGAGGCTCGGTGGTGGTGGAGCTGGGGTTGTGTCAAGGGGCGTTGTTGGGCAGCTTCGGGAGTGCAGATGCTGCAGTGGCTGAACCAGGTCCCTTGCCCAGGGCCAGGTGAGGCTCATTTCTGGAGCTGGTAACGATCCCCGAGGAGAACTCTACTGCTGTGGTGTCTCCAGTGCCTTTCTAGTTCCTGAACCCACGCTGGGCCAGGGTCTCATCCATAAACTCGAAAAAAAACAAATAATTCCTGTAAGCTGTGCCAATGGGAATTCTCTGGGAAGGTAATTGATAGGTGTGTGTGTGTGGGGGGGGGGGTGTTAGGCAACCAGAGCTGTGAGGTGACAGCCAGGCTCACTGGGAGGCTGGGCTCTATTAGTGTTAACAGTTATGATGGGGACATAATTAGGCCACCAGTTCTCAAAGCCTCTTCTAGCTCAGGTGAGATGGGAAAACTGATCCAGCGGAAAAGGGCTGAGGGAGCTGTGAGGACCTAAGAGTGGGGGTGCCTGGTGTGGGGTCCACACAGGCCTGCCACACTAACATCTCCAGACGGCCAGGTTCAGGCTCATCTCGTGGGTTGAAAGGGCTGTGAGGACCTAAGAGTGGGGGTGCCTGGTGTGGGGCTCACACAGGCCTGCCACACTAACATCTCCAGACGGCCAGGTTCAGGCTCATCTCGTGGGTTGAAGGGGCTGTGAGGACCTAAGAGTGGGGGTGCCTGGTGTGGGGCCCACACAGGCCTGCCACACTAACATCCCCAGATGGCCAGGTTCAGGCTCATCTCGTGGGTTGAAGGGGCTGTGAGGACCTAAGAGTGGGGGTGCCTGGTGTGGGGCCCACACAGGCCTGCCACACTAACATCTCCAGACGGCCAGGTTCAGGCTCATCTCGTGGGTTGAAGGGGCTGTGAGGACCTAAGAGTGGGGGTGCCTGGTGTGGGGCCCACACAGGCCTGCCACACTAACATCCCCAGACGGCCAGGTTCAGGCTCATCTCGTGGGTTGAAGGGGCTGTGAGGACCTAAGAGTGGGGGTGCCTGGTGTGGGGCCCACACAGGCCTGCCACACTAACATCCCCAGACGGCCAGGTTCAGGCTCATCTCGTGGGTTGAAGGGGCTGTGAGGACCTAAGAGTGGGGGTGCCTGGTGTGGGGCCCACACAGGCCTGCCACACTAACATGCCCAGACGGCCAGGTTCAGGCTCACTCTCTCATTGTGTGCTTTCCTTCCAGGCTTTCCTGTCATGGTTTCTGAATTCCTTTCAATGTCCCTTCTGTTAGGTGAATAAAGGTGAGACACATCAAGGAAGGTGGCAGGAAGCAGGAACCGAGTGCCCAGCAGTAATGACTCTTCCATGTTGAGGTTCGCCAGGTACCAGATGGGCAGTGAAGGGCCTCCCAGCAGCCCACGGGCACAAGTTAAATGAAAAAGCATGCTGAGGGACTTGGGAGAAGGTATGGGCCTGAGGGCAGAGAGCTCAAGAGGAGGGGTGTCATGCTGTCAGCTTGCCCTTGGAAGCTCAACCCAAGGGCATGTCCATGGTGGGGCGGCCGAGAAGCAAACAGGGCTCTTGAAGCTGGCAAAGGGGCTTCTGGTCACAGGGCAGCATGCTCTGAGCTGGTCCAGAGTGATGCAGAAGGGGGCGAACTGTCAGTGGAGGCCCTTGTGCTAGTCCAGTCTTCAAATTTTTTAAATTATTATTTTAATTTTATGTGTATGAGTGTATTGCCTACATGTACGTAAGTGCACCCATGTTGTGCAATGACCACAGAGCATAGAAGAAGGTGTTGGATCTCCTGCAACTGGAGTTAGGACAACTGTTCGCCACTACCATGTGGGCATTGGGATCCAAACCTGGGTCCTCTGCAAGAGCAGCCAGGGCTCCCATCACTGATCCATCTCTCCAGCCGCAGTCTTTTTGTCTGGGCATTACGTATGGCACTAGGCAATGCTTTGGGGGCAGGGGCTGCTGTTTTGTGTACTGTGTCTGGGGGCCTCCCTGGCCTCTACTACTAGAAGCCAGCAGCACTCAACTGTGATAGCTAATATGTCTTCCCAAACTCACCACGCCCCTTGGCAGTTCCTGATCTAGACCACATTGCTCCTACCAGGCCAGTGCTTATAGAAGGGGTGTGTGTGTGTGTGTGTGTGCAGTTGTATGTGCATGTCTGAACATCATGTGAGAAGATGTGTATTTGTGTATGCAGTTGTATGTGCATATGTGTGAACATCGTGTGAGATGTGTGTGTGTACTTGTGTATGCAGTTGTATGTGCACATGTGTGAACATCATGTGAGAAGACAGTCTCAGGCATTACTCTTTAGATGCCATTTACCTTTTTTGAGACAAGTTCTCTCACCGGCCTCAAGCTTGCCAAGAAGGCTACCATGGCTAGTCAGCGAGCCCCAGGGTCTTCCTTGCCTGCCTTTCCTCTCCAGAGCTGGAATTATAAGCACATGTCACATGACCAGCACTCCAACTTCTGCTCGGGATCCAGGGGCTGAACTCAGGCTCTTGTGCTTATAGGCACTTCCCACTGAGCTATGTCCCCAGCCGCTTCTTTCTTATCTGGGATTTGGTATTCAAACAAAGAAATCGGTGGGTGATCCAGACTCCTCTCACCTCCAGCATGAGCTCAACCTGCTCCCAAAGACAAGACACAAAGCAAGTCTGGGCCTTTCTACCTTTTAAACTTGGCGCATCTGGTTGAAAGACAGCCACGAGAAGCGCCAGGATGAGAAGGCTGGCAAGGTCCGGCTAGCCCACCAGACAGCACTGAATCACACAAGAGCATCCTCAGCTGCAGCACAAGGTCAGACTCAAATCCCCACTGGTGTCTTTGTCCCATAACACTCTCAGAGAGAAGCCAGGACAAGTGGACAATTAACTCCACGAAGCAGGAATTCCTTGGCTAGCGCACAGTGGAGAGGAAGATTTGTTACGAGGAAATGCCCAGAGCACAGAAGGGCAGCCTGGCGTTTCTCTGCTCTGTGGACGAGAAGCAGTATGGCTAAATTTTTGCTACCATTTCTTAAGTGTGGGGAAATAAAAAACAGAAAGAGGAGCCCATGCAGGGCTGAGGAGGAGGCCATCCAGGGCTGAGGAGGCCATGCAGGGTTGAAAAGGGGCCATCTAGGGCTGAGAGGAGGCCATCTAGGGCTGGTAGGAGGCCATGCAGGGCTGAGAGGAGGCCATGCAGGGCTGAGAGGACGCCATCTAGGGCTGAGAGGAGGCCATCTAGGGCTGAGAGGAGGCCATCTAGGGCTGAGAGGACGCCATCTAGGGCTGAGGATGCCATCTAGGGCTGAGAGGAGGTCATCTAGGGCTGAGAGGACGCCATCTAGGGCTGAGAGGAGGTCATCTAGGGCTGAGAGGAGGCCATCTAGGGCTGAGAGGACGCCATCTAGGGCTGAGAGGAGGTCATCTAGGGCTGAGAGGACACCATCTAGGGCTGAGAGGATGCCATCTAGGGCTGAGAGGAGGCCATCTAGGGCTGAGAGGAGGCCATCTAGGGCTGAGAGGAGGTCATCTAGGGCTGAGGACGCCATCTAGGGCTGAGGATGCCATCTAGGGCTGAGAGGACGCCATCTAGGGCTGAGAGGAGGCCATGCAGGGCTGAGAGGACGCCATCTAGGGCTGAGAGGACGCCATCTAGGGCTGAGAGGAGGCCATCTAGGGCTGAGAGGACGCCATCTAGGGCTGAGAGGAGGCCATCTAGGGCTGAGAGGAGGTCATCTAGGGTTGAGAGGAGGTCATCTAGGGCTGAGAGGACGCCATCTAGGGCTGAGAGGACGCCATCTAGGGCTGAGAGGACGCCATCTAGGGCTGAGAGGAGGTCATCTAGGGCTGAGAGGAGGCCATCTAGGGCTGAGGAGGGGGCCATCTAGGGCTGAGAGGATGCCATCTAGGGCTGACAGGACGCCATCTAGGGCTGAGAGGAGGCCATCTAGGGCTGAGAGGACGCCATCTAGGGCTGAGAGGACGCCATCTAGGGCTGAGAGGAGGTCATCTAGGGCTGAGAGGACGCCATCTAGGGCTGAGGAGGGGGCCATCTAGGGCTGAGGAGGGGGCCATCTAGGGTTGAGAGGAGGCCATGCAGGGCTGAGAGGAGGCCATCTAGGGCTGAGGAGGCCATTTAGGGCTGGGTAGTCTGAAAACTGGAAAACCAGTCTTGGGTAGTGAAGAGTTGAGAAAGAATGGTGGAGGACATGCCTGCATCAGCTAGGGGATGAGAACTTTATCCTGACGTTTTTAAGCTGCCATGCTAGGCTTCTTCTTAGTGACCTGACAGTGGGCTGTCCTGCCTGTTCACTCAGCATGTTTGTGACATTCACTTTCCAGAAACGTGTCATGCTCTGTTTTTGGTTTGCATAGGGTAGATCATATGTAATAGATCATATGCAATAGATCATATGTAATAGCTGGCATAGGGTAGATCATATGTAGATCATATGTAGTAGATCATATGTAATAGCTGGCAAAAGACCGCTGAGAAAAGGGACACACACACACACACACACACGCACACACACACAAGCAACTGCCCATGTGCTACAGGTGAGGGCGGTAGAGAGTTGAGAAGTGCTGATGAGGACTGTACGAGGTTGAATAAACCAATTCTAAACAAGCAACTTCCTTTCCTTGTCAACCTTTGGTCTCATGTGCTTTTGATTTCCACATTGATCCTGGACCCAAAATGGGCCGTGTTACAAGATTAGAGTGTGCTGTCTACCTTTCGTTTGGTGATATCAAAATTACCAAATGCTCCTGGCATATACCACCCTCTTTTATATTTAATCTGCACACTACACTTACGACTCACATGGGTCACATAATGGACGTGCTCTTCACTCAGTCAGGTGCTGCTTACTATACCAAGAGGATTTGAAGTTCGGGATACATTTGGAAGGTTTTTATTTTGATATGTGTATATGTTTATGTGTTTGTGTGTATGCATGTGCATATGAAGGTTACATGGGCACTGGGGATCTGCAATCAGGTCTGCATGTCTGTGTGGCAAGTGCCATACCTCCAGCTCCACATTAAGAAGTTTTGAGAAGCAGCATACATGATTGATTTTCTATTTATTTATTTATTTATTTATTTATTTATTTATTTATTTATTATGTGTAGGAGTGTACTGACTGCATGTAGGTTGGTGCACCCGTGTCCTGCAATGCTGCGGAGGTCAGAAGAGGGCATCGGATTCCCCTGGAACTGGAGTTAAAGACAGTTCTTAGCTGCCATGTGGGAGCTGGGAATCGAACCTGGGTCCTCTGGAAGAGCAGTCGATGCTCTTAACCACTGAGCCATCTCTCCAGCCCCATGATTGATTTGCTTTTATTTCAACAGAACGCTGGATTCCAGGTAAAGGGGGCATTGTAGCAAAGATGAAGTTCTAAGCCCAGATGAGCTAATGAGCAGGCCCAGTCCTCTGAACGGGAGAGGCTAGTTTGGGACTCTACAGTGGTTCTCAAACTTGGTGAGTGTGATGGTTAATCCTGTTAATCCTGAGTGTCAATTTGACTGGATTAGGGATGAACAAATATGAGAAAGAGATCTTCAGATTGGATTATCTCAAGCTGGATGGCCTAAATGTGGGTGTTACCTTCTGCTGGCAGCCGGTATAAAAGGCCATGGCAGAGGGAGCTGGTCCCTTTTTTTTCCTGCTTGCCTTCTCTCTCACTGGTGAGTGTGTCTTGCTGCTGTGATCAACATTTTTGGATCCCAGTGTAGACTGAGATAGGCAGATCTCTTGGAATCCATTGGGCCTTCAGCACCGGATTGGGACTACTGAGACACCCAGCCTCGTGGACTGAGCAACTGCCTGGATTCTCAGCCTCTCCGGTGTGGTGTGGCTATTGTTGGACTACTTGGACTCTATCCCATGAGCAAATCAATAAATCTATATGTCTGTTTATCTATCTATCTATCTATCTATCTATCTATCTATCTATCTATCATCTATCTATCTATAGATATAGATATTCATTCTATTGATTCTGTTTCTTTAGAGAACCCTGACTAATACAGTGAGCCTATGTTAAGATCCTCTTTCCCCGTTGAAGCCCTAAGAGAGTCTGTTTGTGGATCTCAAATGATGCCCAAGATCCAGGTGACTATAGTGCAAATGGGTCCCTAGAGTAAGGATTTACGTGGAGAAAAAGAAAACAACTCTTCAAAGGGCTGGGGAGATGGTTTAGTCAGTAAAGTGCTTGAGGTGCAGGCATGAGGGTCTAAGTTCAGCCCCTAGTGCCCATATAACAGGCAGGTATGGCAGTGCGCATCTGTAACCCCAGCACGGAGGGTGGGGAAGTGCAGAGACAGGAAGCTCTCTGGAGCTCATTAGCTAGCCAGCCTAGTTATGCTCAGTGAGAGACTCTGCCTTAAAAACAGGTGGAGAGCGCTCAAAGACTACACTGACATGGATCTGTAACTGCCATGAGCACACATACATGCACGCAACCACATAAACACATGCATACATTCCCCCAACACACATCTATACATATACATCCATACATACACACCATACATACACTCACCCCCCCCACACACACACAGAGAAATACACTCCTTAGAGGTATACCTAGGTTTGAACCAGACTAGAATTCTACTGCTCTGGGAGGTTTGTCCTGTAAGTGGAGAGGGGGAGGGCAGACAAGTGATGGTTGGCACAGACCTACTGCAAGGCCTAGGCTATCACAAGACTATTCTCTCAAGCAACAAAGGATGCTTCAGGTACCCATGAGAAGATCAGGGGCCTGGCAAGGCTTGATATAACAGATGTCTTGTCTTTTAAGAGGGGACTGGAGAGATGGCTCAGCAGATAAGAGTGCTCTTGCAGAGGACCCAGGTTCAATCCCCAGGTAACAACCATACCTAACTGCAGTTCCCAGGGATCCAACGCCCACCTCTGATCTCTGAGGGCATTGCACAACACATACATGCAGGCAAAACACTCATACACACAAAACTTAAAAAATAATAAATTAAAAATATTTCGTGTGTTTACAGTGAAGTTAGGTCAGCATAATGCAGCAATGAATGGCGCAAAAACGGAAGATCTGACAAGACTTCAGCATGAGTCCAGGGTGAATCAGAGCTACTTTCCCTACTAAGCTGTCCTATTTCCTCATATCTTAAAAACAATCATGCAATAGGTGTGCTAGCTGCCTCCCAGGGCTCAAGGATCACCGTGGAAGGGTGGAGGAGAACCTAAGAGCCAGCGGTGGGTGGAGACCACATGGAAACAGTTTTCTAGATAACTCGTCAGTTACACATGTGACCTCACAGCAATGGCGACAGCATCCACAAGGGCCGTGCAAACTCAAATCAGACAAAAATCCCCGCAGACCTGAGAAGTGGCAAGAAATCCCAGGCCAACCTAAGGAATCCTTGGCAAGTGAAGGCCGCTGGGAGGGAAAGAGACGGTCTCACACAGGGATGGGACTCTGCAGGTTAACCAGGCTCTGGTGAGGGACCCGCACTGACGGACGGCTCAGACTCTATGGGGCGTATCGCACAGACAGTGGAATATGCGACAGGGAAGAGGATCTAAATACCATCAAATTGTGTTGTGCGAAAATTGCAAAAATTCAATGAAAAAAATTTTTTTTTAAATCATGAAAACCCATGCTTCAAAGTCATTTTCAAATGGGCAAGAGCTTCTTGTCTCATTTCCATTGAGATTCACCAAATCAAATCTAGAAGTTTATGCACAGTCTTGAAAATTCATACTGAATAAGCTTGCCCCCACCTGAGGAGCAGGTCCCAGCCCTGCTGCCTGCCGCTTCGGGCTCAGTGTTCCAGGGCTGCAACCTTTTCTCTCTCATCAGCAGCTGTGATTACTTAGTCTACTGAGTTTAACACTTACACCCACAGAGGTTAGGAACAGCCTCCTGAACAGTCAGCAGACACCGAAACAGTGGAAAACTTTCTCAAGACCCAGAAAATGCTTGCAAGACCATGCGGGACACGAGGCAGAGGTCTACTGGGCAGTGTCCAATCTGCTGGTGGCTTCCTTCCTCTTTCACTTGCCCTGAAAATGTCCCCCTCTTCCTCCCCAGACCTGGAAGTTGACCTGTGAAGAGAAAGCCAAAACAGATCCTTCCATGCCCTTCATTCTGTCTGCTGCCTCCTGTGTCTTGTTCTGTGGAGAGTAGGGGTGATGTTGCAAGGGGGCGGGGGGGGGGCAGGCGTGGTGGCGCACACCTTTAATCCTAGCACTTGGGAGGCAGAGGCAGGCGGATCTTTGTGAGTTCAAGGCCAGCCTGGTCTATAGAGTAAGTTCCAGCTGGGGCTACAGGGAGACCCTGTCTCAAAAAGACGAAAAAAATAAATAAATAAAATAAAATGCAAGGGGGAAAGCCCAGCTTCTCTGGGGACTAGCAAGAAGTCACCTCATGTTGAAGGGGTGTCCTCAAGCATGTCCCAAACAGTGAATTTAAGAAAGTTAGGCTCCATCCAACTCACCCTACCAAACATCTTAAAGGTCAAAAAACCTACATGAAGACCACTATGGGATCACAGCCCCTAAACTGGTGCGTGTGTCTGCAGAAAACCCAAGTTATCACATAAAATGGACATTTGATGTCAAATTCAGATTCTGTGGCTCCTGGAGGATGGGATCAGTTCAAAGGGACAGTCAGAGAGGAGGAAATTGCCTCAGTGGGCCGGGAAGCCCATGACTTCACCTCTTCCTTGGAAAATACCATCTTTCCCTTTTAAAGATCCCTGTGGTGGTGTGAAGAAGTGTCTCACGTGTCCGAACACTTGATCACTTATTAGTGATGCGGCGTGGAAGGGTGAGGGAGTCTGAGGAAGTGAAGCCTTGCTGGAGGAAGTGTGCCACAAGAGGACGGCTTTGAGGACGTACGGCTGTGCCCTGCTTCCTGTTCTCTCTGCCCTCTGTGATGAGTGGAAAGGTGGTGAGATAGCACTCTGTTCTGTACCAAGATGATGGTGTCTCTCTAGAACTACGAGCCAAGATAAACCGTCTCTTCCCTAAGTTGCTTTGGTCATGATATTTTATCACAGCAACAGAAAAATAACTAATGCAATCTTCTATCTCTTTCTCTGCCTGTAGGCATGACGGGCTTGACCTCACTGCCCAATCCTGGGCTGAGCATGTGATTCTTTTCTGAAGTGACCCAAGTCTGGCCAATGAGAGTTAACTCTGGACTTTGGGGAGGCGCTATTGAGAAGGAGCAATCTCTTTCCTCTTCACTGGACACTGGGGGAGAGGATGGCTGACAGCCTCCTTTACGATCTCAGCTGAGCAAAGGGCTGAGACGTGGGTGGAGACCAAGCCCTAGGGCAGCGTTTAGGTACAGAACTAAACCTCCGTGGACTGTGCAGCCATTTGATCGATTTGGGGCAGGTTGCTGTTCATCTGCATCAGTTGGAGTTGGGGTTCTCACAGGCGAGCAGAGGAAACAGCTTAGCAACCCAGACTCCAGCTTGGGCTATGTGCATGCCCCTCTCTAGAGAAAGCACCTCACAACCTGGAAACCCTGTCTGCGTAGAGCCATGTACCTGCTTTGAACAATGGAGATAATTACTCCTGTTTGCAGTGCGTTTCTAGTCAAACACAACCTAGCACATAACCTGGGAGTTATGGGCAAGGGACTGATCCAGCTTGATCTGGTTGTGGGTGCATGTACAATTAGGGAAACTGTGCACTCGAACTTTTAAGGGGAATCCCTAATTTATCATGCTATGCCTATGCATAATTGGGTGTGCATCCAATTAAAATCAGGTGCACCATGGGAAAGGGCATAAGCAGTAAGTAAAGGTCACGTAATCCAAGTCTGTTGATAAACATAGAGAACCATCAAATTAGGCCCTAAGTAATCAAATGCCTCCTTCTCTTGAATCCCCTAAAAGGAAGCCCCCAACAAGGATCAGGAACGTTAAGTACGCTTGGTCACATGGGCAGCGTGCAAACTTCCCTGCATGCCTTTTTAATCTGTACTACAGCTTTGCTTCTGAATAATTTCCTTGCCACCTTGTAACTATCTGGGTTTTTATTTCATTTTCTAATTAAAGGCCAAGAACCTGGAAACAAGTGGCCCAGGTACCCACCAGTAGCACTGATTGCGAACAAGAGCTCACTAACTCCTGCGCAATGACAATCGGAAACATTTTCCAAATCTATCCCAGGTTGACTCTGGGGCCAATGGACGGCATTCCAGGTGAGTTCTGTGTTTCCAAATGTGGCTGAACACACCTCTAGGTGTGGCTGAACGTCTTCCCCAGGGAAAGGAACTGTTGTGATACTAGAATCACCCAGGACTCAGGTGGGAAGACTCGAGTTAGCTGTGGCAAGAACCACACCTTGGGCTGAATATAAAGGAGAACGGAGGGTGACAGCAGCTTTCGTTTGCCTCCTGGTTGTAGGCGTGGGGTAAGCGTCTCAAGGTCCTTCCAACACGAGTCCCTGCCATGTGGAACGTGAGCTCAAATAGACCCTTCCCAAGTTGCCTTTGTCAAGTGATCTGTCTCAGCAACAAGCCAAGTACCCAAGACAGGAATGAATAAAAAGATGGAGCAGGCAGTTCTTGAGATCATCTGAGGTGTGGGTCCTCAGGTTGTGCCTATGAGCTACCCAGAGAAACCAGGTTAAAGGACGGATATCCAGGGGAAATGTTCCATCCCCAAGGCCAATATGGGACTGTTTTGCATTTTAAGGATTAAGAAGCATTTGAGACATTCCTGGGAGAGGAGCCGCTGCCAGTGGCTGCTCAAATCCTGACACTGCTGTCTGTAGTTTCTCCAGTTTGCCAGCAGTGATGGAAAAAATAAAAAGGACCCCCTGCTCCCTCGGCCATCAACAGCTTCATGCTGTACAACTGTGCTTCCACGTATGGAAGTGAGGCCTGTGCAGGGACCCAGCATGGATGTGACAAGAGGAAGGAAGCCCTGCCCCCCGCCCCCAGGTCTCTCCTCAGAGCTGGGCCACTTGCACAGGCACTTTCTAGGATGTTGGCACCAGGCAGCAATTCTGAAGCCAGAGGACCTTGCCCAGGCCTGGATTTCGCGAGTCTGTCTTCCTCGGGCTCCAGGACCTTCCTCAGCACGACTGCAAGTGACTGCCCTTTTCCTCTCCTAACACACTGTATTGACTTCCTCTTATTTTGAACATCACCTTGTTTGTACCATGGACACTGTAATCAGACTGCCCCCAAAGGCCTCTTCTAAACCATTACTGGCCTTTTCCAGTCAAATCCCCATACAGCCACCATGGTCATCTCATCTAAGTGTAGATCAGATGGTGTCAGCCTGCTTGCTCTCTTCTTGGCATGACATTTTAAGGGCCTTGGAAAGCCCGGCCATATACTTGGGGCCAGTGAAGACCCTAATCTTAGACTGCTGGCTTGCAGCTGCTATCTTAGTCTATGGTCTCATCTGCACTTCTTGCCGGGGCACTGACCCCAGATCACTGTCCTGGTCTCCCTCGTCTTCCTTCCTGACTGAGCCCTCTCCTTCCTTGATTGCACACTCAGACCAACAAACTCACAAACCAGCTTTAGCAGGGAAGGGGGGGCCTTGCTTGTTCAGAGTAGGCCACTGTACAAATCCCCTGAGCTGGGATCATGACTCTTCCTGTGAAATGTATCAGGCAGTTAACAGCATGCACTTTGCACTCTGTCACACGTGGGTTCCGGTCTTGGCCATCTGTGGCAACCACAGGAGGGTGATAATTTCGGCGAAAGAAGCTGTGAGCCTCTGCCCATCTAAGACATGGGTGTCAACACTGATCACTTCTATGAAGTCTGGAGTTTCTTGTCTATGAAATGGCTGATAGTCAGACTGAATCACAGGGCTGTAAGGTTTCAATTATGTATATGAAGGTATCAGTGGGTCAGATCATGGTCAATGGTCTGTTATGATCACCATTATCATTAGCAACAGCTGCCACATGTGAGTGCTTAGAGACACAGGCTTGGGGCTAGAATGCCTTAGTATGGACACTACTACTTCCAAGTGATATGGTCCATGCCTTAGTATGGACACTACTACTTCCAAGTGATATGGTCCAAGGCCACTCTGCCTCTCTGGGCCTCTTACCTATAAAATAGGAATAATAGCTATATCTACTTAGGGGTGAATGGGGAATTAAGTGTGCTGGCTCACATAAAGTGCTTAGGGCTGACAAATGACACTGTTGGTGTTGTTCTCAGTATCTGAGATATGAGCCTCTGGGCTATGGCCAGCTTCTGATGGCATCCAGGAAAGGCAGGGTTAAAGAGCTCCGTGAGCTCCCACAGCATCGTGTTTACAGGATGACTATGCCTGCCTGAGTCACTCAGTGGGAGCAGAAGGCATGGATGGTGTTTTCCACAGAGAAGGGCCTGCACACTCCTAGTTCTAAACAAATTGGGCAGTGCCAGGGCCCAGATCAGAGGCTGGCAAGCAGATGAACTATCTGTTTCTCCAGATCTGTTCTGAAGAACAACGCTGCCCACAAAAGACCATGCTGCCTGCCAGATTAAACACTAAACTTACTCAACAGCATAAATTACCTACCTCAGAAGGAAAACAGCTCCACTCTCCAGAACCAAGCTTTAGAGGCAGGCTCAAGAAGTTAAGAATAAAACCTCAGTGACATACCCACAGCTCCCAGCCTATGGTTCTAAGGCTTAAGAAACACATAGACAGTTCAGATCACTGTCTCTCAAAAGACCACTAAATATTCTGGAAGACTTGAGATGCAACCCTGGGGATGTGCAGAGAGAAAACCATCTACTGGCACTGGATCCTTGCTGCAGGACTATGTGCGGCCTGATATAAATGTTGTTACCCTTCGAGGAGGAGCCAGGAGGCTGTGCTTGAAATATGAGGCGTCGCTTCTCTCCCTCACTGTCGTGTCTGACAATGCCATGCAAATGCAAGGACACAAAACAACTCTCTCTAATTACTATTTTACACCTTGCCTCCTGCCGCCTGGGGGAAAAGGAGTGCACGGGGCATTTATACATACAGCACCCTGCACACTGGTGGCACCAGGAGAAAGGCATTGCTGAGACGCCTTGCAATGTGTTATGGAGGAAAAAGTATCCAGTAACCATTACATAGGGTCATATGTGCCAAAGTCTGTGTTCATGAACTTACTCTTATCTATCATTTAATTTTCACAGACCATTCATGAATGATGTATTAATAGCCACCAATTCCAATTTCTAGAAAACCGAGTCTGAGAGAATTTGGTGACTAGTTTAAGGCCACGTGATTCCCGAGTATGTGGAGCCAGGCCTGATGGCACAGGCCTGCAACCCCAGTGACTCAGGAGGCTGAGGCAGGAGGATGATGGTCAAGGCATGTCAAGGCAATTTAGCTCAGTGGGTAGAACACTTGCCTAGCATGCACAAGGCCCCGGGTTCAATTCCTAGTGCTGTGTAAACTAGCGTGGTGGCACACACTTGTAATCCCAGAACTTGGAGGCAGGGGAAGCAGAAGTTCAAGGCCATCCTTGGCTATATGGGGAATTTGAGGCTAACCTGGCCTACATGAGACCCAGTCTCAAAAATATATAAACTAAAAATAGATAAATATGTTAAATAAATACATCTAACAGAGGGACCATGACTTCCAACTTAGTATTTTTAACTAGAAGCCAAACATCTAGAAAATCAGGGCTTGTACAAGAACTCCCAGAAACCGACAGAGGGATTAACAGTATGCACAACATATGCTTACTCTGTCTTCTGTCCAGGAGGGCTGTGATTAGCCTCATGCAGCTAATGGAATTTAAATGAAAGAAAATGAAATTTGAATTTCAGCCCATTGCCATTGGGCACTTATATATTGCTAGCAGACCAATGATCTATGATGTCCATGTCACTTAATCTTAATTAATTTCATTTCAATAGTCATGTGTGGCTGGAAGCTACCATATTAGATAGTGCTGATCTCAGGAATCTTTGTTCTCAGTTTCTTCACATGTGGTTCAGTGCTGCCCTTCAGAAATCAGAGGCAGAGGGACATTATCTTACCAAGGACCCCCTGAGAACCACAGGGATAAGTATCTCATGGTCTCTTCCTTGAAACTGTGTTTTTGTCTCTCTTGGCCTTTCCCGTGTTTCCATGAGAGACCCTCAGATTTCCTCACAAGACCCACTAAGGTGAGGCACCCACTGTGACAACAGACAGACCCAGAACATCTGTTCTCAGACAATGATACACATGAGGACAGCACAGAGCTGGCAATGCAGATTCCTGGACCCGCCTCTGCTGAGCTCCACGGCAGAAGCAGGGAGGGGCTCAGGGTTCACGTTTTAACCATGCACTTCAGTGATTCCAGTGCAGGCCCTCATGCTTCAGAAACTCGGCTTCCGAGGCTGAGGTGCACTGGCCTCTTAAATGGTTATAGCACATAAATCTTTCCAGAGTAACATAGCCTGGGCTGGAAGCCAGGCAGTCCTCACTCTGCACTAATGGATCAATTCTACCATGTCAGGAAAGGCACTTTCACCAGGTCTCATATTTTTCCATCTGAAGCATGGGGGTAAGGGCAGCTGAGCTTCATCTTCTGGGACAAGTGGGAACACAGATGGAAAGGGCATTTGAGGAGAGATAAAAGGTAAAACTCACCACGTAGACATCCTAGGACTCAGATGCACCTTTTGTTTGTCTAGGAGAGAGTTTAAATGGATTCTACATCTTTAAAACTCTATTTTTAACTGCTATGAAAGATCTGGTCGAGTGGGACTCATGTGATGGAAGAAGCTGCTTCAGGAGAAGGCTCTGAAGTCAACAGAGCACATCCTTACTCCCCCCTCCCCAAAGTTGGGTCAACAGCAAGACATGGAGGAGAGACGGGTCCATGCAGTCCTCACCCTTCCCTGCACTATGGGCTGCGGATGGATTCTAGGGGTGTTGGGAGTCACTATCTTCAGACATAAACCTGCTGGTGAGCCTACTGGGCTCCCTTGGACAGTTCTACACCTATGGTCACTCGGACAAACCTGGTCAGAAGTCAGTGGGTCAGAAAACAGAAGTCAGGAAGAGGGGAAGCTGACAGGTGTGGCCAGCAGATAAGAGAGGCTGGGCCCTGCGAGTAATCAGAATTCATTCTACACATGTATGGAGTTGTCAAAGAATGAATTCAATTAATTTTTTAAAGCTGGGTAATTCTGGGTAAGTCCCTCAAATGCTCTGTTTCTGGTTCTTTAACTCTGAAAGGAGAGTAATAATATGCCTCCTTGTGGTGTTCTGACAACTTAATTAGTCAAGCTGGTATCTGTGCTGTGCTCAGAACAATGGTTGGCATGTGGAATGGTTGGCATATGGTAAGAACTGTATGTGTTAGTTGAAAAATGTGTATGGCAACAGGTAACAGGAGCTAAGCAGCAGCTGTGCCCAACGCGTGGAACTGACAGAGTTCATCACCTCTATCTACAGTCCAGGTATGTCTAGCCTGTGGTCCGAAGGGCATGTGTATCCCAAGATAGCCATGAATGTGGCCCAATGTGACAGATGGTGACATGCTACAATGTCAAGAGGCTGGAGATCCCCAACTCAGCCATGACTGTGGGACCTGGTAGGAAAGCACACCTATGACCTGGTTCCTAGCCATGAGTGGGGTAGAAGCACAGAGGACATCTTCGAGCATTCTCCCCAAGATGCAGACCAATGCTCATGTGGCCCTGCTGAGCTCAGCTGCCACTCTCTCCACAAATGACTCAGCAGGTGACTGACTGGTTTACACACCCTAATCAGGAAGGCAAGCACACTGAGCATGCCCTTGCTCACATCCAAGCAATGGCCATCTTTCGCAACTACTTTGTCTCCACGAGCAGCTGGAAAACTGTTGGGGACAGCACACAGGGATGGCCTGCCTCCATCCTGTCTGTTTCAGCCCATCTTCTCCTTATTTACGCAGTTCTTACATCTTTATTTATATATGTGTGAGATACTGGGGTTCAGAAAAGCTTTGGAAGCTGGGCGCCTCAAGCAGCACCAGGCTGGGGCACCCGGATGCCAGTTGTGATAAACACCATCATTACTTCCAGCTGGGCCTTTTCAGGAATGGCATCTTTAGCCAACATGCTCCCTCACCCACCTGGACACCGGCAACTTTGTGTCTCCTGCCCCCCCCACCCCTGCCAGCCAAAAGTAATGATGGATGGGCATGGTGGGATGACACATCAGTTCCAGTGTCACGAGGAGGAGCTGACTCTAGACTGGAATACGGCCTCTAGAGCCGTCTGTGGGACAAGTTGAAGTCAGATCCCTAAGGAGACACCCTCCTCTACTGGGAGTACCTGGTCCCCAAATCACCATACTTCATAGCATCCAGACTTTGGACTCAGGCTTTCTTTATATTTCATGGGAGACAGAATCTATCTGAAACTTGGGCTGACTTTTCCCAGCACCCAGCTAGGAAGGGCACAGCACAGAGAGACACTACACTCCCCAGGACCCACCTACCTGTTGCATTTGATAGGGCCAGTGATTCCATGGAGCCAGGAGGGGTGTGCTCAGTGGGGGTCATGTTCTCCGTGTATTTCAGGGAACTGAGCGGACGCCGTGTCCGGCACTGCGGCTGTGTGGATATGCCCCCTTCTTCTTCCTCCTCCTCCTCTTCCTCCTCCTCATACTTGGGGACAGGGATGCTGCCTCGGGTTTCACTGAAGCTTTGGCTGGACATGTCACTGTAGCTCTCCTGGGACCGCAGCCTCCCTGGGTAATAGTCCTCGCGGCATTCCTTGATAAAGCTGCCGCCGTGCCCCTTCATGGCCAGTGATGAGCTTCTCTTGGGGTTGCTGAAGTGCTTGGCCCACATTTCGGGCTGGGCTCCTGCCCCCTGCCCTCCTGGGCTGTAGGACGTTCTGATGTTGCACTGGCTGAGGAGCTGCAAAGGACTCTGGGACTGGTTCTGCTCCATCTTGTTCCCATAGTGGAAGGGCTCATCCCGGCTCCTCCAAATGGGGTCCCGGTTGAGGCTGGGAGTCTGGCTGGACAGGCTGAGGAGATCCATCTGCATTGACAGGGGGTCCACATCGGCCGAGAGCCGGTTCGAACTCACCTGCAGCTGGCTGTGCTGGTTCATCATGGCCTCCTCTGTCTTGCCCTTGTTCTTGCCGATTTTGGCGCTGCGCCGGGACTCCTTGGCCCTGGCGTTCTGGAAGGCCGAGTCCGACGAGTCAGAGCCGTTGGGGTCCTCCCCAGCACTGCAGGCCCGTGAGCAGAATATCTGACCCTGCTTCGGGAGGAATGGTCGCCCCAGGAGGGACTTCTTACAATGAGCACAGCGGAAACAGCTCTCGGTCGCGTGCCAGTGCTGGCCGTCATAGGTCATCTGACCTTGGTCGATCCCTGGGAAGCAAGAGACAGAAGGATGAGGATCTGTTTGTTTTGAGCACTCCGGCACCACATGAAACATGGCTGCCTACTCTGGCTCGGGATGCAAGGGATCCTGTGGCAGTCTCTGCAGGGTCAGGCCCGTTGCTCCCAGCGTGGAGTATCTAGATTCAAACAGCTTCCTCATGAATTCTGCCGGGGACACATGTTCCCCAAATAGCAACAAAAGTTGAGCATCCCTAATCCAAAAACTCCAAAATCAAAATGCTTTTAACCACAAACCTTCGGTGTCAACATGATGCGGCAAGTAGAAAATTCTTACAATGAAACTTTATTTCATACATAAAATTATTTAAGGTGTCATAGAAAATTATCTTAAGGTTATATGCATATTGGAATAGATGAGCTCTGTGCTTAAACTCATGTCCTGTCCCTAAAGTGTTTCATTATATAGATGCAAATATTCCAAAATCTGAACAATTCTGCTCACAAACACTTCAGATAAGGGGTATTCAATCTGTAACAATACCATTGTGGTAAAGTACTGTTTAAGAATTTAGTTATGCAAATTCATTCACTCACTCAATTTTTTGAGGTGGATTTCTGCCATTATTTCTGTCTTTCAGAGGTTGAAAACAGAGACAGAGACACAGTGAGAAGTCACCATCTACCAACCAGAAGTGAACCTTCCCACACACCCACTCTGCCAGGATTTTGAACTGTGAGAAATGTTTCTATTGTTTATAAACCAAGTCTGAGGTATTCTGAATGAACTAAGTCAGTGGAAAAGAAAGAAGTGGTCTCTAACTCTAGATAGGAAAAGTCCTAGGTGTGTTTGTCCAAGAGGCCATCCCTCTACTGCACCTGTGCCTCACGCCAGCAGAAAGGGACCAAGCGCATGTCTGGACTCCGCCTGCCGCACAAACCCCAGCACCGTGCACGACTGCAGCCTCCCGCCACCTGTCTTGCTTCTGGCAAGTTCTTCTCGTGGTGGAACTTCCTGTCTGTGGGTGATGCCATCTCTTTGCCACTCTCAAGCCATAAGCTTGGGGGTAGGAGGCACGAAAGCCACCCTTGGAACCAGACTTGGCTAGCAGGAAACAGTACCTCCTACCTTCCTACCTCCTGCCCCAGGTCTGATGTAGGGATGGCTCGTGACTAGCAATGAGACAGTGAGATGCTCACCTGGGGCTTCTGTGACTGACAGACAGGCAACAGACAGACAGGTGGCGCCCCTCCCCTACCTAGGGACAGACTGTGAGAATACAGACCCTAGGGATTACTGTGGGCAGAAAAGGATCCCACAAAATTTCCAAAGTGTGAAGACAGCACTAAAGTGAGCCTTAGTGGTCAAGAATCCCAAGGCTGGGCTTTCAAGGTGTGACTTCCGGTCACTTGCCTAGAGAGAGAGGGTGAGCAAGAAACAGAGAGGAAATGCTCAGCAGAACAGAGCGCCACACGGAGCGGCCTTGCCCCTCCTGCCTTTGCGGCTTTCACATCACCAGAGCTGAGGCACAGATGGGAGGGAGGTGAATTCTTCTCTCACTAGCTCTTCTCCAACCTGGGGAAGGAAGTGTCTCCTCCACTGGGCACTAGTTCCTAGGAACCAAGAGGGAGCTTCACAGGGACCGGAGCCCCAGATGAGAAGGCCACTGTGTGACTCGACTCTACCCCTATGAGCACCAGGTAGACTGAGGAAGGGAGCTGGGGTGGGGCTGGAAGTAGACATGTCTAAGCTGAGGCTGCAGTAGAGGCTTCTGTCCAGGTCCCTGGAGGAAGCAGGGGCTGCACAGGGCTGCAGAAATCTGTACTAGGTAAGAGTGGGATCAGTTCCAATTGCCACTTCCAGTGGGCTGTAAAATGCCTGGAGCTGATCTGCTGGGCTCCAGTCAGCTCTATCGCTATTCAACTGTGTGACTTTAGGCAAGTGGCTTCATCTCTGCCTTCTTCTCAGCAGAGGAACATGGATGAAAACAATCCTTACTCTGCGGGCTATTGTGACTGTGAACTGACAGTCTACGCAGAGGGCTTAGCTTGAGCCTGCTAGCTGCTAGAAGCTGTCTTTCTTTTGGTTTTATAAGGCCCAGAAGCCTAGCTCCCTCTTCATGGAAGGCCACTGCCCAGGTAATGTCCGAAAGCAAACCCTGGGCTGTGCAGCTTCTCCTCCCTTCTCTGCCGCAAATCTGAGCGCTCCTTCCGCATCCTCGGCTTCCCTGCTCTCCGGCTGCAGCTACACAGTGTGGTCTCCACAGCTGCAGCCTTGCCCACTCCTCCACCAAGCTGCACAGAAATGTGCTCAGAGGTGACAGCGGAAGGCAGCTCCTGGGCTGAGGCCTCACGGGAGGACAGGCTGGGGAGGGGGTTGTGACGGGAGGCATGTTTCAAAGCTGCCCAGCAGGCAACTGAACATGGCCCCTGTAAACATTAGCGACGTCAGATGGCCCTCTGAACTGCTCCTGAACTCGTAACATCTGGAAAAGGGCTCTGTGTTCAACAACTAAGCGTTCCTTAAAAGAAAAAAAAAGTCTCTCTAAGCCCTTTAAGCAATTCTCGGAGGGAGCATGTGTCTGCTGCTGCCACAGCTTCATCTGTTTATAGGACTGTTTACTCTGCTGTGTGCAGGCAAGAGCTACGTTGGCCTGGCAACGGCTGACTGATGCAGGGTCTGCTCTGAGTGGCTGGATAAATGTGGAATATTTATACAGTATAGTTAGAGGTGCAACACTTGACTGAGTGCATGATCCATACAGCAGACTCTCGCTGTCCTAGGGAAATTGTGTTTTGCCAAAAATCGGATTTTAAAAAATCAGGGACAGCAATTTAACTCTAGTATCAATCATGCTGCAGGCCACAGTGGTGGCCATTTCTAGTAAAATATGGATGCCTTTCACGGATTTTAGGGAAAGGAAAGGGAAATACCAATATGAGCTCTGGATAATAGAAAGACAGAAGGCAGAGGGGCTATCTGAGGGGCACACAATCTAGTGATAAGCAGATTTTTCTCTCCCAAACTTCTGGGAGAAAACTCCAAGTAGCCACTTGTGGAGAGGTTTATGGCCTCTGTGAAAAGTGAAAGGACACAGAAAAGCTATGAGAAGGCGGCGTTCCACTGTGAGTTTGTTCTTTTCCACACAGGTAAGGACCAGCTAGCAGTCTTGTCAACCTCCCCTTTGCAGCCTGGGGTCAATGCACTCTGCCGCTGTCCCTGACACTGTCCCTCTCACGCCCTTGTATCCCAGGTACTGTCACAATCCCATTCTCAATTTCCTAACTTGCAGCACCAAAGCCAGTATCTCTAATGGTTATGATCCTGTGAATGGAAAGATTTCTGGGCACCTGGCTGAGGGGACAGATTGTGAGAGAGAAGGGTGCTTGGGGGAAGGGAACTTGCCATCACCTAAGCCCAGAAGGCCAAGCAGCAAGTGCTGAAATTGCAGTCATGTGTGGTCCTCCTGGCTTCTGAATCCATCACTTTTGATTAGCACTGGAGATGAAACCACTTTTTTTTTTTTTTTTTTTTTTTTTGAGACAGGGTCTCCCTGTAGCTCTGGCTGTCCTGGAACTCACTCTGTAGACCAGGCTGGCCTGAACTCACAAAGATCCGCCTGCCTCTTCCTCCCAAGTGCTAGGATTAAAGGTATGCGCCACCAATTTTTCTCCTTATAAAGTGACCAGGGAGAAACTGGCCTTATGAATGGAGAGTGTCCACATCTCCTTACTACACGGATGATGCTGGCAGCTTCTGAACAGACTTCTTGGAATTGCATGACCCACAGACAGGCCAGGCTGTGGACTCAGAGACACGGTCCACTGCCAATGTTTTGTAAACAATGTAGGTTAGTCCCAAGATGCCAGAAAAGACAAGGCGAAAGCAAGCTCAGGGTAAGCCAATCTGGCACACGGAAGGCCGAACAAATTGGTTACTTGCAGGAGGACAAACTCACTGCCTCCAATCTGCCATTTTCTTGGGAGCATACAGCTTATGAACTATTTATTTGTTTTGTATTTGGCTAGGTTCACTTCTGTTGAGTTCTTAGAAGATACGCTAACTGGAAGCTACTGTCCCTTTCTGCACAAGGATCCAGTTGGCTCTTCCCTCTGCTCATTTCCTGACTTTGTTCAACAGGTTGTAGAAAGCATCTGTTCATTTTCCCCTTATATTTTCCTGCCTAGGCTTTGCACACTCCCCTGCAAATGAGAAAGTGTACTGCATAATTCTACCTTGAAGTTAGACCCAGGGCCAAGTCAGGACTCCTAAGATCTCATCTGGAGGAACTGACTTGGGACCGGCCGTGGTTCTTTTCCCTTTGAGAACTCCACTGCTAAGACTCTGTATGACTAGTGCACCGTCTTAGTCACCATGTGAAGATAGCTTGCCCCCAAAAGATGCCAACAGGAGGCACACCGAGCTGAGACACAGAAAACAAGTCAAAGCAGCAGCAGCAGCAGCAGCAACAGATACAGGCTTTCTTCGAGTTGAGCACTACGACCATCTCTACCGGGATACTCCTTGGCTTTCTAATAAAATGAGTCAAATTATTTTTTCTTAAGCTCGTAAGGTGCGAATTTTCAGCACTTCCAACCAAAGGGATTATAATTATGTCAGACACAAGCTAAGCGCTAAACAGGGCCTTACCTATATGCTGGGCGCAGGTGTCACAGTATTCTGCGTATAAGGACTCGAAGCAGTGGCAGCAGTAGGGCCTGCCCTCCTTCATGATGTAGCGCTGCCCCCCCAGCACGGTCTCACACTCGAAGCAGCAGAAGTGTCTCATGTGCCAGTGGCGCCCCTCAGCTTCTGTACATTCGTCTGCAAAGATGATCTGGAGAGGGGGAGCCACATGGTCAGTGTCTCGGAGCCCACTTCAGAGGACGTTACCGAGCCCTAAGCTAGGATAGGGAAGCAGGTGTGACCCGCAAACTGTCAAACAGCTCTGTGTATATGTATATACAAACTTATTCCATAGCTCCACCAGCTCCACAATTTCATCTGCAGGAAGACGGTCAACTATGGCACCACCTTTCAGTAAAGAGTGGATGTTCCACCTTGAGGAACATCCTTGCTCTCTCCGATGGGGAATATCATATAAATCCTTGGCACTTTGGTTTTTCTTTTTGAAAACATAAAATCGGGCAATGCTGGGAACACACTCATGTATAACAAGCTTCAGCTAAGAGAAGTCACTGTTGCTTCCAGACAACTGGATGGTATGCCAGCTGGTCAAAATTTTCACACTGTCCAGTGCCTCAAAATGGGTCACCTTCATTTCTAATACCTGCCTGGCCCTACTGAGCATCTGTGTTACTTATGACCCCAGGTAGTTACTTTAAATTTCCAAAGCAAGTATTTCACGTATTTCAAAATGTATTATGAAGTTATATTGATCAGTTATGGCAATGATTAGTATAAACTGATATACTATCAGTTTATGGAAGTGTGGTACTGCCATAAAGAACCAAGAGGGGGCTGGAGAGATGGCCTAGTGGTTAAGAGCGCTGACTGCTCTTGCAGAGGACCCGGGTTCAATCCCAAGCACCCACATGGCGGCTGAGAACCATCTTTAACTCCAGTTCCAGGGGAATCTGACACCCTCTTCTGACCTCCATGGCATTGCACGACAAGGGTGCACAAAGCTACATGCAGACAGTACATTCATACACACAAAAAGATAAATAAAAATTTTTAAAAAGTTTAAAAAAAAAGAACTGAGAGTACAGGAATAATCTTCCTATCATTTATGCATGATCAATTGGTTGGCAAAAGGGATGCTAAGACCACTCCATGGTGAAAGAATAGTCTAACAAATGGGGCTGGGATAACTGGAAGTCTCGTGTATAAGTAACAGTTGAATCCCTACCACCCATCCTACACAAAAATTAACAGAAAGGGGATCAATAACCTAACAGAAATAAATATAGTTCTAAGTCTCCTTGATGTTGGAGCACACACTGGTTTTCTTAGCATGGCAACACAAATAATAGTAAAAACAATAGGTCAAGTGGACTTCATCAAAATTAAATACTTTCATGCTTCCAGGATATCAATAAGAAAGTGCAAATACAACCACATAATAGGAAGACACATTTGCAAACCATTTAGCTGAGAGCAGACTTGTGTCCAGATCTACCATGTCAGTAATAAAAAGAAAAATAACCCAACCGCAAAAATGAGCAAAGGATTTCAATAAATAGTTCTACCAAAAGTTAACAAATGGATAAGAATATAAAAAAGCACTCAACATTATTAGTGGTTAGGAAAATATGAATTAAAATATCAGCATGATATTTTATCCTGAGAATGGCAAATATTAAAGAGAATTGTAGAAAGCTAGAATTGTGTTCCATTGACAGCAAGAACGTTAAAATGACACAGTGGCTTTAGAAGATAGTTTGGCCTTCCCTCAAAAATTAAGCTCAGAATTACCATGAAATTTACTCAAAATTAAAAATATAAGTGCGCACAGAAACTTGCATATGAATGTTAATAAATAGCATTATTCATAATAGATAAAAGTAGAAATAAGTGTCCATCATTTGTTGGATGGGTAAGCAAAATGCAATAATATTATAGAGGAATGAAGTGCTAATATTTACAACACAATTAACTTTGAAGACAACCCAGTAGGTGAAAAAAAGAGAGCTACAACAGGACACATTATCTTATTTAGTTCATATGGAATACCTAGCATCCATGAATCCAGAGGTGAGGCTGGACAGGAAGGCAGAGAAGGAGAATGTCCAGTGGATGATGTTGATATCTTAGCTGATAAAATCTGATAGTCGTGATGGTGGCTCGCCTTTGTGAATGCACTAAAAGCCACTGAACTGTGTACTGTGGTCAGGAAGGCAAAGGAGGCTGCCTAGTCAGGGAGTGGGACCTGTAATCAGTGTTTCAGGTACAGGCCTAGAGAGTCTAGAGCTTCTACATCAGTGGAGTCTGGTCAGCCTCAGAAGAACGAAGGCCCCACAGGCAGTCTAGGAGACAACTGCCCTTGGCCTAGTGGATCTGGCAGGCAGGGGAGAGTATCACCTCCAGACTGTTGTTTGTAAGGTAAGATGGAACCACAGCACTCTGTGAGTTGGCAATCCATGTGTAAGACCTTTCCCAAATGATTCCTATATAAGGGAACATTCTCCTTTCTGCTCCCAAATTCTGAAGCTCAGCCAGGTTTTTCATTACACAGTACAATGGTCACATATACTCGCGTACACTTCTGGTAGAAGCAAATGGCAAGCAGAGGCTTCCTCTGCCATTCTGACTGTGACCCAGCACAGCACCTTTAAGTACCTGCCTGTGCCAGGAGTGGAAACATTCAGATAGACGATGCACCAATCTCTGGAGCCTTCGTAAATAGTGGAAAAATACCCCCACCTATTCCCCCCTCTCTAATTTGTTCCAGTGACTCCAGAGAAGTGTCACTCTATTCCTGACGGGGATACTCCAGGATTTTAACTAAAATCTAAAGGTGCTTCATGGCTTCTTTACATTTTTAATTGTGAATTCTAGAGTGTCCTAGTGCCAGGCACATGTCGTTTGGGACTCTCTGTGGCTGCAGCCCAACCCCACATGCAGGAGGCTCTAACTTTGTCTTGGTGAGTATGGCAGGCCACAGTACCAGATGTTCTGTCCACCCTGATGTGGGACATGGGTGATGGTTCTCTCTGGATAGAGTTAACACAAGAGGGTAGAGCCACCTGTGCTTGGCTCCCATGTAGGAGTCCAAGGACCATGCATATAAATCATGTTGTGGTGAAACAGATGGTGGCAATGGGCAAGGACACTGGGAATAGTTTTGGGGAGATGGTGTGTGCGTGCGTGTGTGTGTGTGTGTGTGTGTGTGTGTGTGAGTGAGAGAGAGAGAGAGAGAGAGAGAGAGAGAGAGAGAGAGAGAGATATTTCACACCCCTGTCTTCCATGAATACATAGAACAGCTACAACATTTACATATGGATGGGGCTCTGACCTCATCACAGGCTGTGCAGCGTGGCTTCAGGTACTCGGCATGGTGCCTGCCACAGTAGATCTTCCCATCTTGGTAAAAGTAGATCAAGTCAACCAAGAGCTCATTGCAGACAGTGCATATGAAACAGGGTGGGTGCCAGCAAACCCCATGGCCAGCCCGCGACGCAAACACAGCGATGTCTCCACCGTTAATCTGTCCTCCACACTGTGAGGAAAACAAACATCAGTACCAGGACCAGCCATCTCTCACAGCTCTGAGTGAATGACATCCACCCACCACCAACAGCTGGCTGCTGGGTGGCTTCACATATATCAGTCAGTGTGCTTCATGCTTTATATACCTAGCAGGGCAGATTTCCCTTGTTCTTCATTGGAGACCCCAACCCAGAGCCAAAGGAAGGTGACTTAAGTAACAGAGAAACAGACAAGAGAGAGGAACTCTCGGTATACTAGTACACAGGGGCTCTGCAGGCAGCCAACAGACTCAGCATGCAGAGAGAAGATATCACTATCTTGTTATATATCCCAAGGTGTATGCAAAGGCATAGCCGAGGCTAACACCACCAGGATAGGCTGCAGAGATAGCTGGGAGGGGCTTGAGCCAGTGTGCCCAGTGGGAATGGGCACATAAAAACCTGCCCACCCTTAAATAACTTCTCCCTTCTCCCTCTGCCTTCAGGCATGCTGTCAGCTCTGTTCTACCATCCCTTCGAATAGTCTTGATTAAAAGACACCACTTTCTAAGCCCAGAATATGCAGTGGTTTCTGAGTGTCCCTTCTTGCTCATTTCCAAAAGTGGCCCCTATCCAGAAACAAACAAAGCAGAACTCACAGCTTGGCTAAGATCAAGTGGGACACAGTTATGAAATGAGGGTCTTGGGAGGAGGAAAGTATGAAGCAGTGGGTTTAGGAAGATGCTCTTGCTCACCAAGGATTGGCCATGAGGTCACAGTGTGTGTCTAGTGGAATGACCCCTATGCGTGACTGAGCTCCACGGAGAATGACTAACAAATAAAGATGTCTCCAAAGCTTCTCCAATTTGGATATTGATGAACTGATATATTCCACAAGGAGGGCAGGGACTTGAGAAATAGCTTCTAGGAATTCATGTGTACATGACATCACGACACAGAAGACAACACACCTAACTGCCATGGTTTGAGAGCCAGGGAGGCTTTGAATTAAGCATAGTGACCCTCGCACAATAAGCTGCAGCCACTTGCATCAGGGGTTGGTCTCAGGATCTTCTTCAAGGGTCAAGACCCATGGCCACCTCTTTGGACAGCTTCTCTGTCCTGCCTATCCAAATCCTGACATCTGCCCCTGTGAAATCCCCAGATGGGACTCCAAAAAGTATTTGTACCTCTCAGCTTCTGGCTTCCTCCTTACTAACCCAGCTGACCTGTCATTAGCACTGCTATGGGTCTTATAGAAGGGTAGGAAACGACGGTTTTCCTAGGAGCAGGATTAGAGAGGGGCGAAGCCAGGCAGGGGATATTCCTGCCAGGCAGGGGATATTCCTGCTCTTTTTAGCAGTCTCTTCTACCATGCTCTGAGCATGCTACAGAAAAATATCCCCCACCTCAAATCTAGATGCTTCAATTCCGTGAGGTTCTGAGTAAACTGCACTTTGATAAAGAGCCCTGAATCTCAGATTCAGTTAAGTACCACTCCTTTGAAGGGCATCATCAATCCTGAATATTCGAGACACTGATTCATGGTCCAGCAAACTCTATTTTCAAAAGGACTCCATTTTCGAGATGAACCCATACTCCTCGGCCTGGTCTTTCCGTGGTCTGTGTGGCTCTTGGGGAGCTCTGACCTGACCCCCTCATCCCAGCCCTTCCCTACCCCGCCCCAGCCATACTGGCTAACTCACTCTTCTTCGACTAAAGGAGCCACTCTCCTGACACAAGGCCTCCAAGCTGCCTGTCCTTGTGCCCAAGATCTGCATGCTTTCCCCTCTACCCCGCTTTGCCTGCCTTTACTCAAGACCTAACCTTCCCAATGGGGTCTTCTCCCACCACCTTAAGACTGTAGCTGTCCTACCTCCCAGCCCTTCCCAGCCCTCTTCTCTGTTGCGATTTTTCTATTTTCTTGATTTAATTTATCGTCTGATTTCTTCCCCTGGATCATAACTCTCTACAGAGAAAGATGAAGCTGTCATGTCTTTCGTTCACTGCTGTGTCCCCAAGGCCTCCAAGGAGCTGAATACAGAGCAAGTAATTGATAAAGTGAGTGTAGAATGAATGGATGAGAGAAAGGTGCTTGTTCCTGCCCATGCACGCTCACCTGCTCACAAATAGCTCCCGTCATGGTGACTGGGAACGGGCGGACATTCCCTCGACCCAGATTCTCGCGTTTCCTCTGGTTGCTGAACAGCTTGAGCTCCCTCTTCTCTTCCTCATCCAGGGAGTTACAGTATCGAACCTGAGCACACAAACAGAATGACATGGAGAGGGCCCTGAACTCAAGCAGGGGTCCTCATAGAGCACCCTGCCACTTGACTTGACACGTTTAAAGATCAACAACTCCAGACTTAGAGCTATTTAAGTTGTCCTGACATCAAGACCAGTGACAGCCACAGGAGCTTGCTAAAACCCGTGAGCTGTGAGGTCTGTGCAACAGACAAACTAGGTATTGCTGAACTGCTCCTCACCCTTGTGTTCCACTCACACCTACATCTCTGGAATGGCTCAGAGCTGGCAATTTCCTGGGAAGGTTATCTTCTCCCAAATTGTAGGGAGTTGAAAGTTTCATGTGCTGGTATCTTCTAAATGAGCCCTAGACCCAACAAATGGCCACAGGATGGCTGTCAGTATGCACGGGACATCTGTCACACATCCTGGTTTGGGAAGTGAGGGCAAGCAATTTCAAAATCACAGGTGACATGTGAAGTATCTGGGTGCAGGACAGAAGAGCTGTCTGTTGACTTCTGCTAGTGTGCAGTGTGCAAAAGATACTTTCTTCCTTTTTAAACAGAGGATGGCAGAGAATTAAGGGAGGCGCAGTAAAGGCAGCTGCATCCAGGAGCGTTCATTCTATCCCATTGCTTCCGCATGCTGACTGCGCCGCAGTTCTGAACTAATACTTGTTAATGTTGGTTTTAAAAATTACTCATTTGGGGCTGGAGAGATGGCTCAGTAGTTAAGAGCACTGGCTGCTCTCGAAGAGGGCCCAAGTTCAGTCCCCGGCACCCACATGGTGGCTGACTGTAACTCCAGTTCCAGAGGATCCAGTGCTGTCTTCTGGACTATATGAGCATTGCATACATGTGGTGCACATACTTGCATGCAGTAAAACACTCATACACATAAAAGAAGTGTCTTATTGGGGGCCGGAGAGATGGATTGGTGGTTAAGAGCACCGGCTGCTCTTGCAGAAGACCTGGGTTTGATTCTGAGCACCCACATAGTAGCTGACAATGGTCTGCAACTCCAGTTCCAGGGGATCTTATGCCTTCTTTTGACTTGTGCGGACATTATATGACACAGGTGTACTTACAAGGAATACACTCATTTACATAAAACAAAAATATTGGGCTGGAGAGATGGCCTAGCGGTTAAGAGCGCCGACCGCTCTTACAGAGGACCCGGGTTCGATCCCCAGCACCCACATGGCAGCCGAGAGCCGTCTGAAACTCCAATTCCAGGAGAACTCCAGTTCCAGGGGAATCCAAGACCCTCTTCTGACCTCCGCAGCATTGCACGACACGGGTGCACAAACCTGCATGCAGACAGTACATTGATACACATACCAAAATAAATAAAATAAAATTAAAAAAATAAAACAAAAATATTTTTTAAAGTTTCTCACTTTAAAAAACTTGGATGCATTTATTTAAAAGGAAAAAAAATTATGACTATATACAAAAAAGCCAGTCACCTACAAAGACCAGAAGATAATTCTGAAGAAAACCAGAAAGCGAGATTCCAGCTGATCACTCTATTTTCACTAGAACCTAGAACTGAGATTCTCTGATGCTCTTATTTAAAATTGGAGACCAGAACGGGCTGGAAAGGTATTGAGAGTCTTGCAGAACTGGACTGAACTTTCCTCCTTGTTATCTGGTCGCTCAATCACAAAGAACGTCAAAAGGGATCAAGTCTCCCATTACATGCAACAGTATTTACTGTGATGTCACAGCACACTCTAAGCTATGTTTATACCTTCCTTTGGGAAATATGGTCCTGAACCATGGTCTGATTTGGAGTAATCTAGATATCAGAAATGTTGACCATATTGCTTAGTTTGTCATAAAGATAGCGAGAGGAGGAACTGTCAACTAGGACTGGTGTGTGCTAATTTGAAAACCAGAACAATTGTGTCTATTCAAATTATATTATCTGAATGAAAAGAGAACTATTAAGTATTTGCTTTAGAGTTAACTTGTGGCTTCAAAAGAGGCCACAACACCTTGTCAAATGAACTAACTCTAGCCGGGCGTAGTGGCAGATGCCTTTAATCCTAGAACTCGGGAGGCAGAGGCAGGTGGATCTTTGTGAGTTCAAATCCAGCCTGGTCTACAGAGTGAGTTCCAGGCCAGCTGAGGCTACAGGGAGACCCTGTCTCGAAAAGACAAAAAAAAAAAAAAAGAACTAATCTGCCCACCTCATTTCATGTATCACATTTTACCAGCAGGAAGTTGGAACCCGAATAGGCCTCTCTCTCTCTCTTTCTCTCTCTCTCTCTAATCTCTATCTCTATCTCTATCGCTCTCTTTGGTCTTTCTGAGACAAGGTCTCCCTGTAGTCCCAGATAACTTGCATTAGAACTTACTATGTAGATCAGGCTAGCCTCAATCTCAAAGAGATCTGCCTGTTTCTGCCTCCCTAATGCTGGGATTAAAGGCATGTGCCACCACACCTGGCAGGGTGTCTCTTTTTATAAAGGCACAGTTAACCATAAACAGAACAAACCAGTAAAACACAGGACAGAGCATTTCCTTCCCTTAAGTAAAAAGAGTTAAAAAAAGAGTCTTAAACGGAATGTCCCAGAAAGCTTCCTTAACCCGAAGAGGCCAGAAAACACAGTTCCAGCCAATGACATTTTACTAGCATGCTTTTGAAGAAAGGCACACCCCTCCTGCTTGTAGAAACTTGCATTTTCACTCCCAAAGTAGTTGACTGGGCATCAAGTTACAATGCTTGCTCTCAACTTTAAAGGAGAAAGCACTATTTGTATATTTTATGAACTTTGAAACAAGCACCAGGAAAGAGAATTGTGCCTTTCTAGGGAGTTGCTTCAGTGTTGTAAGCTTTTGCCCGACTCATGCAAATTCTTATGCTTATTTTCACAATGCTGAGGACTAAACCAGGTGCTGTACCACTTGTTCGGATTCAGCCTCTTAAATTGTTCTCTTTCGGGCTATCAAGAATGCTCAGTGGGTGAAGATGCTTGCTGCCAAGCCTGAGGTCATGACACATGCCATACATACACTGACACATAGGCATACACATATACACACTAGATACAATGTGAAAAAGTTACCCTTTTTATGCAAATATGATACCTGGGACCCAGGCTAAGAACCAGGTAAGCTGACGGAAGTCAGTGTCAAGGTCTCTATGGTGGTAACCTTTCCTTTTAATTTAAATTATACTTTTGTTTTCAATACAGAGCTAAATAGTTCAACATTGTAGGACTCTTAATTTTTGAAATAAGATAGTAAAAATTTAAGATCCAGTTTAGAAACCTAATTTCCTCCAGTGTGATCCAATTCCAGTGTGATCTTTTAAAAGCATGCTTATAGATTTACTCCTATCAATTTCAATAATAAGAGATGCTAGCAGGGCAAGGTAGCTTATATCTTTAATCCCAGGTCTGAGGATTGCCTTAGCTCTAGAGGGAGTTCTAAGATATCCTGAGCTAAAGGGAGACCTTGCCTCAAAAAGTAAAAAAAATAAAGATTAAAATAAAATACGTGAAATGCTTGTCTACAGGCTATGTTTCTGGGAGGAATGACAATAAAGGGTTATTCACTACACCTTCAGTTGTACAGCAATAACCCTAACAAGCTAGATCTGCTTCTCCCAACCCCCAGTCATGGTGAGAGCCAGATGACATGGAGAATCTGTACATTCATTTCCCATGAAATAATCCTGAAAATCTGTGAGAGTCACAATGTTTCTGCAGGGCTTAAAATGGCCTGGAGTGTCTTAGTCATCATTCAACTCCTGCAGGGGACCGTGGGACACACTCCACTCCTCCAGGCAGAAAACTTAGGCTTAAGCCTTTAAATGTTAGTACTCCCTGTTCTTGCAATGGCCAGTTATGCCAGGCTGGGAGTCTAAGCCCAAGATGGGACTTTGGGTTTTTGGTGACACTCTCCAGAAATGCCAGTTCTTTGGGCTCTAATAGAGGAAGTTAAATCCAGTACTTGCCAGAGGTTTTTCCACAGCAATCTCACTGATCACAGTGGTGACAAACAGGCAGGATTCACTGAAGGCTCTAGAAGGTTCCAGAAGCTTCCCCAGAAGCTTCTCAGGGCATCTTACCTCATTGTCGTGGGGCGGCAGCTGGTGCAGGAGCTGCTTGATTCGTAGTTTCTCTCCAGGACTGTTGACATAGGGAACTTTCTCCTCTGGGAGACAGCTGTAGTACTGGTGCACCTGAGAGACAGAATGCACGGAACATTTGCCCATGGCACACAGCCTGTGACCCTCACCACCTGGCGGAGGCTCCCAAAGGGACGCCAGCTACTTTCCCTGTTCCCAGCACCCTCTTGGACACTCAGCTAGTGCTTTCCTGAGGCACACACACAGAAGCACCTCCAGAAGGCAGAGCCAAGTGAATCGCCCCTCACTTGGGCAAGCCAAGGAACCTCCTTAGCAAAGGAGAACTGAGCGACTATGCTGGGGAAGCCGCAGGGCAAGGCTTTCTCAGCAGACTCCTGAGTGCTTTACCATTTTCTGTGCTGCAGCATGGGAGGTGCCTCTCCAGCTGAGGGATCTGTCAGTGCCTGCCTTACCACCCCTTCTCAGATTCCTGGCTGCCTCAGCCTCCACCTACCTTAAAAAGCCTCTGGGTCTCAAGCCATTTGCAAAACAGGCAGCAGCTGACATCCACCCTGGAGACTCACTGTGGGGTGCACAGCATGTAATTCAACAGCATCATGATCATGAGGCTGTTCTGCATATCCAATTCTGTACAGCTGTTAGGATATATCCCACCACTTTCTAAGGTTCATTCAATTCTAACCAAGCACCCAATTTTGCTCAAGAAAAGAAAGCACTCTACTGAAGTCATGGACCCTATGAAAGGAGAAGGAGCATATTAATCCTAGTTGGAGCTTTTTAAATGTTTTTTTTCTACCTCCAGTAATAGACAGTAAATTTCCATTTCTTTGTGGCTTTAAAGATGATTTTATATGTATGTGCATGTACATGTGCTTGCATGAGTTTGTATGTACTGGGTGCATATAGTGGCCAGAAAGCCATTAGATCCTCTGGAACTGGAGTTCCGGTGGTTGTAAGCCAGCTGATGTGGGCGCTGGGAACTGAACTCTGGTTCTCCACAGGAGCAGCAAGTGCTCGTACCTGCTAAGCCATTTCTTCAGCTCCTCTTTGTGGATTTAATTTAAGCAATAAATTTCTATTTCTTGGGGGCTGGAGAGATGGCCTAGCAGTTAAGAGCACCAACTGCTCTTGCAGAGGACTGGGGTTTGATCCCCAGCACCCACATGGTGGCTGAGAACCGTCTTTAACTCTAGTTCCAGGGGAATCTGACACCCTCTTCTGACCTCCACAGCACTGCACGACACAGGTGCACAAACCTACATGCAGACAGTACATTCATACACATACAAAAATAAATAAAATTAAAAAAAATTTCCATTTCTCCCTAATAGTCCATTTTCCTCACATGCAGTGGGTCTGTGTACCTGTTACACCATAAAGGAGTTTGTGGCATCCACTGTTATCCCAATCCAATTATTTCTGTGCTCATGAACAGAGATAGGGATCCAACCCCTACTACAGAAGGGGGTCACAGATACCACTAGGACAGCATAAAAAGGGAGGGGGGGAAATCAGCAGGCGAGATACTCTGAACACAAGATCCTTAACTCTCTTAGAGCCAGTGTCCTCTCCATTCTGCAGGCCCCCTTTCTACCTGAAGCCTCTACACATGCCACCACACCCGACACTAAAGATGGTTCATAGCTTCCATGTGGGTGCTGAGAATGGAACCTGGGTCCTCTGCAAGAGCAGTCAGTGCTCTTAACTGCTGAGCCATCTCTCCAGTCTTTTAATTCTTTACTGATGGAGACAAAGAACCCACCTGCTGGTTGGTCTCACTATCCTCAGGTTACATGGACCAGAAAGGGAAGTAAAAGCTGACAAGAAAGGACTGGGAGACGGTTCAGTCAGCAAAGCACCTGCTCTGCAAGCAAAAAGACTGGAGTTTGGGCCCCCGTACCAGCATAGAAAGCTGGCCACAGCAGCATGCTTCCGTAACCAGTACTCAGAGGGGAGACAGGCGAGCCCCTGGAGCTTGTTGGCCGTCTATACCCAACTAGTGAGCTGCAGAGTCAGTGAGAAACTCTGTCTCAAAAAATCAGGTGGAGAGCAGCTGAGAAGGACACCGTGTTGATCTCTGGCCTCTAAATGCACGCAGGTGCGCAGGCCCACACAAACGCCAACATACTCCACGTGAAAAAGTGACAATAGGGCTGGGCGTGGTGGCGCACACCTTTAATCCCAGCACTTGGGAGGCAGAGGCAGGCAGATCTTTGTGAGTTCAAGGCCAGCCTGGTCTACAGAGTGAGTTCCTGGACACCTGGGGCTATGGGGAGACCCTGTTTCAAGAAAAAAAGTGATGATAATCAGAGGTGTGCTATCATATAGGAGAGGAAAACTCTCCCACAGGCTCAGACACCATGGAAGATGCTGCCAACCATCTCCACAAGGCAGTACAAGCAGCCCTCATCAAACAGGCACTGGTTCAATGGGCCAGAGAAGATGGAGACCAGTGCTCTAAAGTCACTGTATTCTTTACACTGCACACCACACCACATGCTTCCTCCAGTCCCTTTGCAGTAGGGAGTGGTGAATATGAACACATGTCCTGGGAATGCTGGGGTGAAGAGTTGCGAAAACCTTGTTCACTTTGATCTCCAGAAACCAAGCTATGTGCTTTAGAGGAGCGAGCAGGACATGGTTTGTAATGACAGGGCCTTAAGAAACGGGAGAGCATCTTTACTTTCCTAACTAAAGACTGGAGCCCTTCACTGTGATGTGCCTTTCACCCTCGGAATCAGTCCTCAAGACAACCGCATACTTCCTGTCACTGACTAGCTGACTTTAAGAAGAAAGGCCGGGCTGTTTTAACCTCTCAAAGGTGGCTGGCAGGGAGCCATGGCTGGGATGGAAGGAGTGGCTCTCAGCTTTGCAGGCAGCTCACAAACAGCCAGCAGCACTCCTAAGAAGTGGCAGCACATCATAAATTAGCCTGAGGTTAGTGGTCGGCTATCAGGCCATCCAATGATCACAGCACTCTGGGAACGTCTTCTGAGGAGTCTCTATACCATACGGCTGCTTGGAGATAGGCCAGATGTAAGGAAGTCGGCCTCATGTCTGTGGCTTGGGGCTTGAGCTCTACCTCCCAAGCCAGAATACTGCTTGAAGAAAGGTCTTCTTCTAAGATGGGAACAGTGCCACATGCCTGTAATCCCAGTACTGAGGACGAGGTAGAAAGATCGAGTTTAAGGCTAGCCTGAGCTACACAGTGAAACCCTGCCTTGATAAAAGGCTAGCCTGAGCTACACAGTGCTGCCTTGATAAAAGACAGCAAAGGAAGAAAGGGGAGAAAGAAAAGTGAACAGCAAGGAGGAGAGGTGGGCTTTGCTTGTGTCGTTTGTAAAGTTGCCAAAGTCCCAGCACATCAGGGGCAGCTGCTGGATGACCTGGTGCTCGCCTGGCCCTCCGCTCAGTCACCACTCGTTATCTCACAGCAGTCATCTCCAAGAGCCAAGCCTGCTGCGCTGCTCTCCCACATCTGCCCAGCACGGAGCCTTTCCTGTGCCTGCCTTCCTCAGCTTGGCAGGTAGAGTGGAACTCTATAGTTTCCCAAGCCAGTCACACAAACACTCAGATCATTCATTACCAGAGCACTAAATGAAAGTGGATGCAGATGAAAAGGGCATAATGCTGAATTGTCAAGGTGGAAAAATCTAGATGCTTCGTGGCTCTCCTTCCATTTTAGGATCTGTAGCAACCGTGGTGGTAAACAGAACGAGACCAAGCCTGGAGCACCTCTCTCGGCTGAATGAAGGGAAAAGAGGTGGCCAAGAACACAGTACTATTAAAACAAACATGAATTTAGAGGAGAAAATGTCAAGTCATCATAAACCATGGTGCTTTCTCGGCAGCTTCTCTTCTCTCTCATCACAGCGTCCTCTGACCTCTTCATTAGTCTCTTTGTAGAACTTTCTTGGAGCTGAAGGATCCCCCCACACAGGAGTTTACACTGCTTCAGTTTGAGTCTAACCAGACTGATGAGCTTTTCTCAATTCTCAGTCCCCCAGAGAAGGATCCCGGGTACCCCATCTTGGGCTGTCTCCAATCAGCTGGGAGATGGGATTGAAGCAGTTCCATAAATCTGAAGATCAGAGGGCAGGGAACTCCAGGATTGCATGATGGGGTGAAGGTGTGCCAGCGCGGACAGAGAGCTCCGGGGACGTTTCAGAACAAATACTGGATGTGTACGTTAGCTTTCTGTTATTGAGATAAAAAATATTTGGGACAACTTAAAAGGAGGAACGATTTTGGCTGTGGCTTCAGAGGTTTGACGGTGTCTTGGTCTTGTGGTGAGGCCCAACAACATGGCGACTGCAGGTGGGAAAGCAGAGCTGTTCATATTACAGAGGCCGGAAAGTGAGGAAGAGCGAGAGGAAGGGGCATGGCCACATTGACCTCACTTCCTCCCCAGAGGCTCCATTTCCTAAGGGTTCCAACACCTGTGTGGTGCTGTGAATGAGACCTGTCCCCATGGGCTCGAGCATTTGAACACTTGGTATTCCGCCCCTAGTTGTGGAGCTTTTAGGGTGGGTGTGTGGCCATGCTGGAGGAAGCAGGTCACTGGGGGCAGCTTGGCGAGTCCGCAGCCTCGCTTCCTTCCAGCTTACTCTCTTTCTGTTTCCTAGGGGTAACTGAAGATGTGAGCACTGGCTTTCCACGGGCTGCCTCGGCCACCTTGCCTCCCCGCCGTGAGGGACTCTTAAATAAACTCTTCTACGAGTTGCCTTGGTCATGGTATTTTATCAGAGCAACAGAATAGTAACTGATACAGCTGACATCAGTGCCACAGGCTGGTGTCCAAATCCTCCTGGGACACTCCAGAGGCAAACCACAATGGTAAACTGAGGTCCATCCTAACGAACGAATCTCGAGTCAACAGAGGCAGTGGCTACTTTCTGGGAACATAGCTCTCTCGTTCCTGAGCATGCTGCCTGATGACCACTACTGACAGCCAATCCTTTTTACCAGTACACCAATCATTTCTCAAATACAGAATTTGTTAAAATACTTTATTTCAAGGTCACCAACAATTTGATGGAAGACTTAATAATTTACTTAGTGAGTTAACTGTTCTCTAAACAAATGAGTTCATGTTAATTAACAACCTGCCAAGTCACCTCCTATACCAAGGCAAGTGACCTGGTGTGCTCTGGGGAGGGAAGGCGAGTTAGTTCTTGTGACTTCCAATCTTCCCCAACACTTGTTCAAGTCCTGTCATATCAGCTTCTCTGTTTCCTGAGGTTTGAATGCCAGAAGTTCCCAGGGGGCCAGGAGCCAAGGTGTCATCAGAGGGTGAGAGGGGCGATGCACTCTTGTGAGTCTTCAGTGAGTCTCTGACCAGACACGAGAATACTGCATTTCCCCTGGTGTCCTCTACCGTAAAACCACAGGAGAGCCCCTAATGAACAACCAAACCAATAGAAACAATAAAATATAGAGTCTACTTCCCAACACTATAGAAACTTCTATAAACTTGGTACTACCTCTGAAAGCCCCGCGGACACTTCATTTTAGTACAAACATGTTCATTTGTGCATTTTTACAAGTAAATAAGAAAATTCAATAGTGTTTTATCAATGGTGACCATGGGATGGAGAGGCTCACAGGTGAAGAGTTCCGGCTGCTCCTGCAGGGACTTGGGTTAGGTTCCCAGCACCCACCTGGTGGCTAACAACCATCTGAAGTCTAGGAGATCAGATGCCCTTTTCTGGACTTCATGGGCACTGCATGCTCATAGGTATTGCATGCATGTGGTATACCTACATACATGCAGGCAAAACACTCATACAAATAAAAAACCAAACAAGTGAATTGAAAAACAAAGATTACCAAGCTATGCAATGCTGGCTGTGGTGTTCTTCAGAAGTGAGTCCACTGAATGTGCTAGACTTTGTTCTACTTAGATGTTCCCAGGTAAGTGGGTCCTGTGATTCTTCCCTGGGTGAAATCATTTTGGCACACTTCCCCTGCACAAAAGCACCGGGGACATGGTAAACTTGCTTGAGAAAATGCAGTCGCCGAGGCTTTTATTTACTCCTTGTCTAGGTGGCTTGGCAGAGACTTCGGTGTGTGTCAGATGGATGGTAAGAACTTGAGCCAGTGCACAAACACATTCTACAAAGTAAGGCCTCGCCCTGTTATAAAGACAGGGCTTGTTTGAAGGAATTGTACATGTGACAGCATTTCTGTCTGGGTGGAGATGGGAGCTAGCATCGATGACTGTGTTTGGGAGAAAAGCACGCACTGTACAAAGTGTGCTGGAGAAATAAAAAGAAGCAAAACACTTTATTTAGTGTGGTGGGTCACACGGTTTGGTTTGCATTGGAATCACTTGGAGGGCTCGTTAAGACGGATTTCTCGTCTGGAAGGCGTGGTCCCTCTGATGTGTACTTGTAACTACTTGTCAGGTCCTTCTACTGGCCAGGGCCTACACTTTGAGATTGACAGCTATCCTACGGTTTCCTCTCAACAGCCGTAATGGGCTCCCTATTTTCTCAGAGGTGTCCAGGAGCTTCAAAAGGAGGAAGAACTTGTTGAGGTCTACTCAGTTTTCCAGGCCTTCTACACCTGGGTACGTGATTCAACAAGGAGACCCATATAGCTCATACCCTGAGGGCAAAGTGCTCCTGTTTAGAATGGAAACACTTGGGCTGGAGAGATGGCCTAGCGGTTAGGAGCGCTGACTGCTCTTGCAGAGGAACCGGGTTCAATCCCCAGCACCCACATGGCGGCTGAGAACTGTCTGTAACTCCAATTCCAGGAGAACTCTAGTTCCAGGGGAATCCGACACCCTCTTCTGACCTCCGCGGCATTGCACGACATGGGTGCACAGACCTGCATGCAGACAGTACATTCATATAAATAAATAAATAAATAAATAAATAAATAAATAAATAAATAAATAAAAATAGAATGGAAACACTTCTGTATCAGATCTGCTGCTAACAGGCAACTCCCAGAAGCAAGCCACATGCCCCTGTCTAGTCTTGGAATCCACTGATCTTCACTGTCAAGTTGAAGAAAGGGACCCATGACCTATTAGGTACCGAGTGGCTCTTGGGCCTGGAGTGTTTGTAAATGCAGTATTCCATGAGCTCTTTAAGCACCAAGAGTTAGAGATTATACATTCAGCAGATTGAATAACATGTAGTTAAAAAGGAAAGCCTGGGGCTGTCAAGGTAGCTCAACTGGCAAAGTGTGACACAGTGACAAGGACCTGAGTTTGACCCCAGAACTCAGGTAAAAGTGAGCTGTTGTGGTCCATGTTTGTAACCTAGCAATGGGGAGGCAGGGAAGACGATCCCCTGGGCTGGCTGGCCAGCCATCCTGCTGCGTCCATGAATATCAAGGAAAAATGTATGATCTGGTCTCACAACACACACATATGCACACGCACACACACACACACAGGCACACACAAGCGCGCACACACACACACACACTTATGCATGCACACACATGCGCGCACACACACACGCACACACACACGCGCGTGCACACACACACACACACACACAGAGGCACGTGCTCACCCCACTGTCTGTGAACTTTGTTCCCTCATTTTCTGACTCAGTTCTTTGACAATTCTTGGTCTTCGTCAAGTAAACAAGACTGGCAGATGGATAGAAGAAAGAACCCAAGTCCTTGAACAGCACATTCTCAATGCATATGCATGGCTGACCACAGACATGAAGAATGTGCTTTCGTTGTGTTCTCCATAACACAGCAGCACACGGCTTCCCCATAAACCCAGTGTGGACTCTGGAAGCTAAAACCGTCCTCCTTCAACAGTCCTCCACAACACTGTGGCTTATGGTGGGAGGAGGCTGTAGCACTCACGCTGTCATCCATGTCGGCTGCCCACCAACAGTGTTACCAAGAACAGTATTTCTGCCTACCCCTCTCCAAGTCTACACATGCCCATGTGACTACATTCTGGCCAATGGCATGCAATGGACGTGTGACTTCTGTGAGCTCTTCTCCAGGAGCCTAAGCAAATTACAAAGCCTCATCTTCCTTGCAGCAGCTACCAGGCACAATGAACTAAACTCAAGATAGGAGTTTGTGACCCAAGACCAGTAGATCAGATACCTGGAGCCTGCAGTTTTAAACTTATGTCAGGAGAGTGATGATACCCGCCTAGGACTGCATGTCCCAATTTCTTCTGCCAGTGAGAAAATGATTTCCTTGTTTATGGTGTCTGTTACAGGGAAGGAAATACAAACACAATTCCTTCCTGACACAGCAGTGTTCTTTCAACACTGATGTAGTCCAGCATCATTGATGTAGTCCAGCATCATTGATGTAGTCCAGCATCATTGATGTAGTCCAGCATCATTGATGTAGTCCAGCATCATTGATGTAGTCCAACAACATTGATGTAGTCCAGCATCACCTGATGCCCTTGCTGGTCACTATGGCCCTTTTCATTCCTTGGGGTTAGAAAAGGAGCCTAGAGTCTACATTCTGAACAAATAACTCTACACTGGGAGAAAGACAGGTTTAAGAAGAAAGTGAAAATAACTCTGAAATGTAGGACATCAGCCAGCACTTCTGGAAGGCTCAGGAAAGCTGTCTGTACCCGGGGTGCATCACAGCACAGGGCCCTTGTTCCCACTTTCCCAGGCCTGAACTTGAAGAAGCCTGGAGCCCTGGCTCACTCTTCTCCATCTGGGGAGGTGAGGTCTGCAGCCCACAGGAGCCTCTTGATAGGCAGGTTGTGCAGACACCAGGAGAATACTGTCAGAGCTGAGGGATGTGGCAGGATGTGTGGAAAGTCTACCCTGGTTCTCGGACACGACATCTTTGTGGACAAGGTGCTGCTGGGGTCTAATAGATGATTTTGCTCCTATTTGCCAGAACTTCATGAACTGAGCATTAGGAGAGAATGCGAGCAGAGTCCGAGAATAGCCTCTACCTGTGTCGCTCTCTCCTCTCCTACAGATGTGCTCCCCGGTGCTCAAGACGCCTCCATCACACTCAGACTTCTGCAGGACCGGGTCAAGGTTGGAAGTCATTTAGAGTATGTTCAAAGAAGAATCTCATTGCTGGTGCCAGTCTAACAATAAACCCTGCCAGATGTAGGCACTGAAAGCATCAAGGACATACCTCTAAGGACATTTTCTCTTGGCCAGTTGCCCCTTCCAGACCAGCCTGGCCCCTGGGCTATGGCCGTAGCCACTTCTGGACTCTGCTCTTACCTTTGTGCCTCTGCCTACCAGGCTTCTTCTGGGTAAGAACCACCCTCGCTCCCTATAAACCAAGGTACGTCATCTCTCTGACCAGTCTTTCAGGGCTTCCTCCCCTCTAATACAAGGCCGCAGCTCCCACTGCAACCCTTCCTCTCACCCTGGCTGACCCCAGGCCCTAATGCATTCCTCAGGTCAGGTCTTCTGCTAGGATGCCCTCTTCACTACCTCCACCTCAGAGGCTCTGCACCAGTATCCATCGGCCTGGGTTCCAGCCTCACTTGTACTCTTGACTCAGAGGTTACCATACAGAAGGACCTACCTTGACTATCGTAACAAGCCAGCCCCTGCTCCCCTATACTCCCTAGCCCACTGCTTCTACACTGGGTACCACTGCCCCCTATGGGTATCTGACAGTGTCTGGAGATACTTTTTGGCAGTCATGCTGGGGGAAGGATGTGGTGGCATTTAGTGGGACCAAGGATGCTGTCAAACATCCTACCAGGCTGAGGTCACATCCACAGAGAAGACCACCTCCATTAAAACTGCAATGCTGGGGCTAGGAAGATGGCTCAGGAGGCAAAATGCTCACTGTGTTAGTATAAGGACTTGAGTTTGGATCCTCAGTGCCCACGTAAAAACCTGGGTCTCAGCATGGGAGACAGAGATGGGAAAATTCAGGACTTGCTGGCCATCTAGATATAGGCTCCAGTTCAGTGAGAGATCCTGTCTTTAAAAAAGTCAGGTGGAGAGGAAGGACTAGAGGAAGGCATCTGATATTGACCTCTGGCCTGCATACACACAGGGTATACACACTCATGCACACATGTGCACATATGCACACACTACATACAGCACAGCAACAAGAACAAAAATGTTGATCCCGACAGGAGTTAAGAAGCCCTTGGGCTCCTTGTCTTTAAAGAAATTCCCAGCTGACTGTGAAGCTGACTCCTTGCCCAGCATCTCCTCACTCCAGAGTGTGAGCAACTGGGATTCCATTCATGCTATCCTCCTGTAAGAAAGACTGGCTGTCTTAGGTGCTCAATAAATGTTTGTGAGTGAATGCATTCTGTGTTTAATTTCCCCAGCTGTCTGATTTGATTAATGGTTTCAGACAGACATGTGCAGTGAGAGAAAACAAAGATGAGGTTTCAGGAGGACCTGGGAGAGGCCAGCAAGCTTCCCTCGAATTCTGTCCAAGCACTTGTTTTTTTCTCCAAAGATTAATGACTGGGGTGGGTGGAGGGGTGCCAAGCTAAGACTCTATAAAGATAATGAGCAGTGCCCCACTTCAAGAGGACAAGGCAAAAGTTATTTATATTTGAATTAAAATATTTCATTTTTATATGTACAAGTATGTAGTATATAAGTGCACCCGTGTCATGCAAGGCCCACTGAAGTTAGAAGAGGGTGTTGGATCCCCTGGAACTGGAGTTACAGATGGTTGTTAGCTGCCATGTGGGTGCTGGGAATCAAACCTCTGCAAGAGCAGTCAGTGTTCTTAACTGCTAAGTGATCTCTCCAGCCCCTCATTTTTTTAAAGTTAGCATTTGAATATTTATGTGTATATGGGTTTGCCTGCATGAGTTTGTGTGCATCACATGCAAGTGACAGCAGAAGCCAGAAGAGGGTGTCAGAGTCCCTGGGACTCGAGTTACACGTGGTTGTAAGCCTCCAGATGTGGGTGCAGAAAGCCAAACTCGGGTCCTCAGCAAGGCAGTAGGTGGTTTCACCCACTGGACCATCTCTCCAACTCCAGAATTTGAAGAGATTAAGGAGAAGAATCCTGCTGCTTCCTGAGCAGCTGCTGGAGCTCAAGTCACACCATTTCTCTGCTCCTCATTCCAATTCTTGCCTTTTTAAAATTATAATACTAAGCTAAATGTTTAGTTAGGAAAACTTCTCATTTCTCTTGCAACATTACCTTTCAGTTATTTATTTTATCCTGTCTTAAAGAAAAGGCCCAATGGCTGAATCTGGAGGAACACACTTATAATTCCAGCTACTTCGGAGGCTGAGGCAAGAAGATTTCAAGTTCAAGGCTATCCTGACCTACAGAGTGGGTTCAAGGTAAACCTGAACAACTTAGTGGGACTCTGTTGTCATGTGTCTCTGTGTCTGTGTGCCTGCCTAGCGTGCAGTGCATGAAGCTCTAGGTTCAAGCCTCTGTACTGAGGAGGAGGAGGAGGAGGAGGAGGAGGAGGAGGCAAAGGAGGAGAAGGAGGAAGAATAGGAGGAGAAGGAAGGAGAAGGAGAAGAGGAGGAGGAAGGAGGAGGAGGAGGAGGAAAGGAAGGAAGAAGGAAGGAAGCAAGGAGGAGGGGGGAAGGAAGAGGAGGAGGAAGAAGAGAAAAATACAGAAAAAGGGGAGAATAGAAAGGATCTTCAAGTCAGAAGAATGGGGAAACCACTTTTCAGGTAGCAACAAAAGATCATGGAAAGATTTCCCATCCCAATGTAAGCAAAACCCACTATCTGCTGATTGCTTACATGTCTACCCCGAGTGGCTTAATTTTTTTTGACATAAGTTTCAATATTGTCCTTAAACAACACACACACACACACACACATTCATGCACACGCACACACGTGTGTGTGAATAAAAAGCTTCCTACAATGGCAGTGTTTGGACTCAAACAGTACTGTCCAAACTCAAATGCTAGACTCAGCACCATCTGTACACAGCTGGGACATTCCTTTCTCTCCTGAAGACTCAGCATCTCCATGTGTAAGATAGGAATGATCCAATCTGCTTTGACACTGTGCCTAGAATACTGAACGCAGCTAACACAAGGAGGGCTCGGGCTTTAGCTTGAAGTAATATAAGGTATAATTCTTGACTGTCTGTAAAATCTCCTCCAGGTCTCATATGCTGCATCCCTAAACCTCCATAAGAGGAATAAGTGCATTTATTTAGAGATGGAGAGTGTATTTATTTAGAGATCGAGACAGGGTCTTTCTATTTCTTTGAGACAGCTTCTTCCTATAACCCCAGCTGGCCTGGAACTCACTATGTGGCCTGGTTGGTCTGACTCTCACAGAGATCCACCTGCCTCTGTCTCCTGACTGCTGGGATTAAAGGTGTGCATCACCACACCCCATGAAACAGGGTCATTTGGGAGGTATTAGAGGTTAACTAAGATCATAGAGATGTCAGTAGTTAACAGAATCAGAATCAGAATCACCCTTTTAGGATAAGAACCCAGGAAGAAAAGGCCACAGAGAAAAGGCTGTGCGGTGTGTGAGGACACTGTGAGGAGGTGGCCCCGTTGTAAGAAGGGAAAACCAGAACCGGACCATCAGGCACTCAGATGCTGCCAGCCACAAACAGGGAAAACCAATGTGTGGTGTTTCAGCTGCCAAGTCTCTGGTACTGTACGAAGAAAGTCAAGGCAAATGTGATCTACTCTGTGAAGGACCTGATGGCGGGTGGACGTGCATCCATGAAACCTGCATCCAGGCTGCAGGAGGTTCCACTCTGGGAGAGCATTTGACCAAGAAGAGGAATGACTACAATACAAAGCTAAGGTAATGCAAGAGCCCCAAGAGGCTGGATGAAATGATTAAAGTGGGGGCTGGAGAGATGGCTTGGTGGTTAGGAGCACAGGCTGCTCTTGCAGAGGACCCACTTGAGTTCCCATCACCCACGTGGTGACTAACAGCCACGCGTAATTTTAATTCCAGGGGATCCCACATCCTCTTCTGGCCTCTGCGGGCCATGGGGTGCACCTACAAGGAAAGGCTCTAAGGAGGCCACAACACAGCTTTGGCTTTATAGCACTTTTTAACTTCCTGGCTTCCCTGGCTGGAAAGGGAGCACAAAGCACTGAGCACTGAGCATGTCGGCCCACTATGCAGAAGATCTGTGAAGCACTCCTCAGGGACAGAGTGCCAAAGTTATCAGGAAGGGATGTTTGAACTATTTATCACCTCTGCTTTTAATATAATTTGGTTAACCTGGGTATATACCCACAAGATTCATCTTACCACAGAGATACATGCACAGCCATGTTTATTGCAGCTCTCTTCACAATAGCAAAGAGCTGGAACCAACCCAAGTGCTCCTCAACTGATGAGTGGATAGAGAAAATGTGGTACATCTACATAATGGAGTTCTATGCTGCAGTAAAGAAAGATGACATCATGAACTTTGCAGGTAAATGGATGGAACTAGAAAATATCATGTTAAGTGAAGTAACACATTCCCAGAAAAACAAACGACAAATGGTATCCCTCATCTGTGGATGCTAGAACCAATTACCTAGCTGTAAGGCAAACTCAGCCACATTAATGTTATATTCCTCGTGATCTGAAAACAACTGTGCTCTTATATTGTGAATCCCTTAACAAGTTCTAGAACTAAGCTACCATTTATTTTCAGAGTTAGGAATTTTTGGTATATGGATGGAGGGTATGTATGCATATTTTAGAGTAATATAAGATCAAAGGAATACAGAAAAATCTCGTTTGTCATGACATTATGTCTAACCACAGTATTTATTTTATGGGAGTGCTTCTTAGTATTTCTTATACAAGGTTGTTTGAGCTTTTGTCCAAGCCTTTTCTAAAATATTACACAGTAGTTAAAAGTATCAGGCTGGTGTAACTTAGCCTTTCTGAATGCTTACCATTCATACTTAATTCCCATATCAATTTGGCTGGGGGTCTTAAGGGATAACTTTGTTCCTTGCCCTCAGAGGTCAACTAAGATTATGCATGGGGTCATCTTTTGAAATGTCCTACAAATGTGAGTCACTAGTCTTCCTGTGCAGGGAGGTCTTAGAGATCCACTAATGGGACTTCAGCCAGTGTCCAGTCTATAAAGAGAAAAGTCTGCTCATGCTTCAAAAAGGGAAGCCTGGTCTAGCAAGACCTGACTTTGTCCTGAATGGATGGAACTGGTGATTGAAAACCCAAAAGGAGCCAGGGGTTCCCTCCCCTGCCCCCAAAACCTGAGTGACCCTTGAGGACCAGATCCTCAACTGACCTTGAAAAAACAAAAACCTTGGTTAATCTGGGCTAACTGTGTGGCCTTAAACATTCAAAAGGAAAGTATAACCAGAAATATATAAATAGTAAGGCCTGAGAAATTGTACTTGAATTGTACTTAGTAAAAAGACAAAAAGGTTTTAAAAAAAAGCACAGTTGTTTTGCCTGTCTTACTGGCAAGTGCAGCTACCCTGTGGCTGCCACTGCTTTTGCCATCCTTCAAAGACATGAGACACAAGCTTTTCAACCTTCCAATATGGACTGAAGACTCATCTCTCTCCAAGAATCCTCCAAACCTTCAGTGCCAGATGGGACTGCTGAGACAACCAACTTGGGGACTGAGGTACTACTGGGGATTCAGCCTCTTCAGAGTATTGATTGCCATTGTTGGACTACCATGGCTGTATCTCAGAGACCAGTACAGGAGGATCAAGATAGGACATGGTGTTTACTGGACCTCATTTGGTGACCATGGGAAGGGAAAACCCCAGTGTGGAGCACAAGGGCCGAACTGATGGTGGTTTGGGCTTGCCAAGGAGGAGACTTCAAACATGACATCTTTCAGCCTAATAAAGAAAAAAAATCATAAGATGAAGATGCTAAAACCTATGATATATGTGGCATGCATATTGTGCATATTTTGGAGTGATGCATATGGGAAGGAATAACAACAACAACAACAACAACAACAGAAAGACTGTGTCAAAGAACTGACTGAAACGGTGAACTTCTGCTTGAAACAGTAAACTTCTGCATCAAGAATTTTGAGAGAGAGTGAGAAAAAGATGAAAAACATGTTTGGCAGAATGCATGAGCTTTGGGGGGGGGAGCAGGGAGGGGGGCATTGTCTAGATTTCATTTGAAATTTTGTATGAAATAGAGCGTCGATAAAAAATTGGCTTTAAGTCGGGCGTGGTGGTGCACGCCTTTAATCCTAGCATTCGGGAGGTAGAGGCAGGCGGATCTTTGTGAGTTCAAGGCCAGCCTGGTCTACAGAGTGAGTTCCAGGACAGCTGGGACTACAGGGAGACCGTCTCGAAAAGATAAAAAAAAAAAATTGGCTTTGAAAAAAATATAATTTGGTTAACTATTCACTGATAAAACTGAATTTTGGGGGGCTGGAAAGATGGCCTAGTGGTTAAGAGCACTGACTGCTCTTGCAGAGGACCCGGGTTCGATCCCCAGCACCCACATGGCGGCTGAGAACCGTCTTTAGCTCCAGTTCCAGGGGAATCCAATGTCCTTTTCTGACCTCTGCAGCACTGCACGACAGCCCTGTATTGTCTGCATGTAGGTTGGGTGTGCCAAACTACACGCAGACATTCATACACATAAAAATAAATAAATAAATAAAAATTTTAAAAATCCTGAATTTTTCTAGTGACTATCTATAAGAAGGGGCTTAACCAATTCCCAAAACTAACCACTTGGCAACTTGCAAGGTGGTAGAAGCCTGTCCTAGAACTTGGCCATCAGAAAATAGAGATGGAGCTACTAGGAGCCTGTCAGAGCTGTGCTGACACCCAACGCTGCTGTACTCTGACTTCTGTGGTCCCTGCAGGTCACGTGGTACGCCAAGTCCCATGTGCACCTCAGACCACACACAGATCTCCTGTCTGAGTTTTGTTTTATGGGAGCTTCTTTCTGTTTCCCTGGGAGTCCCCCTCTCTGTGTCTTGTTTTTTCTTCTTTCCTACACCATTTCTAAATCTCCTGGCAACATATAGAAATAAAGAACATTTAAAATTACTTGTGTATTGCCAGCTGTTTGAGTTTCCAAAGTTAAAGAGATGAACATTATAGGTCTCCATGGAGGAAAGAACTTTCCAAACTTTAATAAAAATTTTGTTTTTAATCTGCCTATGTGTCAGAGGAGGTCAGTGGCTCCTGCTCAAAAAAGTAAAAACCTCTCCACTTTGGGAGCAGCTGCTTAAGACTAATTGAGGCTGATGCTTACTAGAGTGTGGGAGGAAGCTGTTCAATGTTGAGTATTGATCATGACAAGTACTTAGAGTTCTGCTTCAAAGTCACACTGTCTCACATCTCTGGATTTCAGTGTCTTCTTCAAAACTATAGTAAGTGAACTCATCTCAACGTGATTGTGAAGATGAAAGGTTACTGCAGAATAATGACGTGGGAGCCACAAGACTGTAACTGTCAGTTATTACTAGCTATTACTATCACTGAAATAACAACTCTGGACATAAGAATTACACTGGGCTGCTGCTAGTAATGAACTGGGCAGAGTGGTCTAGGGTTGGCTCGGTACTTTACACAGCCATCAAGACACTAAGCTGTTTCTATCTTTTCTGAACTCACCATCCTACAGCAGCTATTCACAAAAATGCAAATGAGCTGCCAGAGTATCAGCCATTATAGTCACATTCTGGGCAAGAATTCTAGGAACACACACACACACACACACACACACACACACACACTCACACACACACAGAAGTTACTTGTTCACCTGCTGAGGGAATTTGGGTTGTTTTTACTTTCTGATTTCTGTAAATAATGCTTCAGTGCATATTTCTTCTGTGTGAACACCTGCTTCTAGTTCTTGTGCTAGACATCTTACGATGTGGACTTGCTAGATCACATGACTATTCTCTTCAAATTTTGAGACTAGCCAAACTGTGTTCCCCAGTGGCTGCATCATTTACCTTCCTACAAAAGCCCCACTTCCTTCCTATCGTTACTAGTACTTGTTATATTCCACTTTGAAAATTATAGCCATCTTTGTGGGTGTGTAAAGAGGTTTTGACTTGCACTACCCTAATGACTAAACACCTGATCCCCTTTTCAGGCATGCAATGCCTGCAGGTCAGAAGAGGGCATTGGATCCCCTGGAACTAGAATCATGGAAGTTGTTAGCTGCCATGTGGGTGCTGGGATTTGAACATGGGTCCTCTGCAAGAGCAGCCAGTGCTCTTAACCACTGAGCCACGTCTCCAGCCTGACGGTTTTATCTTTCATTTGTGGTGCATCTTTCTTGTGGATAGGCAGACTCTGGGTGATGGAGGAGCCCTGGGCGCTGATGTGTGCCTGCCAAACGCAGGACACTTGGAATGGAGAGTTTGCACTGAACACTTTTACTGACAGGCCACCTGTTTGCAACACACGTGGTTTCTGTTCACATGTCACCAGTTGCAGCACATCTTGTGGGTATATCTAACTTTAAGGGAGACATGATAAAGTGTATGGAAGAACAGTAAACATCCATGTACCCTGACACAGCAGACATGGCCTAGAGTGCTTATAAAAGAGAGGGAAAGCGAAGGGCAGTGTGTTCTCTTCATTGGTGGAAGGTGTGCTCTGTAATGTCCCAGAAAACACTAGTGGATAAGTACTATACCACTGCTTCCAGGGAATCAAAAAACCAGGATCCTGTGAGCCTCAGTTTCCATTTTCTTCAGTCTGTTGGTCCACAACCTTGGTTCATGGGGAACTTCTATTTAAAAACAATTTTTAAAACATGTATCATGGATTCAGTCATCCATGGAACAAATTCATTGAACTCATGGCCAGTAGCATTATAACTTACACCTGACTGAAGAATATCTAACATATATTAAGATATATATATATATATATTTATTTATTTCATGGATGATATATATATCTATATATATCTATATATATCTATATATCTATATATATCTATATATATATATCATCCATGAAATAAATAGCAGGAAAAACCAGATACCACATCAAATTCTTGGCACCACTTTGAACAGTGAGATCACCACCAAAACCCACCAAACTTGAAAAGGCGGCACCAATTTGACCTTTTAGATTGACAGCTGAAACAAGAAGGCCAAGTGTCATCATAGTTTTTGTGCCTCTATGTATGTCTGCTAATGACCAAGAGAACACTACACATATTTATTTGGGGGTCACAAATGACAGAGGAGGCAAATTTGTAACTGTAGGATCACAGATAGCAGGATCAACCACTGTTGTAGTTTGTCTTCAATTACTGTAACAAAACACTCTGACCAGTACCAAATTGGGGAGGAAAGGGTTTTTTTTTGAGGAAAGGGTTTACATCTCCCAGGTCACAGTTCATCATGTAGGGAGCCCAAGGTAGGAACTCAGGGCAGGAACCTGGAGGCAGGAGCTGAAGCACAGGCCATGGAGAACGCTGCTCACTGGCTTGCTCCCCTGGCCCTTGCTCAGCCTGCTTTCTTATATCATACAGAGTAACCTGCTCAGGGTGGCACCACCCACAGTGGGCTGGGCCACCCCACATCACTCAACAATCAAGAATATACCCCATAGACATGGCCATAGGCCAGTCCAATGGAGGCAGTTCCCCAACCGAGGCTCCCTCAACCCAGGTGTGTCAAGTTGACACTAATGCTATCCAGCACAACCACACTATAAGTTCTCATGTTTGCAGGGAAGGCAGAGCCAGGGTTCTGATTTATACCTGGTTTCAAAGCATATCCTTCCCTAGTCTCCAAGACATATCAGGATTACATTTTGTCCTATATATTTGAGAGATAGGCGAACAATGTGGTCATTGCTCATTCTTCAAGCTTGCAATTCTGCTAAAGCCACAGATAATAAACAGAGTGAAGAATAAACTAATCATGGAGCCTCATAGTTCAGCTGGAACTCCAAAGAAGGTAGAAATCAAGTATGTGGCTTGGTCATATGTGTGCTTTGGAAGTTGTGTACATATATCATATAAAGATCATGTGAACTGACTCGACTTGGAGAAATTTTCCCTGAATTGAGAGGAAGGAAATTTATGCAACCTGGTTCATGTCCATCAAAGGCCATGGGATCTTTGAGGAGACAGATTCAAGTCCTCACAGGGATTTTATCTCTTGTGTTAATTCATTTTATGTATTTGTTTTGTGGTAAAATGCACGTAACAATTTTAGCTGTGTTTATGCAGCTTGGGGGCATGAAGTACCTCCATGCTGCTGCCCCATCCCAGCACCATCCAGTCGAGGATCTTCCCACACAGAAACTGCACACTGAGCACTGTGCGCCTCTCTCCCCAATCCCCTGGTTCCTTGCTGTGTCTCGATGAATTTGACAACTTGAGAGTGATTTTTATTACATGTTGGGACCAAATGTTCTTCTTTGGTAACACTTCTCTGGAATTATGGTGAAAAGTCAGAGGGGGAAACACATGAGTCAGACAACACATCCACGCTGACATTTAAGACTGTAAGCAACTTTCCTTCTGTTTCTAATAAGACAATGGAAGCTCACAGGCCTGAGGGCCTGTGACAAATGAAAGGATGTGGGGACTCAGTTGTTCCTGGTGTGTTTCCATGGAGAGGACCAGAAGATAAATCATTACGGACACTGCGCCAGTTATCTCTTTTGACTATTCTAGTCTTGAGTCATTAACTCCACACTTTACAGATCACAGAATTCACATTACAGCTCACGAGCCTCATCCCATTGCTCAGGGAATGCAGGCCAAGCACCAAGATGTGGAAACCAACAGTCAAGATTGAAGGGAACTCAGGGTGAACCAGGCTCAGCCCAGAGAGAGGACTCTGGAGAGTGCTCCCCAGCACACCCGTGGGTCTGGCTTCTCATCTATACCAACAGTCATCTCATGCTGTCCCAGTGCACCCAAAGTGAGCACCCACTATGACAAACTCAGCACGTGGCATGATGGGCCCCACAGCAGTGTGAGTTCCCACTGCCCGCCCCCCTTTCCTTTTCTTGCCTGCATTTGTAGCTATGCTACTGAAAGCTCTCCCTTTGGGGCGCAGTTAATAGATTTGTTTTAGGCAGTATAGCCACGAAACCAGCAAGCCTCCGAATCAGTTTTTATTTGTGTCCAAAGCAGGGAGAGAAGATGGGCTGGCATGATGGCGTAGTGCGGTGGGCGTGGTGGCTCACACCTTTAAGCCTAGCACTTGGGAGGCAGAGGCAGGTAGATCTTTGTGAGTTCAAGGCCAGCCTGGTCTACAGAGTGAGCTCCAGGCCAGCTGGGACTAAAGGGAAACCCTGTCTTAAAAAGACCAAAAAAGGTGCTGGAGGCATGGCCTAGCCATTAAGAGTGCCGACTGATCTTGCAGAGGACCCGGGTTCGATCCCCAGCACCCACATGGTGGCTGAGAACCATCTGTAACTCCAATTCCAGGAGAACTCCAGTTCCAGGGGAATCTGACACCCTCTTCTGACCTCCACAGCATTGCACGACACAGGTGCACAAACCTACATGCAGACAGCACATTCATACACATAAAAATAAATAAATAAATAAATAAATAGACAAAAAAAAAAGCTGGAAGCCTGAGGACCTACACCAGAGGTTGACTTATGACCTCCATAATCATGCCATACTTATGCTCACTGGGACCCACATCTATGCTCATACACACACAAACATGCACGCACATGCACAAGGCCCTGGGCTCAGTCCTCATAATCTGGGCATGGTAGCTGGTACACACCTGAAATCCCATCACTCAGGAAGTTCAAGGTTATTCTAGGCTATATAGTCAGTTGGACCTCCTTTAGAATACATGAGACCCTGTTTTTTTAAAAAATTAAATAAATAAAGTTTGATGAGGAATGGTATATCTGCAATTTCAAAATAACTCCACACTGAATTTTTTTCTTAAGACAAGAGTCTTGCTATGCTGCCCAGTCTGATTTCAACCCATAATCCTCCTACTTCAGTTTCCCAGAATGCTGGGATGATAGTTGTGTGTTGCTA
>VZQC01005050.1:1589703-1732658 GCA_009823505.1 Rhizomys pruinosus | reverse complement strand
AAAAAAAAAAAAAAAAAAAAAAAAAAAAAAAAAAAAAAGAATAAAGAAAAAGAAAAAAAGAAAAAACACAAAAATTAAAAACTGACTTGCAAAGGTAAATTCATAATCAAGTTCAGAATGCACCAGCACTGTGGCAGCAGCACACAAACATCTCAACTGCGGGGAAATGAACTTCTGTTCTTCATAAACTGTACCATCAAAGGTTCTTTTATAGCAGTACAGACTAAAACAAGTATCAAGGAATCCATCATAGCCGGATGCCAGCAACAGTGGACAATCCCCCCACAAATACAGATATTATCTATAGCCTTGCACGAGGCAAGGGAGAATGAAGGACATGGGTAGAAATAAGCCAAGAAAATTGGGGGGAAAGGAGACAAAACAAAGTGGTGGGATTACTAAGTGCATTATCATAATAAATGGAAATGTGTTATTTCCCAATGATCACATAGGCATTCGGCTGTTATTAAAAAGAAAAATGCAGTATCTAGCACGTGATACGTACAAGGCCCCACTTCAAAGACTGCAAGTGAAGGAATAAAAAGCACAGTCCTAAAACTCCTCACCAAAAAAAGCATGCCCTGATAACACTGTATAAAATAGAACTTAAACATATAATTGGGAAGGATAAAAAGGATGTTATAACCAATTAACAGATCTTTGGCCATTAAAAAGTTATTAGTAATACAACTTATTGACCATTTTAATAATATCCACCAGCATTCTGGGAAATATTCTTAGTATATCTATCCATAAGTATTTTAAAATTATAAAAACTATGTTCATGTTATCATATGTTAAATGCCAAAAACATTTTACTTTATTTTTTATTTTTGGTCTTTTCGAAACAGGGTCTCCCTGTAGCCCCAGCTGTCCTGTCTTGCAGACCAGGCTGGCCTTGAACTCACAAAGATCTGCCTGCCTCTGCCTCCCAAGTGCTAGGATTAAAGGTATGTGCCACCACACCTGGCAGATAAATACTTTTTTTTTTCAGGGTCTCCTTGGAATGCCAAAAACATTTTATTTTATTTTATTTATTTTTATTTTTTTTGTCTTTTTGAGACAGGGTCTCTCTGTAGCCCCAGCTGTCCTGGAACACACTCTGTAGACCAGGCTGGCCTTGAACTCACAAAGATCCACCTGCCTCTGCCTCCAGAGTGCTAGGACTAAAGGCGTGTGCCAACCACGCCTGGTGCCAAAAACATTTTATTTTTTATTTTATTTATTTATTTTTTATTTATTTCTGTATATGTATGAATGTACTGTCTGCATGCAAGTTTGTGCACCCGTGTCGTGCAGCCGCGGAGGTCAGAAGAGGGTGTCAGATTCCCCTGGAACTGGAGTTCTCCTGGAATTGGAGTTTCAGACGGCTTTTGGCCGCCATGTGGGTGCTGGGGATCAAACCCGGGTCCTCTGCAAGAGCGGTCGGCGCTCTTAACCGCTAGGCCATCTCTCCAGTCCCGCCAAAAACATTTTAAAAGGATGTTCCAAGACCTGAGACTGTGGCTCAGTGGTAGAGCACCTGCCTCACAGGTGTGAGGCCCCAGGTTCAACCTGAGTACTGACACACATGTAAAGAAAGGATGTTCCAAAATAGAAGTATCAAACTGTTACATGTCTCCAAATGGCTTCAACAATGCAAGAACAGACATGCAAATGCAAAGATACACAAATCTGTACCATGGTGAAATAGCTACATGATACCAGTAAATCAAAAAGACAAAAGTCACGAAGTTTCTAGGACATGTTACAGCAGTAGTCATTATTTTTCATGATCTCCTACCACTCTTCTGTATGAACTAGAAACATTGCCTCATTCACTCTTGCTCTACAATGAGTGGGAAGAAACCGTCTCCTACCCCTACATCTTAAAATGACCAATGGGAACTGGAAGATGCTCCCGAGATGTCAGGGTAGCAGAGCAGTAGCATAAATGACCTGTTCATCACCTCCCAGAATCTGCCAACATGGCAGGCTCTGCACCTCCTTGGATACTGTGTCCTTAACTGTCAAGTGCAAGGTTGGGGCTCAGCTTTTGCACTGGACTGCTCTGCTCGTATCTTAGAGTCCTACTGTTCTCCCTCCACTGCCCCAAACTTAGATCCCATCTGTTTCCCCAGATAGGCCTTGCCTAGAAAAGTGTTTTCCCAGCAATGGCTGACTATTTCCAAGCAAAAATATCTATCCTTTAAATGCCAGATACCAGTTAGCTACTCCATAGACAGGAATTCTTACTCATTTTCCTTATTAATTTTATAGGTTAGGACAGGAAACAAATAACTTCTGCTAATCATAATTATAGTCAGAGAGGGCAGAACTGTGCAGTGCTCTGGGTGCAACAGGTTGAAAGCCATGTTTTTCAACCTGTTTGCTTTGGAAGGACCACCATCAGCCATCTCAGCAGAGCTTAGTCTCGCAGCACTCATCATCAAGATGAACCTTGACTGGTCATGTGATGATGGTGCCCAGGAGATGGGGATTTCAAAGCCCTGGACAGCCCAGCCTTGAGTATATCCATGTCCTTTGGCCTCTTCCTTAACAAACATCAACAGAGTTGCCCAACGGTTGGCAGAAGCGGCAGTGGCACTTTGAGTCCTTCCTCTCACCTCTACATTCAGAGCTCCTGGTGCCTTCACAGATTGCAGAACGAGGAGAAAGGAACACCATCAACTCCGGGGGAAACGTAAACCTCCTTAGATACTTGACACCAGCGAGGATGGAGACATCACTGCTTTTTCCTAAGACTCATTGAGAAGCACTAGGAATAAAGTTTCCCAGAATTCCAGGATTGGGCGAAAGTCAATGTTCCAAGTTGTGGCTAGGCTGGTACAAGTTGAAGAAACAGAGCCTCTCAAGTACAAGTCAGAAAAGGGAAATCCCCAACACAGGCAGATGGAGTCCTGCGTCACAGCCAGGTGAGCTGCAAGGCGTTGTTGAATGAGGCACTTCTGGAAGCCATCACAGCACAGGTGAGTACCAGTCTCCAACATCTCACTTGGCCAGGCACTTTTGTGCGATACACAGATTCTACAACTGTGTGTGGCAGACTTGACCCCTTTCAAGCTAGCAGCCTATGGATTCATTCTTTTGCATCAGAAAGTTCAGGTTGAGGGAATATTAGAATAATTAGCTTTCCTTAGCAAGATCTGACCACGGAGTGTTAATCAGTCTTCCTAACTGCCACCCCAAGAGCAGAGCGGCTAGCACCATTTGTTACTGAGTGCCAACTACATGTTATACGCTAACCTTGGGAATTTACAGATAATGAAATGAGCCAGTTTGTGGAACCAATTCTTTAGTATCATCCATCTGGACATTGCTGAATTTCTGTCTCCAATTCCACTCTATTTCACATAATTAATACTGAGCAGATTTTCCTGGGAGTAATTGGACAGAAGGCTCAATTGCTTACTGAAGGCGAGTCATGGAAGCTTAGACTCTCCTGGCATGAGACGATGCCTGCCGTTTGCTAAAGAAGAACTTCATTCATTCATTCATTCATTCATTTCACTGGGGTATTTGACATATAACAAGTCACATAATATAACGTTCGTATGTACACTGTCATGAAAACATCAGCATATTCAAGACTGTGACCCTGTTACTCCCTGAGGCCTTTTGGTGCTTCTCTATCTATACCCCATCTTATCCCCCAGTAACCACTGATCTGCTGTAGATTAGTTTGCATTTTCCAGAGTCTTAGAAGAATGAGTCATACAGCCTGTACCTTTTTTGTCTCATGCTTTTATTTGACATAATGATTTGAGATCTATTCATATTGTAGTGTATATCATGGCTCATTGGCTTTTACTGCAGAGTAGTAGTGTACCATATGAATGTAACACACTCGTTTATCCATTCACTTGTTGACAGACATTTGGGTGGCTTTCCACTTTTTGCTGTGGATACAGCAGTCATGTTACAGCACCCAATCCTAAGGCATTGTCTCACTGAATCCTTTAGCCATGCTGTCATTGGGGAATGACAACTTTACTTTGCAGAGGATGAAGTGAGAACTCATGGAGGTGAGTTTACTTGGCCAATAGGAGACAGAAGCACAGCCAAGATTTGAACCTAAAACAAGCCAATGTCAAAGCTATGAGCCTAGAGGAGTCACGGTGCAGCCCAGCTCAGAGAGACAGACGCTTAAAAGATAAAAACTACGGAAGATGCGCACTGAGCTTGGAGTCTCTGTGGGTCTTTCATGAGCAGGGCTTCGTACACTCCCTGGGAAGTAGAAATTTACTATAGCACATGAAGTGTGATCAGAAGACCCAGGTGGGAAGCTCCAGGGGAAGCTTCACTGGGGCCTGGAAAGGCACCACCTAGACTAATGGCTTGCACATAAAGTGTGCTTAATAAACAACTCTGAAGGAATAGATGGCTGAATGCTCAAATGGATGAATGGACAGACAGGTGGAGAGATGAGGGAGTTAGATATCTGATGATTTGATGGTAGATTCATCCAGCCATCCCATTATGCTACTAAAAATATCTCAGAAGTCTTAAGGCAGAGCAGATCACCTTGAGAATAAGTCAGCTCTTACCCCAGCAGACAGTACAAAGTACTCAGTCAGCAGAGAAGGTGTGCAGCTGTGAAATCACATCCGAAGTCCAAGTCCTGAGGGCCACTCCCAGTCCTTAGCATCCCAGGATGCAGAGAGGGCTGGAGCCATCTGTACCGAGAGCTAGCTTCTTCCTGCCCTTGTAAATGTGCCTTGGCTTCCCCGGGCCTCACATCCTGCCTGCTAGCCTTGACAAGTCCCGCCTGGAGGCATCTGGCCGCGTTGTTGCTGACTTCATCTGGCATGGGCCCTAAAGCTTGGGAACCCAGGTTCTAGCCCTGTCTCTGATAACTCTGCTGAAAACAGGTTTATTAACAGGCTGTCGTACTGAATGCTGCATATGCAGGCATATTTCCCATTGCCATCTGATGACATCAAGGCCTGTCTGGAGCCAAGATAAACACACTTTGTTCATGTGACTAGTTTCCAAAGAACTAGCAGGGAGACTGTTTGGCAGCCTCCTCCTGTCCTCTTTTTTCACGTTCCTTCCGCACTTATTTCTCCTGCTGCATGGAAGACACTGGGGTGAGTGGCAGTGAAGCCTAACAAGCAGCTGCAGCTTAGGGGAAACAGAACCCACCAGTTCAGTTGCAGAAGCTTGCACCTCACTGCAGCCATGAAATCCCATTTGGAGCTCAGCATGTGCTGATGGATTAATGAAATGAAGACAACATTCTGCAAATGGCTGGCAAGTCTAATGATGGCTTTAACAGGGGTTTTACAGGCACTATTAGATGATGCATTCCCTTTCCATGAGCCAAAACCACCCAGGATTTGAAAGACAACAGCTTTGTCACTCTTCCCTCCCTGCCCCCAACATCTGCCAGCCTCTGTCCCTCCTGGTATAAATGGCTTCTCGCATGAAAAGAGCAAACTGTCAACAGTCTGTGAATGGTGAAGCAAGATGCCTCGTTCAGGGGGGCTCCAGCCCAGGGGCGTTGGTTGAGTCACTGCTGCAGAGTGCATGGCACAGCAGTGACAGGGACCAGAGCATACTTGGGGACGATAGGCGGAGAGGGATCTGAGGAAATATGGATGTCAAAGGACGTTAAAAGCATCCTGAGTTCTCCTTTAACCAGTAGTCTGTGTCCAGGTGACATCGAGGGCAGCCAGCTGGGGGCAGGAAGGCAGGGACAGAATTAGATGGTCCCTGGTACTCATTGATGATACTATTTGCATGTGACTTTGTCTATCTTAAAGACCCAAATAATGATGTTGGCAATGACACCACCTACTGTTTTATGAGAACCTACTATGTGTCAGCTTCCTCGAGCTTTTTAGAGACCTAATTTATTCTTTACAGCTCCTTTAGACTTGGGCATAAGCTTCCCCATTTTTTGCTGATAAAACTGAGGCTCAGGATGTTCGATGTTGCATGACTGGTACGTGCTAGAATTAAGGTGTGGTCCCATGTGTCCCCAAACCTATGTGTTTCCCACCATAGTGTTTCTTATACTTGGCATACATCAGAAACCTCGCAGGCTTTGTTGAAACATACACTTGGGTTCCAGCTCCAGAATTCTGGCTCATGGGTCCGGACGAGGCCTGAGCTTTCTTTATAACAAATTCCCAGGTGATGCTGGTGCTGTTGCATGGGAACCAGTTCTTGAAGGCCGCTGGACAAGGCTGACGAATCGGCACGGTCTAACCGCCAGCCCACATCGTTCAACTTGTGGAGCTTTTCCTAATCATCCAATTTACACTGCAGTCTTGAACTTAAGAGGCCAGCAAACTACAGCCTGTGAGCCAATTCAGTCCTACTTCATGATTTTATAAATAAAATTTTATTGTCACATAGCCATATACTTTTTTGAGACAGGGTCTCAGTTTGTGGCCCAGCCCAATTCATGATCTGCCTGTATCCACCTCCCAAATGTGGGGATTACAGGTGGGTGCAATCACACCCAGCCCATTATTTTACTTATTCTACAGTTCAGAGTCAGATACTTTCACAGAACAGTCTATAAAGCTCAGACCATTTACTATCTGACTCTTTCCAAACAAAATTTTCAAATCCTTTCTTTTAAATCACTCCTTTAAAAAACTGCTTTGTTAAGACATCAGCCTTTTAAATCTTGCTCATTTACTTGTTAACCCACCTATATTCTAGGGCAGAGACACTCTTCAAGTGTTTATGTCCATGCCTGAGCTCTAGTGACTAGGAGCATGCTGGAAAGATACCTGGCCCTCAGCACACACACCCTGGATGGTCGAGTGTCACTGATGGTGCCTGGGTGTGTGGCACTGTACCAGGAACAGGACAGCCTGGATGGGGCAGAGCAGGAACAGGACGAGAGATGGCGGAGAGCCAAAGACACACAAGAGATTGCCAAGGAAGGTAGGACCACGCCGTTACTTCCTGTAATGATGGGGAAACCAGACTTGGGGAGGAGGTGAACTTCTTAGTCACCAAGGTCAATCTGAGATTAGGGCGATTTCCACTCCCTAATGAAGAAAGAGCCAGGTGTCACACAGATGGCTCTTCTTCCCCACTAGATCTGACATCCTGGGGGGAGTATGGGGAAGACGCAGGGTGGAAGGGAAGAGGCAGGTAGTCCCTGGAACCAGAGAGGCAGCTGGTGGAGGGCCAGGCTCTGTGGCTGACCAGCTGTGGCTTCTTGGTCTGGGCTGATCATCTCTGAATTCTAACACAATTAGAAGAATTGGGGGAGGAGGTTTATACAATAGATTGAATATGATTGTTTGTGGTGGTGAACATGCGACTGATATTATTAGGTTCTGAGCACACAGTGGTGAACCAGACAATGTAGGGTTTTTCCTTGAATAGGCTCCTACTTTAGCCGGCAGGGCAGACAGTATAAAGGGTGCATATAAACAAATACATGGACAGTCTGTGCTACGAATCCAGCACATGGTAGCTCTTTCTAGGGGCTTCCTTAGTCTACTCTGAATGCAGACTCTTAGTCTTTTGTTGCCATACTCACAGAAACAAGGAGGCAACAGAGACTGGTCATGCATGCAGTGAGACCTTGCAACCTCTGTGTCTACAGCTGCGCTGGTGAACGCTGCAATTTGTCTGGACCCCACTTATGTCTCCCCAACTGTCTTTCAATGTTCTCCTCAAATGTATAAGGCATCTATTTAATCTCACTTCTGACCTCCACAGAAAGGAACACTGATTCTGTGGCAGACCAAGCAGTTTCAAAGCAGACTTCCAAATGTCCATCAGCAACTCAGCTGTCAGTTCTCCAGCAATCAGGCCAAATGAGCCAATTCTTCACCACTCTGGACCACATTCAGAATCAGTTTCCTGTCTTCAGTGGATAGGTTAAATGAAATACAGTGTGTGAAATACAAGGGTAATGTCTGACATACAGAGAGATGGCTGCTCATCACATCACAAAAAGCGTTGCACTTCCCTTAAATCTGAAGTCACCCTGATGGCCTATTCTTCTCTTATTTTGCCTCTATCTTCCTTACAACTATAGTACAAACCTTAACTATCTTTTTTATTGTTTTATCCCCAGTGCTCATAAAGTGCCTGAGACACAGTAGGTACATAGTAAATATCTGTTGAATAAACAAATCGAGGAACAGAAACACCCAATGGCCATTCGTTTTCTTCAGCACTTGCTAGCATATGCTTCCATTCATTCCTTACACATTCACAAGAGAGAAAAACCAGGTGAAATCCCCCCAAACAGCTCACAGACCAGCCGTGAAAGACAGCTGCCACACAGGTGTCACGTGGTAAAGTTAGAAGCCAAAATTCAGGTGCCTCCTGCTGCCCTGTTGCCTTGTCCCTCCCCAGAAAGGTATATAGAATATTCTTTGCTGTGAGAAGACTCCCTGGTAGCCTCAGAGAATGCTCCAGGGACTGGCTCCTGCAGGCTTGAAGAGTGAGAAGCCATCTCCAAGTTTTTGTTTTGATTTTGTATTTTTGAGACAGGGTCTCCCTGTAGCCCCAGCTGTCCAGGAGCTCACTCTGTAGATCAGGCTGGCCTTGAACCCACAGAGATCCACCTGTCTCTGCTTCCTGAGTGCTGGGATTAAAGGCATGCACCACCAAGCCTGGGTTTTTTACTGCCCTTTTATTGTCTAAATTGGAGAAGGAGAAGGAGGAGAAGGAGGAGGAGGAGGAGGAAGAGCAGAAGCAGAGGAAGAAGCGGAAGAAGCGGAAGAAGTGGAGGAGGAGGAGGAGGAGGAGGAGGGAGAAGAAGAAGAAGAAGAAGAAGAAGAAGAAGAAGAAGAAGAAGAAGAATCATCCATTCCTATAACCCTAGATGGCCTTGCCCTAATGGCATCAATACTTTTAAAACAATCCCAGAGTGGAGAAGCTGAGGACACACTGGACTGGTAGAATGTGGAATTATTCTATAAATACCTTTGCAAGCCAGGCATGTGGTGCGCACCAGAGGGTTGCTGAAGCAGCAGGATCACAAGGTCCAGGCCAACCCAGCTGCACAGCCTCCAAGGAGGCTGAGAAGGAACTGGAATCCAGGATTGCTAGCTACTCTAGGCTCACGCCCCCCACCCCCCAATCTTCCTTTCTCCTGGGCAGCCAATCACTGAGCCTGACCTTCGGAGCCAATGCAGGGCAACACTACTGTGTTCCAAGGAGGGCGAAAAAGAAACAAGAGTTTGATTGAGCAATGTCTATGTGCTTTATGAGTCTTCCTTCGGTGCTCGGTCAGTCTTGGAACTGACGAATGAAAGTATGTTGGTTCCAGGGTCTAGTATCTGTTCCTCTCTAGCTAGGTGCTCTTGGGCAAATCATTTAACTTTTCTGAGCTTTACTTTACCCACTTCCACAGTGGAAACAGGATGAAGTTATTAAAATGGCGGGGCCACTGAAAGATATCACAGAGATACTTGAAAATCATGTTTAGAGCAGCAATGCTTACAGTAGCTAAGTTATTGAACCAACGTGCTTATCCAGCAACAGAGAAAGAATGGTTGGGTGTGTGTGTGTGTGTGTGTGTGTGTGTGTGTGTGTGTGTATAATGGAGTTGCTTAGACATAATAAAGCTATGGTGAGGGGCTGGAGAAAGCTCAGTCAGCAAAGTGCTTTGCAAGCAGGAGGACCTGATTCTGATCCCAGAACCGATGTAAAAAGCTTGGGTCTGGTGGCAAGTACTTAGAGAATCTCAGGGCTGGAGAAACAGAGGCCAGTGGATCCAAGGGGCTCAGTGGCCAGCCAGTCCAGCCTTCTTAACAAGCTCCAGGCCACTGGGAGACCCTGTCTGAAAAAACATGGTGGGTGGCACCTGCAGAGTGACACTCTAGGTTGTCCTCTGGCCCTACAGACATGTGTATGAACATATGTAAACATGCACACACATGCACACACACACAGGCACAGACACATAAAACAATGTGGTAAGCATATAACAAGCCTGTACTGAGGCTTGAATACCTTTGCCATCACCAGATCTTTATCATCCTCAAGAGGCAACTGAGGCTCCTGCAAGCTAAGGTCAGAAGGCGACAGAGCCAGGTCGCTCTTCCTCTAGAATTTGGAGCCCCCACTGTAATGAGCTGCTGCACTATAGGCCTTGGCTCCTACTAAGCTCCTACTAAGCTCCTACTAAGCTCCAGAGACTTTGGCTCAGACACAGATGGTGCTTTGGTTTGGAAACAGTGAGCTTTTGCCAGCCCTCAGCTCCTCCCCAGCTGCTCCAGACCCTGGGCGCGCAGTGCCAATTCAGGTCCACACTAGAGCGGGGACCTGTACTGCAGGCCACCCCGCCTTTCTGCAGCCTCGCAAACCATCTGGTATGATCGGATGGTCAGGAAGTCTGCTTAGAGTTCACGCACTCAGAAGAGGCCCAGGGAACGGGACACCTGATGAGACACAGTCCCTTATTTAGAAAAAAGGCCCAGCAGATGTTCATCTCTTTGATGTGCCTCTGAACAGGTTCTGTTGGGTGCCTACAATATGCCAGGTACTGTAGGAAGGGATTCCTAAAAAACAAAGTAGCTAGGATTTCTTGCTTCCTATGTAAGACAAGTGGGGGGGGCAAATATTAAGAAAATCATGATGCCAATAAATATCTAATTGTGAATCTGATACACATTAAGGAAAATTGCAAGATTTTTTTTTGTCTTTTTGAGACAGGGTCTCCCTGTAGCCCCTAGCTGGCCTGAAACTCACTCTGTAGACCAAGCTGGCCTTGAACTCACAGAGATCCACCTGCATCTGCCTCCCGAGTACTAGGATTAAAGGCATGTTCCACCACACCCAGCCGCAAGATTTTTCTTAAAATCCCTATTGGGCCTGATCTTGAATCATGGGCTGGTCAAAAATCTTCAAGGACATATCTTTAATTTGATGTTTGATATATAAATAATGATCATCAAAAGAAGAAAATGTATTTAAAATCTCTGAATAGAGATATTTTTTTATTATTATTATTATATTTTAAGAGATTCAAAATATAAAGCACAGTTGTTTTTCAGATCACATTGAACTTGCTCAGTTTGCCATACAATTAGGTAATTGGTGCTAGCATCCACAATGAGGTATACCATTCCTTCATTTTTCTGGGATTGTGTTTACTCTCACTCAGCATGATATCTTCTAGCTCCAGCATTTACCTGAAAAGCTCATGATGTCATCTTTCTTTACACTGCATAGAACTCCATTGTGTAGATGACCACATTTTCTCTAACCACGTCATCAGTTGAGTGGGCCATCTTGGGTTGTTTCCCTCCTTTGCTTGGTGAAGAGAGCTTGCAGTAAACATGGTGTGCATGGGCAATATCTCGCTGCAGTAAGATTGGTCTTGTCTGGTAACATGCCAGGAGTGGTAGGCTGGTCAAGGTGGCAGTTCATCTCAAGTCGTCCAAGCGGGTCTCCACACAGCTACTTTCCCAACACCTCCGCCACTTGGTATTCATTGTTTTCTTTGATCTTAGCCAGTCTTATTGGAGTAAATGATATAGCTAAAGTGGCGTTGATTGCATTTTTTAAGCATGTTTTCCAGCCATCACTAATTCCTCACTGTGGAAGTCGTCTGTTCACGCTCTTTTGTCATCTATTGAGTGGGGCATTGGTTTTTCTTTCTCTATTTGTTTTTTTTAGTAGTTTACATATTCCTGGAATCAATGCTTGTCAGATGTATCTTGGGAAGGTTTCCTACCCACTCTGGGGATTTCTCTTCAACTTCCTTGAATGTTTCCTTTGATGTACGAAGTTTTTGAGTTTAACGGGGTCCCATTTGTCAATTGTCGACCTTAATTCTTGCACAGCTGCTGTTCTGTTTAGGAAGCCTTTTCCATACACCATTATCTTTAAATAGTCCTGCTGTCAACTTTTTCTTCTATGCCGTTCAGGAGTTGGGGTTTTATTTTGACGGTCCTTTGATTCATCTGGAGTTGACTTTTGTACAAGGGGCGAGAAGTCGAGGATTTAATTTCATTCTTCTTCTACAAGTGGTGCTCAGTTTTTGTTGTTGGCCAACACCACTTGCTGAAGTGGCTGTCCTATTTCTCCATTGTGGCTTCTGGCCCCCTTTGTCAATATGAGGTGGTCGATAATTTTCATGTGCTCAAGTTGGATCTTCAGTTTTTGTTCCATTGGTCAAAGTGGTCTGTTTTTGTGCCAACCTGTTTTCTATAGCTGTTTTTAGGACTATAGCCCGTTGTAGATAAGTTTTGCAGTCTGGTTATAGAGCATTCCCCGTAGTTGCCTTTTTTACTCAGGGTTGTTTGGCTATTTGGGGTCTTTTGTTTTGCCAAATGAAATTAGACTTTTTTTCCAAGCAGTGAGAAACTCTTTTATGACCCTTTCAATTGCATCCCAATTTAATCCCAAGAGTTTGAGTAGAATGGACAATTTTTATGTACGATTAAATTTTCACCAATCCATGAGCATGGGGAAGTTTTTTTTCATCTTCTGATGTCGTTCCTTTCAATTCCTTTTTCAAGGGTTTATAAAATTTTTGTTGTAAGTACTTTGGTGTCTTTGGTTAGGTTTTTCTAATTTTTTTTTTTATTGTTTTTGAGAGCTTATTGTGAGTGGGAAGTCTCCTCACTTGCTCGATTCCTTCTTTAGTTGCTTGTTGTTGGTGTAAAATTAACAACCTATTCCTCTCTTTTTTTTTTTTTCCTTTTCTCCTCTCTGGCTTTATTGATTTTTCTAGGTTATTGTCCACTTCTACTGAAGCTCTTAACAAAAATCAGAGCAGGAAATCAATGAAATAGAAAAGAAAAATAATCAATGAATCCAAAAAGTTGGTTCTGTTGAAAGAATATAAACAAGATAACATGACCTCCAGCCCAGTTAACCAAAGAAAAAAGGCACACAACTGCAACTCCAATAGTATATCATGATGAAAAGGGAAATATCACAAACAGACAATGAAAAGATCCAGAAAAATTCATATGGACATTACTCAAAACATCTATACGTATAGCCATTCGCATATGAATTTTCCCTTTAGAATCGTTTTATCATATGTGTGTCTGTTTTGCTATTACTGTATTTCCACCCTCTGTATGTCCTTGCTTCCACTCGATTGTTCTTCCTTTTATTGTTTATTTTTCTTTGGTGTCCATTTCTTTTTTTCTCTTTTTTTTCCCTCTTTTTCTTCTTTTTTCTCCCTCCCCCCTTTTCATCACTTCCCAAAGCCTTACATTATTCCAAGATAGAGATTCGATACTATTTTAATCAGACCCATATCATATGAGAAGATCAATTGACCAGATGTAATAAGATCAAGTACACCATTCTCCCTTTTCCCCCCTTATTTACCCACCTCCCCATCCTCCCCCTTCTTCCCCTCTTTCTTTTTCCTTTCTTCCCCCCCCCCCCCTTCCCCCCTCCCCCCCCCTTTCCTTCACTTTTCTTTCCCCCCCCCTTTTTTTTTTTTCTCCCCCTCTCTCCTTTTAATAAACAAGTCCCAGGCTCCTCCCCAAGCCAGACGGTTTCGGGTTCCATCCCGGCAGAATTTCCCAGACTTCGATAACATCAGGAACCAGATATTCGCTCCAGAATGGTTTCAGTTTAGGTTGATAGTCTCAGTAACGGAGCAGCCTTTTCTTTCCCCCATATGACTATGCGTCTGAATAACATGTCAACAAAAAAGCCCCAGTAACACCCCTATGTTAGGACTCAATTGGGTAGATACAGGATACAATACAGGGGGATTTTCTCCCAAATTCCTTCTATTGAGCCGCATCACTCTATTACCAAAACCAGGCAAAGAAAGACTAGATGACAAACCTAAAAAGGCAACTATTAGGGACCCATTTCCTTAATGAATACAGATGCTAAAATTTTAAACAGGATACTAGCAAATCCCATACAGCCCACATCAAGAAGATGTCATGCCAGCCATCTCTACCCAGTGGGGGATGCAGACCAAGATGCTATCGTGGCTGGGGGCAAATAGGAATAATCACCATTATAAACTCCGCCTCAAGCATATTAAACCAGATCCGAAGACAAAAACCACACCATGCATTTGCTCAATTGATGCAAGAAAAAAGGCTCTTGACAAATTCCAGCTATCCCTTCATGCTATTAAGTCCTAGGAATTGGATGGAGGGATCCATTCCTCAATGTAATCAACAGCCCATACAGGAAACCCCAACCAGCCAATATCATTCCTAAAGGGGAAATGGGACCAGGGACAACTGACAAGCATCCCTTTAAAGTAGGAATTACTACGGCATAGGCTTGCCCACCTGTCACCCACTCCTCTTCATATACTAGTGCTTAAAAACACTTGCCAGGGCACTAGGCAAGAGGGAGAAAAGGAAATAAAGGAGCACTAATTGGAAAAGAGGAAAGTCAAACTCATCCCTTTCTTCTGATGCTGATATGATTGTTTTATTTAAGGGATGCTGAAACCTCCACCAGAAAACTCCTAGAAATGATTAAGATCTTCAATAGAGATAATTTCATAGGATTCAAAACCATGCCATCTTTGGGGATATTGGGTATTTTATTGGCAAATTGCTTTAAAAAGTCAAAGTTGGACAGTTACTCCTGGATCTGCTTTTACCCTTGCTGTGTCAGTCTTAAGAGGATGTGGAGTGATCTGGACAAACAGCTGACTTGCCAGATTTTATGCACAAAAACAAAACTATGGTCCAGTTAAGATTACTCACTTTAACGACAAAAAAAAAAAAAATACTAAACTTTAGAGACTAAGAATTTGGCATATTCATACCTGAGAATCTTCTGTATCCAAAAGGTCAATGAAAAACACATTCAGGCACTAGATAAGCTGAGGGTCTGTTCAGATGTTCAAAAGGCAACCAAAGGAAGAAATAATTAAAAAACAATAACATTCCCATGTATACCTAAGGAAGACACTCTGCCTTGAGAACACGCAGTTAGAACCTCACTAGAGGGCAGTTTATGAATCAAGTCTTAGAGTGGTTTATGTGTAACACTTCTAGGATTGCTCTTGGAGAGGAGTAGACATGTATACAAGAACATGAAGTTAGGACTGTTTATGTCATTCAGAAGTAAACAACACATTGACCCTGAGTTGCTGGAGAGATGGCTTGGTGATTAAGAACACTTGCTGTTCTTCCAGAGGATCTGGGTTTGATTCCCAGCACTCACATGGCAGCTGAAAATGTCTATAACTCCAGTTCCAGGGAATCCAACAGCCTCTTCTGGCCTCTGCAGGGCATTGCATGTATGTGGTACACTTAGATACATGCAGGCAAAACACTCATACACATTAAAAAACACAACAATAGATTTTGAGCTCCAGGTGTTAATGGTGGCACTGTTGGCGTTTGGGATGGCCATTCTCCACTGCTCATGATCCCCTGGTTCTTTTTAGGCCGTTTAGTGCCTCAAACCTCCACTCAGATGCAGTTAAACTCTGCCAGTCCTTTAGAAAATGACTTCCCCCTCCCAAATACACATGCCCAAATGCCCCCTAGTGGTGAGGAGTGGCACTTCAGGTTAGACGTGGTCAATGGAAAATCAATTCATAACAGAAGAAAATTTGCATTGCAGTCAACTGATACAGAACACGCTCACAACAGGTGAAAAGGAAAAGACAAGTCAGAGAGATAGAGAGCGTCCCTGCACATTGTTTACCCAAACCAACACAGAACACACTGTGTGTAGGTACTGGAACATAGATACCAAATAGTGGAAAACAAGTTTCTCCTTTGGTGGATTTTCATTTGCTTTTTAATTTTGTCTTTTAAAGTATTTTTATTAATTTTGAAATTTCATACAACATATTTAGATCATATTCAGACCCTCTCCCCCTGTATACTCCCACTTTCTAATGATAGCTATTTTTGCTGGGTGGGGTGGCCCAGGCCTTTAATCCTAGCACTCCGGAGAGGCAGGCAGATCTTTGTGAGTTCAAGACCAGCCTGGTCTACAGAGTGAGTTCCAGGCCAGCTGGGACTACAGGGAGACCCTGTCTTGAAAAGACCCCCCCCCAAAAGGCTATTTTTATTTATTTATTTATTTTGTCTTTTTTGAGACAGGGTCTCCCTGTAGCCCCAGCTGTCCTGGAACTCACTCTGTAGACCAGGCTGGCCTTGAACTCACAAAGATCTGCCTGCCTCTGCCTCCTGAGTGCTAGGATTAAAGGCATGCACCACCACGCCCGGCTAAAAGGCTATTTAAAAAAAAAGGTTTACGTGTGAGTGCGTGTGTGTGTGTGTGTGTGTGTGTGTGTGTGTGTGTGTGTGAGAGTGAATGGAGGTGCACATATGACTCTAGAGGCCAGAAGAGCACATCAGATCCCTTGGAGCTGGAGTTACAGGTTTTTGTAAACCACCTCTCATGGATGCTGGGATCCAAGTTCTGGAGCACATGACTGAGCATTTTTAACCACTGAGCCATCTCTCTGCCCCTCCCCTTTCATTTATAAGGAGAAAGCTTCCCTTTATAAAATAGGAAGAAAGCTATTTTTTGCTTCAGAGAACAAACAGGCAAACCACCCACAGTAGGCTCCTCCTTCCTCTCCAGATCTTGTTTTGACTTGGTGGAAAAGGCTAGGTCAGTCTTAAGCACAATGGATCACAACCTTGAACTCTGCTGAGCACTTGGCCATGTTGGGGCCGGAATAGGGTTATGTTCAGCGAAGTCTGGGCCGAGTACAGCCACACTCTTTTGTCTTAACTGGGCCAGACTCTTGCTGAAAGACAATCTAATGTTTCATATCACTTTCACCCACAGGCTCTCTTGCAATCTTAGGAAACATTTGGCAATTCTGAAGATGTATTTAGCTGTCAGGTCTGGGAGATTCTCCTGGTATCTGGTGGGTGGAAGTCAGGGTTGCTGGTAACCGTCCCACAATGCACTGAACTGCTCCCATTATGAGAACCATCCAGCTGGAAATGCCCATCTAAGAAATCTCGACCTCCATTCTTTGAACTTGTCATGATTTTCCTAAATTCTTCCAGAAGTATCATCATCTATTGTAAGCCTGGCACCAAAGCATCACTAAGTGATGGCTATAGCCTATTAAATGAGTCTGAAGGCAAACTGGAGCCGTGCCACCAAAGCTCGGGAGCAGACTGCAGCTCTCTGGTCAGCTACCCACTGGTTCTCCGGATAACATTAAACTCTGTAATATGGACTGAGATGAAGCAGAGGTTCTGAATGATATCTCTGGTCAATTTTCAGTTCTGCCACTTGAAACCACAAGGTAAATGCCTTTCCAACATTATCTGTTCTATTTATCATTTTCACACTATTTTAAGAAGACTGGTTTTTCAGCTAGTGGGTTTTTATGAAACTAAATGCCCATATTCAAGAATAGTTCACTAAATGGGAGAAGACTTTCACTTGCATTTTATTAAATAGAAGGAACTGCTCCAAAGAAATGGAATAATAGTGTCACCTGAAGACACATTACCAACCCCAGGATAACAGACTAACATGAAAGATTTCAAACCCCAATGAATGCGCATTATTCTTCACCCTAAGTAGCCTTTCATATTTTGCCTCTAGCACAGAGCATTTTCACTTTCACCATAATTTTTCTTGATAGAAAAATAGCTTCTCCCAACTCATAGACAACTAACATATTAACCAGCAAAATTTTTATTAAGGAAAGGAATTTTAGAGTTCACATGTTTTCTAATCTTAGTGTACACTAGACAGCTTTTAAAAAGTTTGAACTCCCCCCCCCCAGGGGGGGGCTGGAGAGATGGCCTAGTGGTTAAGAGTACCAACCGCTCTTACAGAGGACCTGGGTTTGATCCCCAGCACCCACATGGCGGCTGAGAACCGTCTGAAACTCCGGTTCCGGGAGAAATCCAGTTCCAGGGGAATCCGACACGCTCTTCTGACCTCCGCAGCATTGCATGACACAGGTGCACAGACCTACGTGCAGACAGTACACTCATACACATACAAAAATAAATAAAATTAAAAAAATAAAAATAAATAAAAGTTTGAACCCCCCCCAAAAAAGTTTGAACCCAGAAATAGCTTTGTAACAATTAGACTTCAAAATATCTCATAATTTCCAATCTAAAGCCCATTTCTTTCATACAACATGACCCCTTCAAACATCTTTAATATTGACATGCATTTTCTTGGGCAAATATACAGCTTTCAAATACTTTGAGAAGATGATCTCTCCTTAGAGAAAAATTTCCTTCTCTAGCCATGTGCAGCATACGGTGTCAATAAGTGCAGAGAGTAAAGAACACCTCCCACAATACCTGTAAGAGAAGGGACCATCCTCTCCCTTGACAGAATTCTAACCATTTTCTTAACAGTGTTAATTATTTTCTTTTAAAACATATAAAATACATGTTAGTCTTCTATGCCTTAAAGATGGTTGGATGAGTCAAGTTGCCTCTCTAAATTGTAAATCCTTGTAGTATTTTAACTGGTGGGTTTAATCAAGATCCTAGCTTCTACAATGGTCTGTTTCCTTGGATCAATGCAGGAAAAAGTTCTCCTTAAATCTGAACATCACTGAACAATGGCTGGTTGTCTTATAGAAGAAACTACTTAAGTAGAAAATTGAAACTAACACTGGTAATATAGGACCCAATATAGCAGGAGGCAGTGTCATTCAGGTGTGCCACAACAGTGAAGATGTGTCACACAGAGGTTGCTAGACATGAGGCCAGCAGCTCGCAGGTCTACCCATGATGCAAACTCATTGTTTAATGGAAAGCCACCAGATAATGACAGTCAGTCACCAGTGCCTCATTTGAGTTTCAAGACCAGTTCATTCAGATCGTCTCCGTTTTCCAAAGCTAGCTCTTCAATAATACAATCTTTAGACACAGTAAAATATATATATTTCATATAACCTTAACCCACAAACTGTAAGAAAGCACTTTTCTTATTTTTCCTGCCAATATCCCAATATAGAACTGCTTTCAACTCTCATGGAAATGTTTTCTGTGGATACTTCTAGTCTACTATACTCTTTTCCACAGAATTAGAACAGTGACCCAAGGCTGAAAGGCCTGAGGGGTGAGGACAACCAGGGAAAAGGATGAAGTGGATGCAGCAGAAACAGAAACGGCTTGCTAAGGTCAGGCTCTGTCCGAGGAGGATGGCCAGTGCTCGACCCCATGCAATTGTGTTTTTTGATAGGACTGAGATTCTAGGTCACCAAGTATTCAAGATGGAAACATAAACTTGGAGGCTGGGGTAGTGTGGAGCTTGCCTAGAGCATGCAAGGCCCTGAGTTTAATCCCCAGCACTGTAAAACAGAAACACAAACTTCAATATGGAAATGTCCTACATTACAAGTTCTAGTAACTAGTTAAATCTTTAGTAATATTGTTCTGGCTAGACAAATCATACCTGTAAGACCCACTTCATCTGCCAGTGTTCTACCTCCTTATGGTTATGATAATCAGCTTTAACTGTCAACTAGACACAGTTTAGGATCACCTGGGGGGAAAGACTCAATGGGGGATTGTCAACATTGATTTGGCCTGGGGGCATGTCTGGGAGAGACTGTCTCAATTAAGTTACTTTGCTGAGTGTAGTGTTGCATGCCTTTGATCCTAGCACTCAGGAGGCAGAGGCAGGTGGATCTCTGTGAGTTCAAGGCCAGCCTGATCTACATAGTGAGTTCCAGGACAGCTGGGGTTACAGGGAGACCCTGTCTCAAAAAGACCAAAAAACAAAAACATTAAGTTATGTAATGTGTGAAGACCAGCCCACTGCAGCAGCACTGTTCCTACATAGGGCACCCAGTGGACAAGAATGGAGGAACCCAGCTGAGTGGAAAGCCAGCGGGCATGCGTGCATTCGTGCTCTTCCTGCTACTGACTGTGAATGTGATTTGACCAGCTGCTTCAGGTTCCTGTCCCTGTGATTTCCCTGCAACATAAGTTGAAATTGTGTGCTCAAATAAACCTTTCCTACCCTAAGCTGCATTTTGCAGGATCTCGTATTGCAGAAACAGACATGAAAGTAGAACAATGGACAAAGGAATAAAAAATAGCTCATCAGTGAAGTGGTAGAAGAGTCACTTCTCTGAAACTATTAATGAATTTTTGGGTCTTCCTTAACTATAAAGAAAATTTTCTGAAAGCATTATCATACCTAAAGGTGCTGACATACAACTTTAAGCTGTTTAAGTTTCAAAATATTCTGTCTGACTTAGAGATCTCTAGAGAAAGAAATGTAGTGGTTCAAGTGGGAGATAACAGTTATCAAGCACTTTCAAGATTCTAGTTATCTCTAAAAGCTCAGAGGGAGATGTTGAGAGGGTCTAGCTTATAGATGTGCTGATAGGCTGGCTGATCAGAAATTACTGGAAGAGAAGATGCCAAGTACCAAGACATGCAAAGCAATGGCTGGGGGATTAACACGGAACACGAAGAAGCCAGGTTATTCTCACCAGGCCTTTGCATAGTGGCCAAAAAATTTCAGGGAATATTGATGTCTTTCTAAAGTAGGGACAGATTTAATGTTTAAACACAGCCTCTACCATTGGGAAGATGTAAATAAGTCCACACTTCCACATTCTCCTTACAAAGACTCTGAATGTTAAGACTCAATGCTATAACTTCTCTCTGCCTCCCACAAATCTTCCAGAGCCAACATCTCCAGGATGCTTTTTTATTATCTACAAAAACTTAACAAATTAGCAATGGATTATTCAGGGCTCCATTTCATTTCATTTCCTTGTTTCCCATTGAGACCTGGGATATCTCCAACTCATTTATCCCCAAACAATGCTGCATTGACAGAGTCACCTTCTCTGGTATGAGGAAACACTAGAAAAACAGCATTTAAAGCCAAAGGCATGGGACGCTCCCAACAAGATTGGTACCTGCTCAGGCTTCAGCCCTGGGGGGACCCATGCATATTCTTCCAAAGCACAGCCGGAGTCATCATCTGAGGTTGAATTCCTCTGGAAGTCAAACATGAGTTTGCTGATGGTCTTCTCCATCTCCAGCGGCATCACTGTTACCATGTGTTCCTCCTGCGGACACTTGCAGTGGAGACAGATCTTCCTGCAGCAGAAAATATGGCAGGAAGAAGAAAGATCAAATAGCCATTTTTTTTCCCCCAAGATTGTACCAGTCACCAGTCTTTGGTATACAGCAAACTGTAAATACATTCAAGAACACATTTATAAAAGGAATGGTGCACATCTGTCATGAGACAGGTGCTCAAGAGATCAGGGACCACAGGGGAAGGGTGAGCGTGCTGAGGATGTTCACACACAGACTGAACTTCTTCTAAATCCACACCACAAGCATAAGGGTAATATAAATTTCATTTCTTATGTACACTATTAAATATGACCCATAACTATACTTCCCTTTGCTGTGATAGTAACTAAATATATAGACTCTACATACTAATCAGAGACATAAGTATTACCAAACACTGACGATATGTTTTTTATTTATTTATTTATTTATTTATTTATTATATTTTGTTTGTTTGTTTTTTCGAGACAGGGTCTCCCTGTAGCCCCAGCTGTCCTGGAACTCACTTTGTAGACCAGGCTAGCCTTGAACTCACAAAGATCCGCCTGCCTCTGCTTCCCAAGTGCTAGGATTAAAGGCCTGCACCACCACACCCGGCTATTTATTTTATGTGTATGAATGTATTGTCTGCATGTAGGTTTGTGCACCCGTGTCGTGCAATGCCACGGAGGTCAGAAGAGGGCATCAGATTCCCCTGGAACTGGAGTTCTCCTGGAATTGGAGTTACGGACGGTTCTCAGCCAGCATGTGGGTGCTGGGGATCGAACCCGGGTCCTCTGCAAGAGCGATCAGCACTCTTAACTGCTAGGCCATCTCTCCAGCCCCAAGATGACATGTTTTTTAAATGGTTCCTTGCAGGGCATGGTGGAGCACACCTTTAATCCCAGCACTTGGGAGGCAGAAGCAGGAGGATCTCTGTGAGTTCAATGCCAGTCTGGTCTACATAGTGAACTCCAGGACAGCTGGGGGTACAAAAAAAGACCCCCCCCCAAACAACAACACCCCCCCCAAAAAAAAAATGGTTCCCAAGCCAGGTAAAACAGCAGGAAAAAAAAAGATTCAAAAAGAACTATAGGTGAGATATTTCTTTAGGAACGACAACATATTTTCTCTTTGCTAAATAAATGTAGTCCTCAGATTTTATTATTATTATTATTATTATTATTATTATTTTTTTTTTTGTCTTTTTGAGTCAGGGTCTCTCTGTAGCTCCAGCTGTCCTGGAACTCACTTCGTAGACCAGGCTGGCTTTGAACTCACTATGTTCCGCTTGTCTCTGCCTCCCGAGTGCTGGGATTAAAGGGGTGTGTCACCACACCAGGCAAGTCCTAAGATTTTTATGAAAAGATTTGGTCCTCCATTAATGGTCCCTAATTTGAAGTCCTAACTAGAAATTCAAATTTTCACCTTGGTTGTGTCATGCATCTGCCATGCATGCATATGTATATGTTTATGTTTGTGTGTGTGTGTGTGTGTGTACGTGCACACACATGGAAACCAGAGGTCAACTTCGATTGTTTCTCAGGTATTGTCTGCTTTGTCTTGTGAGATACAGTCTCTCACTGGCCTAGAGATTGCCCAGTAGGGCAGGCTGGCTGACCAGCAGGCCTGGGAATCCACCTGTGTCTACTGCCCTAGTGCTGAGATTACAGATGTGCACTACATCTGGCTTTTTTTTTTTTACCTTGAGTCTGGTGGTTTGCATGAGAAATGTCCCTCCAGAGTTCAGGCATTTAAATACTTGGTCCCTAGTTGGCAGCACTGTTGGGAGAGGTTATGGAAACTTTAGGAGGAAGTGTGTCCCTGGGGGTGGGGCCTGAGTTTATATCCTCATCCCACTTTGAGTTTGCTCTCAGCCTCTTGTGTGGGTAAATACGACCTCCCAGCATCCTGCTCCAGATGTTTGCTGCCTTGCTTCCCTACCTTTATTTTTTACGTGTACAAGTGTGTTGCTTGCATGTATGTAGGCACACTCATGTCATGGATGCTCCTGGAGGTCGGAAGAAAGTGTCGGATCCTTCAAAATTGGAGTTAAGGATGATTGTCAGCTGCCATGTAGGTGCTGGGAATTGATCCTGGTCCTCTGCAAGAACAGCCAGTGCTCTTAACCACTGAGTCATCTCTCCAGCCCCCATTATCAACACTTATCTCTCTAGAACCTTAACCCAAAATAAACTCCTCCTTCCATAAGTAACAAATATAGAAGCTAGTTCCAGAGAGAGGGCTGTTCCTGTGAAAAACATGACCATGTTGATTTTTGGAGGAATGTGGAACTTTGGAACTTTGAACTAGAAACTCAGTTGAATGTTGAAGCAGAGCATAACAGGCAGTTCTAGCAGGAGCCTGGAAGACAGGAGTACTGAGAGTAATGCAGAGTCATGCAGGCCTGTCTCATGAGGCTTCAGGGGGAAGCAAGGATTTTATTTACAACTGGGCTAGAGGCCATTTGTGTAACATTTTGGCAAGGACTCTGGCTGTTTCTGCTTCTGTCCTGAGAATTCAATTCTAAATTAAAAAGCAATGGACTAAGTTCTTTGGAGGAAGATATTTTAAGACATAACATTCAGTCTGTGGTGTGGTTGTTACTGATAATTCTTACATGGGTCTGCAATGAAGAAAAAAAAAAAACAAGTGGGACAGAAAGAAGCACTAAATGTAGAGTTTGGAGAAACAGAGAGCTCTAGGAAGCTTAATGTTAAGGCTGAGGCATCTGAGAGGGGCAGTAATTGTTAAAAGGAATTCATACCATTAAAGAGAGCTTTCTACTCTGCACCTGAACAAAGGCAAGAGTGAGATCAAACCCAGATAACTTCTAACCACAGCATACATAAGCTGCTGCAGATGTGTTTCAACAGGGTGAACGTCCATCCTGTACTTGCAGCTGAATTTGGCAGTGTCATCCATGTGGATTTGGAAGCGTGAGAGGCGCAGACTGAGGGTGTGGAGGGTTCTTCTGTCACAGCCTCCGAGAGCTGCTGAGGCCAGGCACTGTGTGGCAGGGGAGTTCCTGCAAGACTCTGAGAGGCCATTCCATGAAGCTATGAAACTGAAGCCTGGGTTGTGGTGGAGAACACAAGATGCTGGAAGTCCCAGAGCTGGTAAGACACCTGCCAAGGAGAGCTGCACACAGGGAGTGCAGCCAGCCCAAGGGAAAGCTACGTGCTGCAGGCAGCAAAGCTGGAGGGGCGTGGCCAGCTAAGCCCTATGAAGCTAAGGTCCAGACACCAGACATGGAGTCCATGTTTGGCATACCGGGTTTCAGTCTTGCTTTGTCCAGTAATTCCTCATTCTGTCCCCACTGTGCCTCTTTGGAATGAGAATGTATTTTCTGTGCCATTCTATGCTGGAAATATGTAACTGGCTTTTTGTATTTTATAGGGAGTCATAGTTCAAAGACACTTTGGGTTTCAGAAGAGACTTTGGATTTTAAAACAGTGGGACTGTAAATAACTATGGGGACTTTAAAGGTTAACTAAATGCATTCTGCATTCTAAGATGCCCGTGAGACTGTGCAGCCAGGGAGTCGAACGTGGTGATTTAAAGGAGCAATGTCCCCCTTAGCCTCACTTAGACATCTGGTTCCCAGTTGATGGTGCTATTTGGAGAGGTTATGGAGCCTTTAGGAGGTGTAGCCCCCCCTGGAAGCACATCACTGAGCAGGGCTTTGAGGGTTGATACCCCTACTTGGAGCTCACTCTCCTGCCTTCCTCGACATTACGGACTCTCCCTTTGGAATTGTAAGACAAAATAAACTCTTTTTTCCATAGGTCACTTTGGGTCATGGCATTTAATCACAGCAACAGATAATTACCTAATACTGACCTATCCCCCAGTCTCATGTCTGAATTATTCCTTAAGGCCATGAGATATAGAGTCCTCAAACTGAACCTCTCTCTTGAGGGCTACATCTCCTTCTTCATCCCTGACTATCAAAATGAGGCAGCAATAAAAATGGTGAGGTCAAGCAACTCAAAAATATTTCTAGCTCCTACCAATAAAATCAATAGAATAGAACGGAGGAAGGAGACTTTAATACGCTGTACCATGTGTACTCTGATCTTTTTGTGGCAGAGTATAAAAGGCAATGAAAAAGCCTGGAATTCTAATCTCCACATGTGCATGAATTTTTTGACAACAGCTTTGTTAAGATAATTCACATAGCATAAAATCCACCCTTCTGAGGTATATAATCCACTAGCTCTTAATATAGTTAGAGTTTCACAATCACCACCACTAATTTTAGGCACCCCCTTCAGCCACGAGCCTTCACAGTGGCTTCTCACACCCCAAGCTCCCATTCTCTGACGACCACTAATCTTTCTGCCTCTGCTGGTTTTGCCTATTTTGGACATTTCATATAAATGAACCATGTGAAATACAGTCTTTTGAAAACTATCTTCTTTCACATAAAATAATGTTAATGCCTACCCATATTGTAACACATTTCAATCTTTTGATCCCTTTTATCACTAAGAAACCTTCCACTGTGAGGATATATCACATCTGTGCGTTGATAGCTGGTGAGCATTTGGACTCTCAGTTTCTGTAAATAATTCTGCTCTGAACATTTAGGTTCAACTTTTCTACATATCTATGCTCTTATTTCTGTAGGACATGAGATTGCTGTATCATGTGGTAATTTTATGTTTTTATTTTAAGGATCTGTCAATCTATATTCCAAAGTACCTAAGCCAGTGTAAATTCGCACCTTCAGCGAACGAGGGTTACACATTTTCTAAACTTTTAAAACAGTCATTACAACCTGTCTTTTCTCTGTGGCTGCCCTCCCTAGTGGACATGTGTTAGTATCTGACTCTGATTTTTACTTGCATTTCCCTAAGGCCTAGGGAGTTGATCATTTCTTAAGTGATTATTGACATATCTTATTTTGAAAGATGTCTATTGACATCCTAGTCTACTTTTCACTAGCTTTCTTTGTGATGTGTTTTAGGTGCTAAGTGGCCTTTGTGTATTTTGGTGGGGAGACTTTTATTCAATGTATAATTTGCACAACTTTTCTTGAAGGGTCATGTCCAATGAACCATAAGACTTTAAATTTTTTTCAGACAGGGTCTCCCTATGGCCCTCGCTGGCCTACAATTTGCTATATAGACCAGGATGGCCTCCATCTTACAGAGATCCACCAGCCTCCACTTTTAGAGTGCTAGGATTAAATGAATGTGCCACCATGCTCAGAAAATGTCTTAAATTGTGATGAAGTCCAACCTATTTTCTCTTGTTGTTGCCTGAACTTGTTATCAGATATGGGACAAACTCTGGTACAGAAGTTTACCCTTGAAATTTCATGTAAGATTTCTGTGCTTTTAACTCTTACATTTAGTTCGAGACCCATGCTGAGTACATTTTTGCATAGGGTATCTTGACACCTTGGTCAAAATCTGGTGGCCTCACAGGAATCCACCTATGATCAGCTCTCAAAGGACACAGTAAGGCATCAGGACAACATCAAGCCAACAATGAATTGGAGTGTACTGGGATCAGAGGGTGCCATTGAGCAGATGGGGGAGAACAGGGACTCCGCCTGATCACGTACTCAACAAATAACCAGCAAAATGGTTACCAGTGTAAGGGCAAGTACTAGGCACTCGGACCGCCTAACCAAAGCGAAGATCCCTGCTTCCTAGCAACTCGGCGTCCAGAGGTGAGGAACATAATGAAAACAATAAATGTAAGAAATCAGTCAAACTTAAGTATATTAAAAGTGGCAAATGCTTTGAGAAATGACAGGTGACATGGGAAGGGTGTGGCCTAGACAGGCTGGGGAATAGGCCCAGCTGCACACACGGTATCTGGCTCATTTTAATCCTGTACACCCATGACCTCAGCCTGGCCCCTCAGTCCTCCACGCACCATCCCCATCTTCCAGAGAAGAAAACAATGGCTTCAAGTGGTTAAATAACTCCTTCAAAGGCAGCCTAAGTGGAGAAGAGTGGGGAACCAAAGTAGGGTCTGGTTAAGCCCTGAGAGCAAGCAAATATTGCCGAAGATATGCTTGACCCCACCTGGAAGAGCTTTCCACTCCTAAACAAAGCACTCACTCAGAAGGAGAAAAACCAAGGAGAGAACGGAAAGAAAACAAAACCAGGCAATGGAAAGCACGACGGCCTTCGTCTGCTCTGCGAGCCGTCTGCCTTCCACTCCTCGTCTATGATTAACAGGAGCTCCCAAGGCATTTTTATTTGCAAAGAGTCTGTAACCTTTGTGTGATTCCATGACAGCTGTTAGAGGGGGTAATTTAATAATCTTCATTTTTAATTGGGAACTCAAGTCTGAGATGCCGTGGAAGGAGCAGAGACACGGGAAAGTTTGGAGGACGTCTCCCTTCTTTTGGTAAAATAGAAAAGGTGGCACCCAACAGCCCTCTCTTTAAATACACTGATGAACGATTTTCACCTGAATGAACCATTGTCAGAGAGAGGGAGGGAGGGAAGGAGGAAGGGAAGGAGGGAGGGAGGGAAAGAGATTACATGATTTGACTTCAAAAATATACATTTATGAAAACAGAACCTACTAGTAAAAGCAGGATTTCATTAATCATGTGCACACACACAAATGCAGACATAGAATGACATCCATTTCATTCTGTCAGAGTTGACATTTTGCCTGCACATAACTGGAGTTGTCAATCACAGGTTTCTAAGAAACCATCTATGATGCAGAGGTCAGAAAAGCTGCATTCACCTTCCTTACTTCCCAGCCTTAGCCCCAGATAACCTCTGCAAAGCCTCACCCAAAGGTGCAGTGATCCATTCAGTTAGTTCTGTCGTGGAAGTCATAATTCATTCTCCATCATGCTGGAGGTGGAGGTTGTTTCTTGAACTGTCTCAGTGTGGCCCATTCATTTCCAGTGACTTGCAGGGGGACTAACAATACACCAGTGAACCGACATGGTTGATATGGAATTGGAGGGACAGCTCATGAAAGCGAGAGGTCTACCTTCGTGACGACATGATTTCCAACAGTGCATGTCATAACTGCAGAGTTCTACATGTGGATAGGATTATAAGCGTCATTAAGTCCCCCTGTCCCTTTTCTTTTCTCTCTACCCATTCCCCTTCTTACTGAATTTTTTTTTGTGTGTGTAAAATAACTTGTATATGAAGCTCAATATAGAGAACAAGCTGCCTAAATTAATGCTACAGAGAGACCTCTCATGTCCTCTCCAAACTCTAGGAAAATTTGAGGTTATCCCCTCTTTGGGTTCCCAAAGACCCAAGTCTGAAGACCATCGTACTCTTTGGACTCCTCAAATCATTCTTAATATACACCAAAATAGGAACTCTGTGCTTCATAATTTGATAGATGGAAAGAAAAAAAAAAGCAGAAAGATTCTGATAGAGATAATTTTTAACCCAGGCGTGTGTACATACAAACACATACACAGACACACAGACACACAGTTAATTCCTAACCACGTAACTCTTCATAAATGGCAGATCTTCATCTAGTTGCCAAAACTTTTCAACAGGAGATGCTTGTTAGATAGACAGACTTGACCAGAGCACAGGACCAGGCATTGTTACGTGGATGTCAGTTGCTCGTCACGTAGTGGTACCTCAAGCACACTTGGAAGATGCTCTTCTGTAGGCAGCCTCCTAGCTGGGAAGAAGCCTCTCAGCTTATGGTCTGAAACCTGGTGTGGGTTCTAACAATGGGCCTGATGTCTCAAGAAACTCGAGGCAATGTACATTTTAATTTGTTCTGGAGGCTTTGTCAACCCCACATAATTGCTATGTTGGAAACTCTTACATTGTTCAGCCTGCACTCAGCTGGGCACCTTGTGTGCAAAAAGGTTCTGTTGGAAGGCAAGATGCCATCAGCTGCAAGAGCAGAATCTCTCCTTGCAACCCTGCTGTCGGTCCTCTTACCTCTCAACTCCCTGAGGTGTGGGCTTCATGGGCCCAGGTCCATGGCCAGATCAGATTCAGGCTAGTTTCAAGTGTGTGGGATTGCTTAGAGTAGCTTGGCTGCATCACACACCAAATGACTGAGGAGGGCTCAATGAGGCAACGCCTTAGGCAGCCAAGGAAAGATATGGAAAAATAAACTTGTGCTAAAGACAAAAGATGAATATAACCCAAAGGCATCCATAGCTTTTTCCTAAATACAAATGTGTCTCTAGGTATTTAAATTCTCCCATGACTCTACCTTACCAAAGGCAAAAGAATCCTTCTCTTATTTATAGCAATAAAGAGAAAAGAGAAACATTTTTCTACTTGTTACACTTATCATAATTTAAAGTTACTGCTTCCTTCTTTTAAAAAAGCAACACACAATGTAGAAAGAAGTCACAAATTACAGATAAGGAAGAAGGAAGAAAAAAATTCCAAACACTCACAATCCCAAAGATAATCACTGTTAAACAGAAACAGCTGCTGGACTGTTTTCCCTTAGTGCTAAGACTGGAGATCAGACTTCAAGCTATCTGTTTTCATCAGCCAGGGGACAGACTCTGGCCTGGGCTCACAACATGTGAGCCAGAGCCACTCACATGCACATACAACATTCTCAGCACATAGAGGAGCCTTATTCACTGCAGATAAGTAAGTCTGTTCTGATCTTGTGCCCTGAAGCAGGATCAAAAATATATTTCCTTAGCATGGAAGATAACTGCCAATATAGACATTACATATAATCTGTGGGTATCACAGACTTACAAGTTAGTTCTCTTACATAAAATACACCTGAGAACCAGATTTCCTTAGCTATCAACTTCCAATTTTCTATGCAAGTGTAGAGAGATGAGGTACAGCTCATTTATGAGCTCCGAGACTGGCTCTCAAGGGCATCACTGTATATCAGTCATATTCTTGCCAATGCTACAGCAACTCATGCCAGTTCAAACCATCTAATGGAGCTGCTTGTGGGAAGGAGGCTGACTTCCTACATCTGTTCAGGTGCCCAACTCCCCTGCATTTCCAACAAGCATATCAGCTCTTCACATGCACCAAAGTAGTGGCCTCCAATGAGCTGAACGTTCATTTAGGTTTCCTGACCTTTGGCAACAGCAGACTCCAGGAGGTGATCAGTATTTCCAATGAAGAGAATTTTTACTAAACTGCAAGATGCCCAGAGGAAGTAAGCAAATAAAAAAGCGAGCAGGTAGTTCTGGGCAAAAAGACACGCCCTGTTGTGTTCCACGGAGTCCAGTAAGAACTGGAAGTAAAGCCTGATGCCCCAAGACAATCAGGAAGTCAGAATGGTGGGAACGGGTATCAAGGAGAGCTCAGAAACTGGTGTGGTACATCATCTGATAACCCTACTGGAGGTCTTGAAACAAAAGTGGAGGGTTGGAGTGTCAGAAAGGAGGACAGGAAGAGTGCACCCTGGGCATGCAGCAGAAATGAAAGGAGGACAGGAAGAGTGCACCCTGGGCATGCACCAGAAATGAAAGGAGGACAGGAAGAGTGCATCCTGGACATGCAGCAGAAATGAAAGGAGGACAGGAAGAGTGCACCCTGGACATGCAGCAGAAATGAAAGGAGGACAGGAAGAGTGCACCCTGGACATGCAGCAGAAATGAAAGGAGGACAGGAAGAGTGCACCCTGGACATGCAGCAGAAATGAAAGGAGGACAGGAAGAGTGCACCCTGGACATGCAGCAGAAATGAAAGGAGGACAGGAAGAGTGCACCCTGGACATGCAGCAGAAATGAAAGGAGGACAGGAAGAGTGCACCCTGGACATGCAGCAGAAATGAAAGGAGGACAGGAAGAGTGCACCCTGGACATGCAGCAGAAATGAAAGGAGGACAGGAAGAGTGCACCCTGGACATGCAGCAGAAATGAAAGGAGGACAGGAAGAGTGCACCCTGGACATGCAGCAGAAATGAAAGGAGGACAGGAAGAGTGCACCCTGGACATGCAGCAGAAATGAAAGGAGGACAGGAAGAGTGCACCCTGGACATGCAGCAGAAATGAAAGGAGGACAGGAAGAGTGCACCCTGGACATGCAGCAGAAATGAAAGGAGGACAGGAAGAGTGCACCCTGGACATGCAGCAGAAATGAAAGGAGGACAGGAAGAGTGCACCCTGGACATGCAGCAGAAATGAAAGGAGGACAGGAAGAGTGCACCCTGGACATGCAGCAGAAATGAAAGGAGGACAGGAAGAGTGCATCCTGGACATGCAGCAGAAATGAAAGGAGGACAGGAAGAGTGCATCCTGGACATGCAGCAGAAATGAAAGGAGGACAGGAAGACTGCACCCTGGACATGCAGCAGAAATGGAAGGAGGACAGGAAGACTGCACCCTGGACATGCAGCAGAAATGGAAGGAGGACAGGAAGACTGCACCCTGGACATGCAGCAGAAATGGAAGGGGGACAGGAAGACTGCACCCTGGACATGCAGCAGAAATGAGAGGAGGCCAGGAAGACTGCACCCTGGACATGCAGCAGAAATGAGAGGAGGCTGCTCTACGTGGTGCTCTGCTGCACAGATGAGAGACTGCTCACCTCATGTTTGACCTGACTTCATCCAGGGAGGGAGTAGGTAAGGGGTAAATGAATACTCTGTCTATGGATAAGCAGGATTCATAATAGTCTCATTATTTCCACATAGCTTTTGCAATCCTGTAAAGGTCACATTTTACTCATTTCACAGATATGGAATTCGCACCTAAACTCTGAAGTCGTTTCACTGACGCTGACACAGATTGGAACCTGTGCTGTCCGGCTCCAAGATCATGGTTCCCACTGTTAATGCTCTTGGTAAAGTGGTCCAACTTCTCCTCCACCCACCTGTCTACTCTCGTATCAATACACTTCCATCCATCTACTCATGTACCCATCACCATTGGCCAAATAACACTGACTGAGCATCTATCGTGTGTGAGGCATTGTTCTGAGATGCTGGGCATTAGACAATTGTCTGCCTTAATTATGAGGCAGATCATCTTTTTTTTTTTTTTTCTCTCTCTCTCTCTCTCTCTCTCTCTCTCTCTGACTTCCTGTGCTCATTGGGAGATGTGAACCTCGGCTTTCTGCTCCAGCCCTGGCTACCATGCCTCCAGCCACAATAGACTCTAATTGTCAATTGTAAGCTCAAATAAACTCTTCCTTTTATAAGTTCCCTTGGTCATGGTGGTTTTATCACAGCAACAGAAAAGCTACTAATACACAGGGTTTCCCTGTAGATCTGGCTGTCCTGGAACTCACTCTGTAGACCAGGCAGGCCTTGAACTCACAGAGATCCTCCTGCCTCTGTCTCCCAAGTGCTAGGATTAAAGGTGTGCGACACCACGCCTGACTTGAGGCAGAGCATCTTAATACTCTCATTGGACTTGAGTAGAAGATATGGATTATTCTGCCAAGGAGATGTTGGCCAGGGGATCCAACCCCCCAAAAAAGGTAAAGGGGTTCTTGCCCATAAACTGGGATACCTGCAAGAAGAGAGGTGGTAAGGCCCTGCTGTCGAAGACCTGGTGCAAGCATGGGAACGATGTATTGAGACCACACTTGCAAGTGTACAGTTGGTCTCTGGAATGCCAGAGAGTGTTACCAAAGGCCACTAAACCAATAAAGCAAATGTTGGTCTCCTTGAGTCAAGCAAGACTCCTCTGTCAGCATCAGCTACACCTTACCTGCCTGGAAATACTGTGCAGCAGTGGCAGCCATATGTCTGTATATCCCAAATATAATTGGCTAGTAGCTCTCTCCTTGGAGGAATAATTCACAGCTGATGCCACAAGCTTACATCCTCTAGTGGTTAGGAGATGTTATAAGCCACAGTAAGACCTTGTCATCTTTTACAGAAAAACTATAGTTTGTGGATTAGCATACCATCCAAACATCTGTGTCTATACCAATGGAACCTACCATAATAATTAGTACTGTTTAAATGCATGTATATCTAATTGCTTGTGCTTCATTAGTAGGATTGAAAGGTTATTCCTGGATAAACTGTCAACCCATGAAAGGAAACAGCCTGAACTGATCAGAGTCCAAAACGACATCTCCAGAGAAAGAAGACTGTTTGGCTTCTCGCCCACTTGTGCCCCTTTTCTAAGCCTAGGGAACAATCTGCGGAAGAAGGGGCATGGTAGAATGTAAGGGCTGTGATTGGGTTGAATGGTGAAACTACAGCAATATAGACTGGACTCTTATTTGATCAACATGATTGTACATACAAGCCCCTCCAGCTGGATGGTGGGAGCCTTGGGCTGTGTGGGTTTGGGCATAACTGCTTGCAAATTGGTTTTACATGAAGGATACTTGTATTCACTACTTATTACTTATTGTTAAAAAATAAAAAAAAATATTGAGACAAAAATAAAATAAAAATAAAAAATAAAAAAAGTTTATCCAGCAACCTAAAAGATATACATACAAATTGGATAGTTTCAGATCTACCATGATTTAGGGAGTTTTAGAAGGTAGAAAATGCAGTAGAACTAGTTTCCATGTGAGACACATTAGATAGACTATGGAAGCAAAGAAAACAGGGGAAGGATGGACAGAGAAAAGTAGTAAACTCCGAGGAGAGAAGCGGGCTGCTGCTGAGGTCTGTGCGATGTGTCATGACCATTAGTTTCCTGTTTTCCTCATGCTGAGGAACTTGAAGACAGGAAGTATATCTGACCTTTGTTTATTCAGAATTCACCATAAGGTGCTTAGAACAAGCATTTGTTAATGAAATCAGGTGTTCCTGTGTCCCTGGAGAAGAGACGTGTGTGACACCTTTATGGGAGAAGCCCCAGCTAGTTATTTGGGCAGTACAAAGAATGTGGCCTGGCCTCCTGTGACACGCTCCTTATGAACTGACTGTTTTTATTGGGTGTTTTGTGGTCTTGTAGTCCCACATCAGATATTTCCACTTTACATCACTGAGGGAGGCCAAAGTAGGAACTCAGGGCTGGAACCTGGAGGCCGGAGCGGAAGCACAGACCGTGAGGAATGTTGCTTGCTGGTTTGCTCCCCTGGCCCATGCTCAGCCTGCTTTCCTATACAATACAGGACCACCTGCCCAAGGGTGGCACTGCCCACAGTGGGCTGGGCCCTCCCACATCACTCAAAAATCAAGAAAGTGCCCCCCACACGGAGACAGTTCCTCAGTTGAGATTCCCTCTACCTAGGTGTGTCAAATTGCCAACTAAAGCACAATATAGTTGTAGAAACATGATACCAGGCAACATAATTATAATAAATTATATGTCTAGTGAGAGTTTAAATACATCCCCTTTAAATAGGTTTGAGAGATTTGGATTCTGTCTTAATGACAAGAGATTTTTGTCTAGACCTCAAATATGAAAGAATAAATTTTAAAGTATACAGTGCAATAGTATTTTCAAATTAAATCAAGAAAATTCTAAAAAATAAAAGAGTAGAAGATATGTAAGAGTTGATCAGAAATAATCTTGCCCTTTTTAGATTGTGATAAATGTTAGGGCAGAGAGGACTGAGGTGGGCCAGGAAAGCTGTCCTCCCTGAAGGAGCATCAGAACTGACCCCAGGCAGCTAGCAGAAACACCACTGCTGGGGTTTTCCCAGCTAGGGAAAGACACTGAAGGCCCTGTGTTTGGGAGCTGTGCTCAGGAGGTGTGCACCAGCTTCCTGCCCCTCCCAGCAGCAACTGCACTGATGACAGCGGACAAACTGGTTGAGTGACAGCCTATCCTAAAGCCCAAGCACAGATCTGAAGTGCAGGAGATGGTGCCATCTTAGTGGGCGTCTGAAAATTCCTTCTTCTAATGCACGTCTCCCCAGCATTCCTCTTTCTGCCCAGATATCCAGACATCGGACATCCTGTTATGCGGAGCCTTTCTGACTGCCTCGCCTCCCCCTTCAGTCACAAGACTCTGTTTATCACCTTTTTTGGCAAGTGCTCAGACAGAACGAAGGACCCAGGCATGAACTCTGACACTTGCCATGTCTGGTAGCAAGATTTCTATCTCTGTGAGAAAGGAAAAAAGGTTTCCTAATAAACACAGAGCTGAAGGGCGGCGGCAGTGACGAGGCCAGCTGGGTACTTGGCTGGTGCCTACCGAGTGCCAGAATCCTGCTGCCTGGCCCTAACCCACTTCCCTCTCTGCCTGGCTGGCGGCTCCTGCCATCTGCACAGAGGTGCTGCTCACTCCCAGGGTGGCAGAAGGTGGCACAGAGAAGTTCTCAGTGCCAGGTGTCTCCTCTTAATATGCCAATTCATATTGTGACAAGTAAGTACAGAGCTCTACTGTAGATTAACTCATAATTTGGGGGCCATGGAAGCACATTCCCTTTGAAAAAAGAGGCCTCCTGGGTAAAGACTCCTTTGATTCAAATACACACTTACAGATTTTCTATGGTAGCCAGCTCGGCAGATATGATGACTCTGTGCTGGAAGGGCCCAACCTAGAATGATACTTTCAGAAGATCATCCCAAGGAGGCCTGAGAGAGAAATCAGAAGACATGGGAAAGGACCCTTGATAAAGCGGAGGGTGGAGGAATAAAGAGGCAGTTCAGTTGGGTGCACTGGGCAAGCAGGGTTCTTCCACTAGCGGACCTTGGCATAAGGGCTGTTCTGAAATATTCCTTAGGTAAGATAGCTTAAAAGTAGAGGAAAGGGTACTGTCTCCCAATTCCTAGCAATCTTTGACCCACTGAAAGCACAGGACCAGATCGGCAGAAACTGAAGGAAAGATGCAGCGCAGAGGCCCGGTGTCCAGTGGAGTGGGCGGGGCAACTGGGTCATGGCCCTGACAGAATGTTTATGCAAGGCGGCTCCATTAGCTGAGTAATGGCCCCCTGAGCATCTCCTATGTCTGGTGGGTTACAGCAGGTGCTACAAGGTGCTGTAAAGAACGAAGGACTCCCTTCTGATTTGGAAAGCAAAAATATGACCACACAGAGCCAGACCATAATTTCTAGAGGAAGAATAAGTCCTTATTCTGAAGAACTATAAAAGGATACGCAGATAAGGGATGATGTGAACAGCAGAGGATGACGACTGAGGGAAACTGAGGAGGGAGGAAAGGGGAGGACTACAGATGGGGGTGGGGAGAGGCCGAGCAGGGAGGACAGAGGACAAAGGAAGGAGAAGAGAAGGAGGAGAGAGAGGGTAGGGGAGTGGTTCTAGGGAACACGCAGTGTTGCACAGATGTCACGAAACAATAACAGAGAACTCGGAAACAGTAGAGCAAAGTTCTCAACAGTTTTCTTGTCCCTTCCATAGAACACAGCAATTTTCAAAATGGAAAAGTTTGAAGCAAACTGGAGAGTGCTGCAGTCTGAAGTCATGGCTCATGTGCACTGTGCTTCTCAGGGTTCTGAGTCATGGTCCGTGTGCACTGTGCTTCTCAGGGTTCTGAATCATGGTCCGTGTGCACTGTGCTTCTCAGGGTTCTGAGTCATGGTCCGTGTGCACTGTGCTTCTCAGGGTTCTGAGTCATGGTCCGTGTGCACTGTGCTTCTCAGGGTACTGAGTCATGGTCCGTGTGCCCTGTGCTTCTCAGGGTTCTGAGTCATGGTCCGTGTGCACTGTGCTTCTCAGGGTTCTGAGTAATGGCTCGTGTGCACTGTGCTTCTCAGGGTTCTGAGTCACTTATTACACAGGGTTCCTTGGAGGGAACAGAATAGAAGTTTCTATGCAAAAGGAAAAGGCAAGAACATTCCTAACATTTGAATAGAGGCAAGGAGGTGGGAAAGAACACTGGGCCACCAAGATACTGGGAGGAATCTGTATCACATGATGAGAATACGGCAGGTGGTGAACGACATATAATCCGCTAGGAATTTTGGCTTTATTGCAAAAAACATCCTCAAGCCAGTGTGGAATCTGCCTTCCAAGCACACAGATAGCTAATTCAGTACCATGATGAGTAGACAGAGTAAGCTCTCAGATGAGAAGAGCTTGACTGCGGATGGTGTCTCCATGGCAACATGCTACCTGCATCACTGCATCCCTACACAAGACTGTGGGCATCCACAGAAGCTTGAATTTCTTTAGCTGTCAGACTTGCTGCTCTGCTAAGAATAAACTGGACAGACAGTGCAGGTTAATCCTTCTGGACAAATGTCTCCACTTTCTTTGTCTACATGCTAACTGGGATTTTATAGTGTGCACATTCTGCTTCATTGAATGTTTAGCAGAGCAGATTTCAAGAGCCCGTCCTTGAGGAGAACAGGACGGCAAACTGAACTCCAATACCTTCCACCTTCAAACTTCAAGGCTAGAAAAACCAAAACCAAAACCAAAATCCTCTTTGCCTTCCTCTTCCACTCCAGCTCTTGAAAACAGAGCTTCCGGCTCCTGTGTGGAGGGGGCTGGCTAAACTCTGATAGACAAGATATGAGCTAGTCACATTCCCCAATGTACTTAAGGCTCTTAAAGTGCAGATATTATATTCTAGAGTCCTGGTAAGTTGGATTCTAAGTCTGTTGCTCCACTGAGTAGCCATTAGGTTTAAATAACTTATCAGCATAGAGCAAAGCTTGAGTAGAGGGCTGGGTGGAGGCCTATGCTATGTCTGGGGACACAGACGAAAACAAAGAGTGGGTAAAGAAGAATACTCATTGTTCTTCATATCTGAAATCTGAACCCTTTGCTGTTAGAACAGAAAATGGGGTGACAGAGATTCATGTCTATATCTTTATAATTGCTTAATGTAGACTTAAATATGAACCAAGCAAGGTGTTTGATCATTATCCATGTAAATGGATTATGCACTTTACTATGATTTTAATTATTTTCAAGGTCATACAAATTTCTTTATGTCCCAATACACAATAAAGATCAGACATTAATAATTTCTAATTAATAATAAAACCTCAATCAAGTCCTTGGAGCTTCACAAGCGCTTTCAGTTTAGATAACCTTTAACTTCTCACGCTCTTTCCTCAGCCATTCAGAAGAGCAAGGCTGTTCACAGTTGGGGACAAGAAGGCTCAGAGAGGGCCACTTCTGTGTTTACTAGCTAGCCTTCAGTGCTGGAGGCATCTAGAACCCCATGTCTCTTTCCCCCTCTTGAACCAAAGGAAGCAGAATCAGTTTGGCTCCATGTCTGTGGTATCATCTCCATAACTTTTCTTTTTTAAGGAAACAGTCTTTGAGTATGTGCTAGACTCTACTAAGCAGTTCTCATGTATTTATTATTTAATCCTCAAACCACAGTATGAGACTGGAATTATTATCTTTACTTTGAGGATGAGACAACCAAGACTGAAAGAGTTTCTGGAATGTACCCAAACCTTCACCAAGACCTCAAGGGCTCTGAGAAGCCCCTGTAGACAGACTGCATCTCATCGGTCCCTTAATCCATGTAAAACAAGCCATGTTTTTCCCCCATTCACATAGAGGCCCCCAAATTACTGGCAAGTCATAGGAAATTCTTAAGTGGCTGCTTATTAATAACATTTTCAGTTTATATTAGGCCGCCTTTCATCCAAGGGAACTCAGCCAGCTGCGTGCACAGAGAACCACAGAAAGCCAACCGTCTCTGGTGGGGCTGGGGCCAGCTGGCAGCCGCATCCCTCAGGGGCTCGGCTTGTGGGGATTCTGGCACTGGTCACTCCCTTCAAAACTTGACAGAGGCCCTTTAATATCTGTGCTGAAGGGCTCAAGGCAAAACCTTCCCAGAAGTCCACGTTCCTTGCTGAAGGAGGCCAAAGGCTCGGGACGACCCCAGTGGATACGAAACAAGAGCATCAGGAACTTGGGCGTTCACCAAATACTGATGTGGGATAGAAAGCCCTCTCTTCAGATCGAGTTAGACACAACAGGGAAAGAAGGTTTTCAGGGGAGGCCTGGGTTTAGTCAAGTTCAAGGAGTAGTGCGCGCGCGCGCACATACACACACACACACACACACACACACACGCACGCACGCACGCACGCACGCACGCACACACACACACACACCCTGAAACAAAACTCTCTAGTTTTCCTGCCAGAGAGATAGGCAAAAAGAAGACAAGAAGCTAACTTCCCTGCTCCAAGCAGGGTTTTGTGGCCAGAACTCGTTTCCTCTTTCTGCAAAAAGGAGAGGAAGGAGGAAGCACAGGGAAAGAAAATAACATTTCCTGGTTTCATGTTTTACTGGAAAGAAGCCTTTGGTGGATTGGATTCACACGGTCCATAACAATAAGGTTCTGAAAACATTTTAAAATGTGCTCTACTGAGATGTGACAAGGTGCTGGTGGGTGGATGGATGCAGCCTGGCTCCTCCTCCCAGATCGGAGGATGTGCCAAGGTCCACACTCTTTAAGCACAGCTGATAAGATGGGCAGGCTTTCTGGGAGTGTAGGATGATGCTCTCCCTCCTCCTCCTGTTTCTGCCCGTGACTATCTGAATGAAGTTCACTATTACCTCCGACCTGGGCTAACAGCCTGCTCTGCTTCCTGTTTCCATTCTTGCCCTTCTTTTTTTTTAATTTTTAAAAAAATTTTATTTATTTATGTGTATGAATGTACTGTCTGCATGTAGGTTTGTGCACCCGTGTCGTGCAATGCCGCGGAGGTCAGAAGAGGGTGTCGGATTCCCCTGGAACTGTAGTTCTCCTGGAATTGGAGTTACAGACGGTCCTCAGCCGCCATGTGGGTGCTGGGGATCGAACCCGGATCCTCTGCAAGAGCAGTCGGTGCTCTTAACCGCTAGGCCATCTCTCCAGCCCCCCATTCCTGCCCTTCTAAATCGAGTTTCCACTACTGTCTGTTCTTCAAGCTGGCAGCACTCAACTCTCCTGCTTACAACATTTCATGAGCAAGAAAATGAAGGGCAAGGCTCGAGTGTGGCTCACCAGATGCTGTGGAACCTGGCTCACTCCTCTCCACCTTGTTTAATGCTATGGCCACACTGGCCTTTAATCTGCTCCTTGAACTTGGCATGGACAGCGCTCTCTCTCTCTCTCTCTCTCTCTCTCTCTCTCTCTCTCTCTCTCTGGCCTTGGCAGTCACTCTTCTGCCTGGAACATCTTTCATCAGCCTCTCACAAGATGGCTTCGTCACCTATCACCCATATTATGACTTTTAAAGAATCTGTATTCTTTAAAACATTTTTCTTTGATTGTGTGTGTGTGTGTGTGTGTGTGTGTGTGTGTGTGTGTAGGACTGCTTTTCCTATATGTATATATGTGCACTTGTGTATGCAATGCCCGTGGAGGCCACAAGGTGGCAGCGGATCCCCTGGAACTGAACTGGAAATGCAGTTAAGGCTGGGTGTGGGTGCTGGGAACTGAATCTGGGTCTTCCGCAAGAGCAGCCGGTGCTCTTAAGCCTGAGCCATCTCTTCAGCTTCAGCCCTACAGACTTTTTTTTTTTAAGCTCACCTCCTCTTCTTATTCTCTACTCTATCACTTTAATATTTTTTTCTTTGTACTTGTCACTGTCTGAAAGTATTTTCTTTGCTGGTTTTCGTCTCATATTTGCCATCACTGCAATGCACATGTCATAAAGTCAATGGTCTTATCTTGTATCTCAAACAATAAGCATTCAATAAGTTGCTGGTAAAACATCTGAATTTCTAATACCTAGACCAAATCTAGCTCGGCAGTTCTCAGAGAACCACAGATTGACCACAGCCATGCAGACAAGAGCTGAATGGAATGTAAATTGTTATATAGTTAGATTTTACAGTAATTCAAAATGTATACTGTTTCAATGAGGCTGAAACTGTAGACTGTGATTCAAGTATATGATGAGAAATAAATCACAAGGATCACACCTTTGACCTCCCCTAATGAGGTACACAAGAAAGTGACACTAAGGAGGGAACACTGGTATTGTCGAGCGGGCACCGTGACTTCAGAGTCAGTTAATCCTGCTGATGTGCTACTGAAGTTCTAACATTTAAAAGAATGCTTGGAGAACAGAAAAACTAAAATATCCTGGCCTAACCCAGAGTGAATGTTCATAACATTGTGAAGTTGTACACAGGCCCATAGAAAGTATCTGATAGAAGAAAGAAGATTCTCATGACCTTGGTATCCAAGACCACAAGACTCAATTTACTCATCTATAAAATGGAAGGAATCAGGCCATCAGTCCTGCTAGTGGCACACATGGACCCCAGCTAAGAGCCTTGGTTTATTTAATTGCTTAGGTCTAAAAGAACTTCTCTAATATTTTGGACTTTCCACAAGGCCTTGCATTCTGCAGATGCTGAAGTGCTATTTCCCATTCCTTGCAAGTTTTTTTTTCAAAAATTAAAAATAGCACATGATACCACAGTTATGTCTAGGATGCTTTAGGACACTGCACAGCAAGAGTTCAGCAGCACAGGATGTAAAAGAGGTAATTTACCTCACAGGATGGAAGAGGTAATCCACCCAAGGGCAGGACATGCTGAGGCAGAGGTGGCCAACTCGGCAGCCAGTTGACAGAGGGAAGGGAAGTCACCATCAGTGTTCCGATCACTATCACCCCGGCAGGGCTTCCAAGTGCTCACCTCCTCACCATCAGTGATCAATGTCACCTGCAGGGCTTCCATGTGCTCACCTCCTAGAAACCATTCTAGCAATAACTAAAACTTCTCCTGTCCAGAGGGGAGGAGGGCTTGAATGTTTGGATGGCATTTCCTGTGTGTGTGTGTGTGTGTGTGTGTGTGTGGTGTGTGGTGTGTGTGTGGTGTGTGGTGTGTGTGTGTGTGTGTGTGTGTGTGTGTTGTAGGTACATGTTCATATGGGTATGTACATGTGCTCTTTGGAATGGATGCACTTGTACACATGGAGACACTGATGTCTTCCTTGTCTTCCTCTATTGTTTTCCTTATTTTAGTTCTTGGTCTTTTTTTTTGAGACAGGGTCTCCCTGTAGCCCCAGCTGACATGGAACTTACTATGTAGACCAGGCTGGCCTTGAACTCACAGAGATCTGGCTGCTTCTGCCTCCCTAGTGCTGGGATTAATGGTGTATGCCACCGCGCCAGGCCTGCTCTCCTTATTTTGTGAGATGGGGTTACAGATGTGCACCTCCATTCCTGCTTTTTCTCAGAGGCTGGGACTCCAAATGCAGGTCCTCGTGCTTGTGTGGCAGTAACTCTACTGACTGAGCTGTCTCCCTAGAGACCGCCCTACTTCCCAGTGGGAGGGATCCTCCATTGGAGCCTGCCCAAGAAACAGGATGGCTCAACTTGCCAACGCAGACAGCTTCTGTCTTCTGAGATGACCGGATGAAGCACACGTGACAGACTACGACTGTTTTATCACTCTGTGGAAGTATAAAATAAGTCATAGAGTAGCTAGTTGGTTACTCTGATGCTGGGCCACCTGGATTTAGTTCAACTTTCTTTCCTTTGGAGATCCCTGGGTACCTAGTACAAGGGCAACTTAGGAGGAGGAGGAGGAGGAGGAGGAGGAGGAGGAGGAGGAGGAGGAGGAGGAGGCTTACTAGAAATGCAGCAGGCCAGTATTTCAGCAATACCTCATATGCACGAAGGTTAAATGTGGGAGGTCTGGTCCCCAGCACCCTGAAGGACACTTACGACAAGCTCAGCACCACGAAGCTTCCCACTGCTGCCCTGAACCACCTGTTCTAACATATGTGGCACATTCAAAGGTCAGATGTTCTTCCAGAGGATGCTGGCTTTACATCCTTACAACACAGACGGGTGGTCACGGTATGACGCCTAACCTTTTAGATCCCTGTTAAGAGCAGCCAGCATAGACGTGACGGCTCTTTACTGACATGATCAGATTCACTTGGAAAGTTCACACTCATTAAGGCTGGGGCTGGAAGTGAGCTTAGAGATTGACCAACTCAGAATCCCTCTCTTCCCAAGAGAGAAAAGAAAGCAGCCAGGCTCAGAGAGGAAACACACAAGACCAAAGTCCAGAGTAATGAGCCTGGACCTGCCCTCCAGACTCCGAGAGCTGTGCCCACAGCCAAGCAGCCTGGCAGAGTACCCCGAGCTCCCTCTCACCTAGGTGCACTCTTCCATCAGCCTTGGGGAATCTCCGCCTCTCAGCATCTCCCTGATCTTCCCTTTCTCACATGCTACAACCCACATTCAAAGCAACAGGTTTTGAAGGAGCTACTACATTCTCTTTGTGCCTGATACACTGTCTCAGATGTTTCCAATATGCCCCAAAGATGAAAAGGATCTTCATTCAACAGTTATAAAAGGAGACAATTTTCAGTCAAGAGATCAACTAGAAGATCCAGAAGGAAAGGAGAGAATTATTCATGAGCCAGGGCATCATAAAAGATGCAAGGAAAGCCTTTAAAATGGTGGACATGAGTCAGGGTTAGGACCAATACTATGAGTTGGAATTCTTCACTGTCTGTGAAACCTCAAGGAAGTTAATCTTAACCTCTAGGAGTTTGGGTCTCTCAACTGTCAAACAGGTGATAACTTTGCCTCACCATGTGACTTCCCCTTATAAAGGGAGGTCTGCTGGGAACTCAGTTTCAGGATAATGACTCCCATGGCTGCTAATGTCCCAATCATAAAATGTGTTCAGTGGAGCAAACCCTGCTCTTTCTCTTAAGGAGAAACAATGATCTGACATGTTGTCCAAATTTGTAGCCCCGAGCCTGAAAATGAGTAGAGATCTCATTTCAAAACGACCCCAAACCCAGTCAACCAGGGGACCCACTGCCCTCCTATGTGAGCCCTCTGAGACAACCCAGCTAGCATCTATGCTCTTGACACAATTAGCAGGACGACAGCTGAGGGATAGGGTAAACTATGTGAGGCGTAGTTCACGCCAAGTAGCAAGTAGGTGCTCGCTTCATGACGGTATCTTTCCTCTACATCCAAACATGAGCACACAGACACATAAACACACGCTTCATATCCACAACAGCTACCCTGAAACTGCACTTCATTTTGTGACCACAGAGAGTATATCTGGTTCTCAGCTGAGTCCTGGAACTTTCATGAACCAGGATCTCCAAGGACTTGTAACTGATGAACGGATGCCAAGAAAAGAGTTGGAAAATGGCACTCTGCCCAGCTGAGATGAAATGCTAAGAATTTTGTCCCAGTTACTATTAATCCTGGATGGGGCTGCATCATATTTATAAGGTTTGATTTTAAGGAGACAGAAGAGGAGGACCTGAAGCCATGATGCTCCCAATGAGAGGGGATGAGAGGCAGTGAAGCCAGCCATCTGTTATCTGAGACAGGCTGGGTGCTGGGCTGTCGAGGGTCCAACGAGAGTTCAGCTCTCACCACACCCTATGACAGAAAGAGCCTCACTGCCCCCCATCGCCATTGCTTCAGACAGTGTGCGTGACAGGGAAGTTCACATGTCAGGCTGGGAAGGCAGAAGGAACAGTCTTGCTGGTATCCCCTCCTGTAGGTCCGCAGGACGACTTAACATGATCCTGGCTCCAGGGACACTTTCTTAGATAGGCCACCCCTCGTGTCCATCTGGCCCATATTGCCACCCCCTCGCCTCTTCAAAGAGTTACATTTCACCCTCCAGCTCAGCTCTCATATTTGTATTTTAAACATCTTATTTGTTATTTTTACCTTATGTGTATGAGTATATTGCCTACAAGTGTGTAACTTCAGCCATGTTGTGCACTGCCTGAAGAGGTCAGAAGAGAGTTTTGGATCCCCTAGAACTGGAGTTTGAATGGTGGTTGGCCACTGGTTGTTAGGTCCTGGAGCTGAGTGCACGTCCTCCGCAAAGACAGCCACTGTTCTTAACCACTGAGCCAACTCTCATATTTGAATGGAACCATTCAGCCAACTTGATCTTCATAGACATCAAAACCAAATGTGCTGGAAGTTCACCCTGTTACAGAGCCACGCAATGTACCTGGCAGCATGCCCCTTCATTAACACACTCTTCAAAACACAAACACGTGCTGGGCACAGTGAAAGAACAGGGTTGAGATTTCAAACAGGTTAGGTTCGATTTGGGGGGACAGATGGAGAAAGGACCTCTTTCTTTTCCTTCCCCTGCTTCTTCTTCTCATCCTCCATCCTGCTTCTTGATTTTTACCCCTTTTAGTAATGGTGCTGGGAACTGAACCCAGGACCTCGTGCAGGAAAGAAGCAGCTGCATCCCTAACGCGCAGCCTCTGCGTTACATCCAGGGAAATAACAGAAAAAGCAAATGCTTGGTTTCCAGACGCCAAAAAATGAACTGCTCAAATAATAGACCAAAGAGAAAGGGAAACTTGGTTTCTAACTTCAAGTAGCCAACCTTCTAATAAAGAGAGTCTCCCTTGCTTGATTCCAACACACAAATGCATGTGTGTGCGCACACACAGTCACAATACAAAAACTAGAACGTATTTAGCAGTCAGAGAAGAACAAAGTAGCAAGCATCAGCCAACTGCATCAGCAAGGGAGACAGGTTTTACCCAAGTCTTACATATCAGTTTCTTGGTTCTCAGTAGCTCCATAGGCTCCGGCAGTTTCCTGGATTATTGATGACACAGACAGAAGAGAGAGAGCCTCAGCTGCTTACCAGGCACAAAGGAACGCCACTTCCCAGACGCCATCCAGAGCCCTTTCTTAGCAGCAGAGCATCTGACGCTGTATGCTTGAGGACAGCAGTGAAGAGAGGACCAGGCTTCAGGGTTTCTGAATAAAGGTTCTGGCTCTGGATGGATGGGGAAGTGGGTGGAGACAGGCGCTGGGAAGGGGCACGGACTCTCACCCCGGGGCCATGGTTGTCCTTGTCTCTGTCACTGAGGCTGTTATTTTGCCATTTAGGATTTCATTATTTTGGATGAATAAATATTAAATCTACTGCCCCCTAGTGTTATCATCTTGAGATTGAATGGGAAATATTAAAGTCATGGACACCAGGAGGAAATAATGGACACCAGGAGGAAATAAAGGCCAATATCCAGGATATGGCTGGAACTATACAGGGGCCTTACAGCCCCCATCATCACAGCATTCAGAGAAACTTAGTTCAATATTCTGAAGAAGAAATCAAACTTCAGAGAGGTCAGTCAGCTCTGTAAGATCACAACTTATTAGGAGACAACAGAGGCAGGCCACTATCAAGTGTTGTATTAATATTATGCTCCATGAAAAATACACTTTTTACTGAGCATTGTGTCAACCAGGAGATACAAACTCCCTATTCTGAGTTTCTGGAGGAAGGGTTTTATGCCAGATGCCTCTGGCTCTGTTAATTCCTACCCCACCTGACCGGCTAGGGACCGGCCAACACACATACTTGGCATGTGCTCTACCGCTGACTATACCTCTAGCTGTAATTTAATTTTAATTTATCTTTCAGACTCTGGAATGGGAGCTCCATCTCTGGAGGGAAGGAAAGAAATAAGGAAGGGAAGGAGGGAGGGAGAGAAAGAAGGAGAGAGAGAGAGAGAGAGAGAGAGAGAGAGAGAGAGAGAGAGAGAGAGGAAGAGAGAGGAGAGAGGGAGGAAGAGAGAGGAGAGAGGGAGGAAGAGAGAGGAGAGAGGGAGAAAGAGAGAGGAGAGGTAGGGGGAGAGAGGGAGGAAGAGAGAGGAAAGAGGGACAGAAAGTTATTGGAAGAAAAGGGAGGGACAGGGCTCAATTATGTGGTTGGAATGGCTCACTGGGAAAGAGGGATCATCAAAGCAAAGCTAGAGAAGGCCCTGGACTGGTGGAAAGGCCCCTGCCCCTCCCTTCTCAGCCAATCCGGAAGCTGAAACCACCCAGAGGGTGGCATAAATTCAGCCTTGGAACTTTTGAGGCTCTCCCCAGCAGGTGAAACACATGTCCAAGTGCTGCCCCTGGATGGAAAGGAAAATAGAAAATGCCAGGTATGTGCACTGGAAAGAGAAGAGAAAAGTCCTGCCTCTCCCAGGCCTGGCTGGAAAAGAAGAGAAATCCACAACAGTGTGGATTCTAATTCGGACTCACAGCTTCTCCCTGAGACTCGGAAGCCTTCGTAAGTGAGCCTGGTCCAGCTAGCACCGACTAATCTTCCTTCAGCTGTCCAGTCACTTTTGGTTGTACACGGCACAGTAGTTCTAGATGACACACTTTATTCTGTTGACTGTCTATAGGGTGGGAAGTTCCTTTGACAGGAAGAGGTGGGCTAACATGGTGACTGAGACAGCCTCTTTTCCCCTAGCCCAATCTCTCTGCACTGAACATGCTGCCTTTTCAATGTTTTGAGCCACAGTGATCACATCAGAGAAGGAGCAATGCAAACAGCTACCATTTGCTGAGCATTTACTGCGTGGTTGGCCTGTGCTGGGGGCTTTTCATATACCACTGCAGCAAACCTGCACCTAACACCCAGCCTGAAGGACTCAAGGCCCTTCCTGTTACACACACACACACACACACACACACACACACACACACACACACTGCACAGGGGAAGGGGGTTGCTATTTTGTTGACTGTTCTCTAACACTTTACAGAGCACAACGCCTGATGAAGTGGATATGTTTAAATTCTCACATTAAAAAAGAAAAAGAATTCCCAAGAGGAAAGTGCACTGGATGGGGAGGAGAAACCTTCACGAGCACCTCCAAGGGGCACTAAAATCCCAATTTCCAGAACAGGGTGATTCTATCAAAGTCGTGACTGATTCTGGAGCCCTTGGGTATGGTCATCCTCTTTTATCTGTGAAACCCATCAGCAGACAGGCTGTCTTCTGGGGAGGAGAGATCAACCAGTGCGGTCTCTAGTAAGGAAGACAGGCTGTTTCATGCACTAAAGCCTCGCTGAGAAGCAGCACACGGTAGCAGAGCAGAGCGCGTGCACCCTGGCCCGCTGCAGCCCCTTATTCATAGGACTGCTGCCCCTGTATCTGTGCCACTCCGAGCCCTCCCTTGCCCGTGGTCTCAGACGTCCTCACAGAGGAACCAGAAGTCTGCCACTTCTGGTGGGAGACTTGACACCTACCTGGGGAAGACAGGTATGTGTCAAGTTATGTTCCAACCACACTGGTACCACCGGGAGATGGTATCGCATCTGCCATAGAGCGTGTGTTCAGACTGGAATATTTCTAGCTCCTGAGAACACACTGAACCCCCAGCACAGTTCAAGATCACATAACAAAGAGTAGCGTGATTAAAAATCACCACTTCATCCCCAAACCTCCACTGTGGGTTGGTGGATTAGCAGCACTATGATTGGTTTTGGGGGAAATCAAGAGGCAGTGAGGGGAACTGACTGAATGCAACCCAGCAGGGAACAGACCAAATCATGTGTTCCAGCAGGCTATGCAGTCAGCTTCCAAGGCTCCGACACCATCTCAAAACCAAAGGAATGGCTAAAATTAAACCTCAATAGCTCGAGACCCATTTCTTTATCTGGAAGTGTCAGTGAAGTGAGGGCCTCGGCCTCTGATGTTTCAGATACATGCTGAATGAGAGCAGTACTCTTTAACAGGACCCCTCCCCACTGTTAAGAAAGGCAAACATTTAGAGAATTGCTGTTTCTTAAGCACTAAGGTTTAGGTGCTTCTTCTGGATACTATATACCTGTGCCAGATCACTTTGCATCTGAACTTTCTAAAAAGCACAGAAAAGGTAAAGGTGACTTTTGCCACCGAAACACCTTCTGGCCCTTGAGATAATTTCCTCCCCAACTCAAACACTTTCGATCCTGTCTCATCCTGCCTGCAAACCACACTGCTGCTTAATTTTAGAATTAGAGAAAATTTCTTACCAACCTCTTGGGAGGGTGAGACAGCCAGGCTCAGAGGAAGTCTCCAGCGCAGCTTGAGCTGGTCAGTTCCCCCAGCTCACTTTCTCCCCGGATCTGGCATCTTTAGATGCGAGCTGTGCTTCAGGCAGCCCAAGCATCCTATTTTCTGCGTCTCTGCAAATCTGAGTCCTTCCTGAAGCCAGCGGCAGGCTGGAGCCCCAGTCAGCCTGTGTTTGCATTCCCTTCTCGGGAACACGCTTCCCAGAAGCAGACCCTGCTGGCGAGCCACCAATCTGAAGCAAACTGTGACTTGTGCCCTTCCCTGGCTCCGCCTGAGTCGAGCTATTGCCTTCCCAAGAACCCCAGTATCCTTTGAACTCTCCGTCTTCCCGGGAATCTGAAGGAAGTCACAGACCCCAGTCTCTGCGTCATCGGCTGATCCTGAGCCAGACCTGGGAGACCAGTCGGCTGCTCGCAAAGCCCAGGCCACTGAACCAGGAAATGTGCAGCGCGTCCAAAAAATAATAACTGTCGCGGAGCGCCTGGCAGAGCTGGAGAAGTCGCTGTTGCAATGCCTGCATCCTCCGCATGCTAATGAGGCCGTGATGTCAGCAAGTCAGTACAGCATCTGGACGTACCAGCCCTGCTGCCCAGGGCTGAGATTTATTTACATGTAAATTAGCCTCGCCTTCCAAATAAATAATCCCCAAGGCAGGGGGGTGGGGGTGGGGGGAATAGAAAGCCTAGCTATGCAGCCTTCAAAGGAGTAGGGGGAACTCACATCTCAGAAAGAATTTAAAGACACATAGCTGCTACCCCCCCCAACACACATACACACAGCCTCCCCTTCCTCTTTCTTTTCAAAAGCAGTGTGCTAAGGATCCTGGCTGGACACAGCTATCCACCTGGGCGCCCGGTTCAGATTAGATGCTGTACCGGCCTAGGAGTGCAATCGACTGCAGGTTCTCTCAAAACTGAAATGGAGAGCCTTCAAATGCTGCACTTTGTTTTTTGTTTCTTTTCTCTCTTCAGCTTTCATTCCATTCTGTGGCCTGGGACTGTTATGAAAAATCAGGAGACTGAAGCCAAAGTCAGGTGTGGTGCGGATTTACTTTTACACAAGGGGGCTAACCCAGGATTGTCCCTTAAAGGAGCCAGCACCTCGACTCAGTCTTTAAGATCTTTTATACCTCTAGACAAATACAAGCAAAAGCATGTGACACATAAGTGGCAAAACAGGTAACAGGAAAGTGCAAAGACCACTGCAATGTGGCATCCTGGTTTATAGATAACAACATCATGGGAGACATCTTGGAGAATCAAAGACTTCCATCCTAGGTTAAGTTTACAAGGGTGGCTCTTATTCTGGATGACCCACAGGGGGCAGAGAGGAAGGCTCCTGACTACCCTTCAGTAGTCTATCTTCTTTACCATAACACTGTAGGGTCTCTTAGCAAAGAAGTCTATTTTGACATTTTCATTACAGGACTAAGTCACCTTTGAGTTGTTTATGTGCTGACTGCTTTGAGCACCAGGTTGGGGTATGTATGACTCGGTCACATGCAGCCCCCAAGCCCTTGCTCAAGTTTCAAGTGTGCACAGGAGACATCATAACAAAAACCTGCCTCTAGGGTATCTCAGGCCCAAGAGCACTGCCTCCCGGGTTTCCATTAGACAATTTAGAAGATGCAAGCATTGCAGAGATGAGCTTTTTCCAAGGTCCCAGTGCGTCTTAAGCAAGGATGCTTAGGGCATCCCTTGCTGGGCTTTCCACTAGAACTGCCTTAAATACCTTTGGATGGTGAACACTCCATCTTCCTGTACCTAAAGAAACTTACTCAGAAAAATCCAGAAAAGAACTCTTGAATTGAAAACCAAGGGTTTAGATTCTGACTTTACTTCCTGTTAGCTAAGTAATCCTAGACAAGTCATTTAACTTGTGGAGTCTTCAATGGCCTTATTTATCTGTGCCAACATCACATAAGATAAATATCTGCGTGTATGTGCATCTTTGTGTGCATGTACATATGTGTGCAGATGAAGGCTGGAGGACAAACTTTGTTTTTCTTCTCTTTTCAGCTTTCATTCTAGGGTGTCAGTTGTCTGTGGCCCGAGACTGTTATGAAAAATCAGGAGACCAAGCCAAAGTCAGGCGTGCAGAGGGATTTACTTGTATGTTAGCAGGCTAACCCAGGATGCTTCCTTAAATACCTTTGGACCACGCTGTTCCTCAGGTATTAGCTACCTTGGTTTTAGAGGTAGGGTTTCCCACCAGCCTGAACCCACCAAGTAGACTAGGCTGCCCTATGGATTCTCAGGGACCCACCTGGCTCTGCCTTCCCAGTTCTGGGGTCACAAACAGGCATCACTGGCTTTTTTAATGCGGGTTGTGGAGATTGAACTTGGGTCCTCGAGCTTGCAAGGAAACCCACCGAGCCATGTCCCCAGCCCCATAAAATCAATAGGTATTAAGCCCCATGCCACAGTGGCTGTAGGGGCTGGGGACTTCCACACACCACTCACCGAGTTTATGAACCTGAAGTGCAAGAACAGAAAGTACAAGTACTGAATGGCCGACTGTGGTGACAAGGAACACAGTGCCATTCACTCAGAAAATATGATACTCTCTGATCTTTTCGACCGAAGTTAGAACGCTTCACTTAGGCATGGTTTACCTACCAGGATGGCCACTGTTTCTCTCTTCCAGGTATTTTTTTCTCCACTGTTAGCTCCTATTGCTTAAAATCATTTTTGTCTGTTTCCTGTTAGCCCCAGGCCAGGTGAAAACAGGTAAGAGCCAGCAGTGGGACCCTGAGCCCCTGATAAGGAAGCACCGCAGGCAAGTGTGGAGGCGGGAGTCGTGGGGGGGGGGGCTGGGTGGGGGGGAGGGGGGCCCTGCGGAGGGTTAGTCCTTCATGCACAGAAGGTCCCTGAGGACAAAGCCGCCAGCTCAGCTCCTCGCCCACACTCCCCCCCCAGAGAGCCCACTGTGATGAGCCTGCCCTTTCAGCTGGAGCTCCCGAAGCTTCAAATGAATTTCTTTGTTGGATATGGGGAAGTTAAACTATGCCTTTTGTTATATGTAATTATATTAATAATGCTTAATAACTTCTTTCAGAAGGCTTTTTTTCTGGTTCACAGAAGACCTTTCATGGTGAACATCATGGGACCTGGAATAACTTTTCCCACAGAGAAATGGAATCTGAGCGAATGATGCGCACTCTGCCTTAGGTCCCCATCGCATAGAGCTCAGAGCATGTGAGGAGTCACAGGGATACCTCAACCTTCAATACCTTCAAGTCAGTTAACAAACAAAATAATATACAGCAGCCATGTCCCATGGAAAGCAGACAGCCTACCTCAGTGTGGCCATGGCCAAGTGACCTCTGCTTGTTTATGGCTCAGTTTCTTCATGTGAAGATGGGCCGACCACACTCTGATCTGCCTGTCATCAGCATCACTAAGGAGACTAATGATTAACAACGAAGAAAACTGCTGTATAGAAAGTGGCGAGGGATCCATCTCTAGGTGGAACAGATGTGACATCAGGCTACTGATTTCCCAAAGCTGGGCAGGAATGCATGGGGTCCAGAATGGATGGGCTGGGGTCCGTTTTAGCTCTGTGATTTGAAGTCTCAGGTTTCTTTGTGGTGTCAGGGATAAAACCTTGGATCTTGCACATGCTAGGTAAGCGGTCTACCATTTAATACCGCTAGTCCTTAAGCCTAGTTTTCCCATCAGTAACAGGGGATGCTAACGGCACCTAGCTTTATAGAGCTGATGGGGGAATAAAAGGAGAATTAATGTGAAATATTTCACATAGAGATTTCACACCACACAGTTGACAGTAGAGAGAGCAGAGAGAATGCTTTCACTGCTGACTTTGGCACTACCTACTTAACTGAGTTCAAAGATGGGCAGGAAGACTGTGAATGCATCTCTGCTCCAAAGTGGATAGCTGGAAGTTCCGCCTACCTGGGTAAGCTACTGACACGCCTTATACTAGAGGACACAACAAAAGCATTTGAGTTTTGAAAATTTATTAATTTTAATTTTATGTGTATGATGTTTTGCCTGTATGTATGGAAGTGCGCCCGTGCCATGCAATGCTCACAGAGGCCAGAGAGGTGTTAGATCCCCTGGAACTGGAGTTACAGATGGTTGTTACCCACCATGTGAGTGCTGGGAACTGAACCCAGATCCTCTGCAAGAGCAACCAGGGCTCTTACCCACTGAGCCATCTCTCCAGCCCCACTCCACTTTTTGACTGCTAAAAAACTCCATAAGAAAGCATAAAAAAGAACAGAAAGGCACCAAGACTTCTCTTCAACTGTACAGTGGGACATGACAACTAAACACATTCCTTCACATACGATGAGGTGACACCCTAATAAGCCACTGACAGTTAATTATGTACATGGTAGACAAATTGACTCACTAACCTATTAAATATCCTAGGTCTCCAACATGGCACACTTTGAGTAGTAGCTCTTTCTCGTGACCATGTGGCTGACCTGGAAGCAGGGTGCACTGAAGCTAGCCACTGCCAGCTTCACAGGAGAGGACCAAACCACCCATCACTGTCTTTGGGAAGAACTGAAATGCAAAATTAAGGAGGCTAGAGAGATTGCTCAGTGGCTAAGAGCACAGGCTGCTCTTGAAGAGGACTCGGGTTTGATTCCCAGAACCCACATGATGGCTAACAACCATCTGTAACTCTAGTTCCAAGGGATCTGACACCCTTCTCTGACCTCCACAGGCATTGCACGACACGGATGCACTTATATACTTGCAAGCAAAACGTACATACACATAAACTAAAGATAACATAAAATGCTCAAAAAGAAATTCAAAATTAAACTACGATTTCTATGGAATTGCATTAAGACTGTCACACTATTGGAAAGTTGAAAGGTCATCAACTTTCTCCAAGTCAGCGGCTGCATCTTTCTGAGATGTGAGGATGCTTCCCCTCCTTAGTCTCTTGTGGTGCTGGGAATCAGACTTGTTAAATGAGTTCCTTCTATTTGTCGTCACTGTGGCAGGCCTTGGGGACCTTATAGTGAGCAAGACAGATACAGGTCCAGCCTTGAAAAAGCTGGGCAATGAGAAGTGAAGACAATTAAATAAGCCATTAGAGTGGAATGAGATGTGTGTTGTGATAGCGCTTGATAGATAGACAGCCTCTAGAAGGTCTAGCTACAGTCCCGAGGGGGTAGTTCAAAAGCTCAGTGTAGCAAGGAAACAGAATTTCCCTACATCAGGTATGCACACTATTAAAGTAATGGTCTATAGACTGATACTTCTTTGTGAGGATGGTGAGCTTCATCGTGGAGACCACTCAAGTAAGGATTGTTTGAAAATACACTTTGAGGTATTCAACAGACAGAGCAATACAACAACTACTTTGGAAATGTCAGAGGCCTGGAATATACTAACAAGACTCATACTGTATTTATAAAAACAGAGGAAAAGTCTACACTGATGAAATCAAGCTTCATGGGCAGAGACAGGGAGAACAGGCAATCTGATATACACAGGGCATGTAAATTCATTAAGAATCCAGTAAAGGCCAGTGATGTGGAGGTAACTGCTGACAATTACAACTTTGTGCTCAACTTGGAAAAAGAACATTTGCATAATTGACCATACTGCACATGTGGAGGGAAAAAGGGGTTAGAGGGTAACACTGTGGCCAAGGCGACAGGATCAGGAACGCTGCGGTTCCAGTAATGCTCCAGGTCAAAACAATTTTTACATTTTTGGAATTTAGAAACAAATTTCTATGAGAAAGGGCTATCCTAAGCATGACATGAAATTCAGAATCCATAAATAGAAAAAAAGCCTGTTGAAATTGCCAAGGTCAAACTTTAGCAGCTAGAGAGGCTATTCCAGGAGGGAGAACAGTACTCCCATGAAGGAAAAGTCCTAACAAACAGGGAATTAAAAGACTTCTCTACATGAGTGCAGGATACATGGTGTGCCTGTATGACAAAGGCAGGTAACAAAGAGGCAGCTCCATGAGCTGGAAAATCAAACCAGCTTTCTACTCCAGCCGGCATTAGTCAGAATCTTGTTAGAGGATTACAGGGAAAGGTTAAGTGAATCTCGCTGGCTGGCTTACAGAGAAGGGCAAGTGGTGTCCGACCATAGCCTCCTTGAGGAATCGCTTTATGAAAATGGGTGTAATGAACAATTTTTAATCTCCATTTCCATTGATAGCAAATATGAAGAAATGAACTTTCAATGATAAAGAGGAATTTCACTTAGACCTGAGGAAGGCTTTTGAATTGTTAGATAAGGGCTAGTATAGGTTCCTAAAAGATGGTTTTCATTTAGGGAGAACTTAAAAAAGATAAAGACAGCAGTATGCCAGCTGGTTAAGGTTAGGACCTTCCATGAAATTCTAATTGCTGTCAAGAAACATTATCAAGGCTTCAAGTCACTCATCTAATAAAGTTCATTTAACTTAATTTTATAAGTGTGTACTCTATGTGCATACATGCACTTGGTTATATATATAAGTTGTAAACAGTTGACTCAGAAAGTTTTCTGATATTCAGACATCAAAATCCAGCAAACTAAACAAGGGTCAGGAGGGTGACAAAAAATTGTCATATGAATGAAAATAAAGCATGTGATACACAATAAAGAATGTCAGATTTCTGTGTTTGAACATAAGAAACATGGACTTCTCACTTGGGCAAGGCTGATTGGGGGAAGTGGTGGGGGGCATGGAGGCTTTACAGATGCCTCCCCTCCAAGCTGTGACTCAGGGATCTAATCTATCTTGCTTCCTTGCCGTACCTCTGATTTCAGCCTGTAATTTTCATGTTCCAGCAACAGAAGAAGAGAGAAATGAATAGGCTGTTATGTGATTCAGCTTGGAGATGAACAGTATCACTGTGATTGATCAAATCAGCTCTATGACTTCATCCAACTATAAGGATCCTCAGCAGTACACACAGGAAGAGGGAAGACAGATCGCAAGAAATGTCTGTAACACCTGTCACATTCATCAATTTTTATTTTTACTGTTTAAAGGCATTTAAAAAAACACAATCTATTAAACCCAGGATGTCATAATGCAGAGGGATCCTTAGCATCCAAAAAAAAAAAAAAAAAAAAATTTTCTACNACACATCTAAATCTGAAGAATTGGCACAACTGTTAGTACTCACTCCAGAGCAGGCTCCAGTGACTGAATTCCAACTTTAATCAACATCTAACATGAGACTAATTGATACAACTCCAAAACCTTTATGCATAAGATCAAATGTTTTCTGATCCTTGAGTGAGAGCCTTCCATTAACAGACTCTCTCCCCTTTTCCCACAGTGACTCCTTAACCAAATGCCCACTATGTGCCAAGCTATCCACATACTCCATCCCATACAACACCTAACAACGTCTACTTCTGCAAGGCAATTGGGAACAGAATTCAAAATTTTCCAAAGAGTATCCACAATTCTGTGTCTAACATTTATCCTGAGAAAATAATCAGAAATGGGAGACAAATTCTTTTTTTTTTAATTTTAAAAAATTTTTTTATTATTAATTTTATTTATTTCTGTATGTGTATGAGTCTACTGTCTGCATGTAGGTTTGTGCACCCGTGTCGTGCAATGCCGTGGAGGTCAGAAGAGGGTGTCGGATTCCCCTGGAACTGGAGTTCTCCTGGAATTGGAGTTTCAGACGGTTCTCGGCTGCCATGTGGGTGCTGGGGATCGAACCTGGGTCCTCTGTAAGAGCGGTCGGCGCTCTTAACTGCTAGGCCATCTCTCCAGCCCTAAAACTTTTTTTATGTGTATGAGTGTACTGTCTGCATGTAGGTTGGTGCACCCATGTCATGCAATGCCATGGAGGTCAGAAGAGGGTGTAGGGGCGGAGTTAAAGACGGTTCTCAGCCACCATGTGGGTGCTGGGAATCGAACCAAGGTCCTCTGCAAGAGCAGTCGGCACTCTTAACCACTGAGCCATCTCTCCAGCCCCTCCAATTCAGGTTTATAATATCTTACCAAAGAGTCTAACAGCATGATGGCTCTGTCACCTCCCAGATACATAGACAATTGGGTCACCTGCCTTAGTTTCAGTTTCTCCATCTACAAAATGGAGACTTTTAACTAATCATTCTAAGTTAAGAATGATTAAATGGGCTGGGCGTGGTGTCACATGCCTTTAATCCTAGCACTTGGGAGGCAGAGGCAGGTGGATCTCTGTGAGTTCAAGGCCAGCCTGGTCAACAGAGTGAGTTCCAGGCTAGCTGGGGCTACAGGGAGACCATGTCTCAAAAACATCAAAAGAAAAAAAAAAAAGAATGATTAGATGAACCTAAGAATATAAAATACTTTGTAGAATATCTGGTTTATGCAGCAAATCAATATTATTTTCTACTAGGTTTCTAAGGAAAAGAACAAAAAGGACTGCTGTTATAATATATGATAAAACTGTTCATGACAGACATAGGATAAGTCCCCAGCCCCCCACCCCTCACGGCTTTCTTTGTCCATGTGTGAAAGTTCCATGTTATGAATCCCCAGACCACAGACATTTCTGTCTTGTTAAAAACCATCTGCCACATTTTAAATCCAGAAAACAGGCTTTCCAGTTCTGTCTTATCATCTTAGGATGCCCACATTTCATACATTTTAATTATTCTTAATCCCAATAATGAAATGCATAAAATTTCAACATTACCTTTTATCCTCTCTTAATTATCTTAATTAAAATGAGAAATATGGACAAGCTAGACTGTGAACATCAAAATGAAAGACCATGCTCATTCCCTCTAAAAGGTTAAAAATTGCATCAATGATTCAAGCAGGCTTACCACTGCACAATTCCATGAAAATATTAAACTGCCATGCTGTGCTAACAGGTAGGGTTTTTCAAGACAAATAGAACAGCCCTTACTATGATAGCTTTTTGGGCTCCTCACTTTGGGCATCAATCAACTGAGTAGAAATCTGAATTTCTCTATGTAAAGGACGGGTAGAACAAACCAGAGTTGTATGGGACACTTTAGTTTTCAATACTTCCCAAAAGCAGGTACACAGACATACTTCTCAAGAGAACTCTGGTGAAATACAAATGTCCTAGAAAAAAGACTAGAAAAACTCTCTGCTTCATAAAATAGTGACTGGACAGTGGGAACTTAGAGTTTTCTATGTCTACTTGCCTGTATCATGTCTAAATGTGGATGTCTGCCAGGCGTGGTGGTGCACGCCTTTAATCCTAGCACTCGGGAGGCAGAGGCAGGTGGATCTTTGTGAGTTCAAGGCCAGCCTGATCTACAGAGTGAGTTCCAGGACAGTTGGGGCTACAGGGAGACCCTGTCTCTAAAAGACCAAACAAACAAACAAACAAACAAACAAATAAATAAATAAATAAATAAATGTGGATGTCAAAGGCTTCTCATCTATCGAGTCAGCACCACACCTCCCACAAACCTGCTCTATCTGCAGTCTTTCTTTAATATTAGCCAATGGCAGCTCCACCATCCCAGTGAATAAAAACAAATGCCTCTGAGTCCCGAGGCCTTCCTTTCTTCTTTCTTCCTCTCATCCCTTACTTGTAAGTCAGATGAGAAATAAACTACATCTCAAAAACCAAATCTAGTTTGTTTCATGACTTCACAAACACAGTTTACTATCTGGTCTTTAGCACTAAATATTTTCCAACTCTTACCCAGCCCTGCTGTAGTGGTTTGAATGAGAATGTCCCCCATGGGCTTTAAATGTTCAGATATTTTTTTAATATAATTTTATTGATGTTTTATGTATTTCATACATCATTTTCAGTTCCATTTAAACATATTACCCTTTCCTTTACCCCCACCCCAACCCAGATTATGTATTCTGCGATACATGCCCTGCATCTTTCTCTCAGTCTTTTTTTTTTTTTTATGCCGGTAGTTAAGTGCTGCTGTCAGCTTGGTCAGAGCAGCACCTTTTGTGCAGTGGGCATCATTAACTGTAGACACATAACCGGTTGAAGTGCTGAGAATCAATGGCTGTTTAATGTTCAGCCATAAATGAGACATCTCTACCACCCAAGGAAGGATGGAGTAGTGAAGAACATCGTCTTCCGGTGATGGCATGGCTGTGATTACCTCCCCAGAACCTGCATGAGATTGGTCCCATCAATGTTGTCTTGGAGTGGGGAGTGTTCATGAGACTTTGCCTCCTCCCCCTCCCCTGAGGATCTAAAGGGGGTTAAATGTTTGCTTGGGGAGGAGGGAGATACTTTTGTCAATGATACAGCCATTGGGAAGGTGTCAGGGCTCCTCAACAGCCCCATACTCATGATCCCATAAGCAATTCTAATGATACTCCTGGTCACACACACACACACACACACACACACACACACACCACACACACGGGCTCCTCAACAGCCCCATACCCATGATCCCATAAGCAGTTCTAATGAAACTCCTTGGGTCACACACACAACACACACAACACACACACACACACAACAAATAAAATAGCAGGCTCAGTGGTTAAAAGAAGAGGGGACCAGTGGGGGCAGGAGAGGGACAGGAGAGGGTACAAGGGAAGGGTGAATATCAACCAAATACATCAAGTACACACTGATGTTACCATGAAGGCCTGGGAGATGGCCCAGTGGTAAGGCACTTGCTGTGCAAATGTGAGGACCAGAGTTCTAATCCCCAGACCCATGTAAGAGCCACTAAGGGGCTGGAGAGATGCCTAGAGGTTAAGAGCGTCCGACCGCGCGTACAGAGGACCTGGGTTGATCCCAGCAACCTCATGGGCGGCCGAGAAACCCGTCTGAAACTCCAATGACGAAACTCACATTCCAGGGGAATCCGACACCCTCTTCTGAACCTCCGCGGCATTGCACGACATGGGGCCAACACCTGCAGGCAGACAGTACATTCATACACATACAATAAATAAAATTAAAAATATATAAAAAAAGAGCCAGCTAAACATGACAGCTCCGCTGATCCCAGCATTAGAGGTGGAAATGGGGTCTGCCTGGGATCCCAGCACTAGAGATGGAGATGTGGTCCCCAGAGGAAACTCACTGGGTGAATCTGAGTCCGAGCACCATCTTGCCTCTGTATATGACTGGAGAGCAAACTGCAATATTATGTGTGTGTGCACATGCCCTGCACACGCAGTGCCCAACAACCATGTGAAACATGCACATATGCATACACACTCATATATACATATACAAAAGGGTACATGTTGCAGTGAAACCATTATATGTGAATTATGTGTAATTAATATGGACCCATCCATTAATAAAGTTAGTTTCCTCGTGATCCTCACTGACTCAGTGCCACCAGCTAGGGAACAATGTCACTTCTGGGGGACACTTCACATCAAAAGCCATACTCTTATACCATGCAGTGTTTTGACAAAAGAAAATAATTATAAAAAAACAATAAAACCAAACAAAATGGTACAAAAGGCAGTAATACACCAAAGAAAAAGATGCGTTCACAGAAGTTCACATATGGTTTGATTTTGTTTGTACAAAATGTCCAGAATAGGGGTACTGTACAGACAAAGCAGATTAGTGTCTGCTAGGTCCAGCCAGTGAAACAAGAAGGAGTCGTTAATTAGAGTTTCTTTGTGCATCAGTTAAAGCTCTAAAATTAGGCTGTGGTAATGGTGGTACAACCTTGTAAATATACTAGAACTATTTATTTGTATTGATGCACTATCTGGGAAAATTGTTTGGTGTGTAAAGTATGTCTCAAACGTTTCTTAAAGAATGTCAGAAGATCTAAGAAGGTCTGACAGCATTAGAGGGGGGATATTCTCACATAGGATGAGAGGTTTGGCAGCATTGGGGGGGTAGTATTCTCACATAGGATGAGAAAGTCTGGCAGCATTGGGGGGATATTCTCACCAGGATGAGAAAGTCTGGCACATTGGGGGGGATATTCTCACATAGGATGAGAGGGTCTGGCAGCATTAGAGGGGGAATATTCTCACATGGATGAGAGGGTCTGCAGCATTGGGGGGATATTCTCACATAGGATGAGAAGGTCTGGCAGCATTGGGGGGATATTCTCACATAGGATGAGAAGGTCTGGCAGCATTAGAGGGGGGATATTCTCATGTAGGATGAGAGGGTCTGGCAGCATTAGAGGGGGATATTCTCATGTAGGATGAGAGGTCTGGCAGCATTAGAGGGGGAATATTCTCACATTGGATGAGAGGGTCTGGCAGCATTAGAAGGGAGAGTATTCTCACATAGGATGAACAGGTCTGGCAGCATTGGGGGGGAGTATTCTCACATAGGATGAGAAGGTCTGGCAGCATTAGAGGGGGGATATTCTCACTAGGATGAGAAGGTCTGGCAGCATTGGGGGGATATTCTCACGTAGGATGAGAAGGTCTGGCAGCATGAGAGGGGGGATATTCTCACGTAGGATGAGAGGGTCTGGCAGCATTGGGGGGATATTCTCACGTAGGATGAGAAGGTCTGGCAGCATTAGAGGGGGGATATTCTCATGTAGGATGAGAGGGTCTGGCAGCATTGGGGGGGATATTCTCACATAGGATGAGAGGGTCTGGCAGCATTGGGGGGATATTCTCACATAGGATGAGAAAGTCTGGCAGCATTGGGGGGGATATTCTCACATAGGATGAGAAGGTCTGGCAGCATTGGGGGGATATTCTCACGTAGGATGAGAGGGTCTGGCAGCATGAGGGGGGATATTCTCACATAGGATGAGAAGTCTGGCAGCATTGAGGGGGGATATTCTCACATAGGATGAGAGGGTCTGGCAGCATAGAGGGGGGATATTCTCACGTAGGATGAGAAGGTCTGGCAGCATTAGAGGGGGGATGTTCTCACATAGGATGAGAAGGTCTGGCAGCATTAGAGGGGGGATATTCTCACATAGGATGAGAGGGTCTGGCAGCATTAGAGGGGGGATATTAGTAGGATGAGAAGGTCTGGCAGCATTGGGGGGGGATATTCTCATGAGGATGAGAAGGTCTGGCAGCATTAGAGGGGGGAGTATTCTCACGTATAGGATGAGAGGCTCCTAAGATGACACTCAGTGAGAAGGTGACAGGGAGCCATGCTCCTCTCTTCAGGATAGACATTTCAGAGGAAGAACAAGTATAAAGACCCAGAGGGAGAGTGAGTCTGGCTTGTGCAAGGCCCAGTATTTCAGTTGTAGAAAAGCGGAGAACATCAGGAAATGCTGAGAGAGTGTATATGGCCGAGGCCAAGGGCTGTGACACAAGCAGTTACTGGGTTTTGCCCAGAAGTTTGGCACAGCCCAATGTGTGTTTTCAGAGAATCACCATAGGTACATTTGGGGAATAGATTGAAGGGATGCAATAGCAGACCAAGAAGAAGGCCAGAGTTGGGTGATGGACCTCCATCCAGGAGAGACATAGAAGGGTGTGGATGGGAATGAGAGGAGAAAAATAGAGGAAAGGTGTTGGGTATCCCAGCATCTGTCAGCAGGTGTATTAGTCACTTTTCTGTAGCTGGTGATAAAACCACCATGCCAAGAGAACTTATAAAAGGAAGAGTTTATTTGAGCTTATGATTGACAGTTCCAGGGAATCAGAGTCCATTGTGGCAGGAAGCATGGTGGCGGGGGCTGGAGCAGCAAGCCGAGGGTCACATCTTGCAATGACACAAGAAAGCAGAGAGAGAACTGGAGACACAAGGCTTGTTAAACTCACTAAGCCTGCCCCCAATGATGTACTCCCTCCAGACAGCCACACACCTTCTAAGACTCCCAGAACGTGCCACAACTGGGGACAATAATTCACAAACTTAATAGCCTCATGGGGAGGACACTCATTCAAACCACCACATTCCATTCCCTGGCCATAGGTTCATGACCATATAAAATACAATGCATTTAGTCAACCTTAAAAGTCCCATAGTCTTTACCATCTCATTCTATTCAAAAGTCACATATCCAAGTCTTTCTGAGACCCAGGCGAATCTCTTAACTGTAACTCTGTAAAATCAAAAGGCAAATTCAACATACTCCCAAATACAGTGGAACTGAATACACTTCCCATTCCAAAAGGAGGAATAGAGGCATAGTGAGGAAATACGGACCAAACAAAGACCAAAAACCAGCAGGGCAAACAACCAATCCAGTAGCTCCAGGTGCAACTTCTGGAAATTTACTCCCAAAGGGCTTAGATTCTCAGCTCTTCCAGCTTTGCAGCAACATACATCTCTTTCTTAGGCTGGTACCACTCCCTGATGCAGCTCTCCTTGGCAATATTCTCACAGGTCGGGCATCTCAAATGTCTTCTTGGGGTCTCCCACGGCCAACCAAGCTTCACATTCACAGTTCACAAATGGCCTATCAGGGCCTTCTTTATTAGGGGACACCCCTGCTGCACTCTGCCCTGGCTCTCTTGGCTCTCTGAACGTGGAGGAAGAACTGATGACCCCTTCACTCTTGCAAACTTCATGCCTCTAAAGCTGAGTTCTGCCAAGTTTGGATTGCAAGTTTGGCTGCAATTTGGGAGACCTGGGCTATTTCAACCACATTTGCACTTTTCTCTGCCTGGACTTGTTGGAGCAGAAAACCCTTTCAGTATTTTCTCTTCCAAAAGTTTGAGGATTATCTGAGTGTGGTCTTGCCCTGAAAGTACTGTTTCTGTTGTTTATTTATAAATCTTGAGCCCCTTCCTTAAGCACTTTTAAATCTCACTTTTTCCATGGTTTATTGTAAATAGCTACTGGCTCTTCTTAATCACTTTAATCCCTTATCAAAAGGAACCTCCCCTTCACTTGCCTTGGCCACACTTTAAATCTTCCTAGTGCAGTTTTAGATCCAAACTGAACATTCTGCTTTCTTTCTGCCCATCTTTCTCCTTCACTGTAGATCTGTACAATTATTCACCATTAATAGCCATGCCACTATTCACATTAAGCCTGTCTTGAAATATCCTCTGCCAAAGACATTAGTCCATTGCTTTTCAACTAAGCATCAGGCAAGCTTGGGCTTTGGGCAAACTCTGCCAGACTCTTTATCAAATATCCCAGTTGCTGCATAATTCTTTATTTTCCTCTGGAACACCATTTTTTGCAGCAATGCTCTTGCGTCAGGCTTCTACTAGAATGGCCCATTAAGCTCTGCTTACAGTGGTCAACAGTTTTCTAGCCCAAGTTCCAAAGTCTTCACATTCTCCAACACATCCACATGGTCAGTTGTCCACAGCCTACTCTCTGGTACCCAAAAACTGTATTAGTCACTTTCTGTTGCTGGGATAAATCCACCATGACGAAGGGAACTTATAAAAGGAAGAGTTTATTTGAGCTTACATTGATGGTTCCAGGGAATTAGAGTCCATTGTGCTGGCGGAAGCATGGTGGCTGGGGCTGGAGCAGCAGCCGAGTTCAATCTCGAAATGAGCACAGGAGCAGAGAGAGAGAGACTGGAGACAGCCAAGCGTGTTTAAAACTCACTAAGCCTGCCCCCAATGACGTAATTCCTCCAGCACGGCCACACCTTCTAAGACCTCCAAGAACAGTGCCACCAACTGGGGAAAAATATCTGAAAACAAACGACGAATGGGTATCCCTCATCTGTGGATCTAGTGCCAATTACCCAGTTGTAAGTATTTCTTGTGTAGAAGCCCCCTGAGCGTTTTGTCAAAGCAGTTTGGGGTGTAAGGCATATTGGAAAAAACAACAACAACAACAGAAAGGACGGCATCAAAGAACTGACCTAGAGGTGNTAGAAGCCTGGAAGAAAGCATTGCTGCAAAAAATGTAGTTCCAGAGGAAAATAAAGACTTAGGCAGCAACTGGGATATTTTGATAAAGAGTCTGGCAGCAGTTTGCCCACAGCCCAAATGCTTGCCTGATGCTAAGTTGAAAAGCAATGGACTAATGTCTTTGGCAGAGGATATTTCAAGACAGCTTAATGTAGAAATAGTGGCATGGCTATTAATGGTGAATAATGTACAGATCTACAGTGAAGAAGAGTAGATGAGGCAGAAAGAAATGCAGAATGTACAGTTTGGATCTGAAAACTGCACTAGGAAGATTAAAGGTGGGGCCAAGGCAAGTGAAGGGGAGGTTCCTTTTGATAAGGAGATTAAAGTGATTAAGGACAGGCCTAGCTATTTACAAGTAAACAATGGAAAAAGTGAGATTAAAGTGATTAAGGAAGGGCCTCAAGATTTATAAATAAACAACAGAAACAGTACTTTCAGGGCAAGACCACACCTAGCTAATCCTCCAACTTTTGAAAGAAAAATACTGAAAGGGTTTTCTGCTCCAACAAGTCCAGGGCAGAGAAAAGTTGCAAATGTGGTTGAAATAGCCCAGGGTCCATCCCAAATTTGCAGCCAAACTTGGCAGTTTCATTCATGTGGTGCTGGCTGTAGAGGCATGAAGTTTGCAAGAGTGAAGGGGTCATCAGTTCTTCCTCCACGGTCTCAGAGAGCCACAGAGGCCAGGCAGAGTGCAGCAGGGGTGTCCCTGAATAAAGAAGGCCCTGATAGGCCATTTCGTGAAGCTGTGAATGTGAAGTCTGGTTGGCAGTGGAGACCCCAAGAAGACATTTGAGATGCCAGACCTGTGAGATATTTGCCAAGGAGAGCTGCATACAGGGAGTGGTACCAGCCTAAGAAAGAGATGTATGTTGCATGCAATCCTGGAAGAGCTGAGCAATCTAAGCCCTTTGGAAGTAAATTTCCAGAAGTTGCACATGGAGCTACTGGACTTGGTGTTTGCCCTGCTGGTTTTTGGTCTTGTTTTGGTCCAGTATTTCCTCACTATGCCTCTATTCCTCCCTTTTGGAATGGGAATGTGTATTCAGTTCCACTGTATATTGGGAGTATGTAATTTGCCTTTTGATTTTACAGTTAAGAGATTAGCCTGGGTCTCAGAAGAGACTTTGGATTGTATACTTTTGAATAGAATTGAGACTGGTAAAGACTATGGGACTTTTAAGGTTGGACTAAATGCATTTTGCATTTTAAATGGTCATAAGCCTATGGGGACCAGGGAATGGAATGTGGTGGTTTGAATGAGTGTCCTCCATGGGCTTTAAGTGTTCAGATATTTTGTCCCCAGTTGTTGGCACTGTTCTTGGAGGTCTTAGAAGGTGTGGCTGTTCTGGAGGAAGTACATCATTGGGGGCAGGCTTAGTGAGTTTAACAAGCCTTGCTGTCTCCAGTCTCTCTCTCTGCTTTCTGTGTTCATTGCAAGATGTGACCCTCGGCTTGCTGCTCCAGCCCCAGCCACCATGCTTCCTGCCACAATGGACTCTGATTCCCTGGAACCGTCAATCATAAGCTCAAATAAACTCTTCCTTTTATAAGTTCTCTTGCTCATGGTGGTTTTATCACAGCTACAGAAAAGTGACTAATACACCTGCTGACAGATGCTGGGATACCCAACACCTTTCCTCTATTTTTCTCCTCTCATTCCCATCCACACCCCTTCTATGTCTCTCCTGGATGGAGGTCCATCACCAACTCTGGCCTTCTTCTTGGTCTGCTATTGCATCCCTTCAATCTATTCCCCAAATGGTACCTATGGTGATTCTCTGAAAACACACATTGGGCTGTGCCAAACTTCTGGGCAAAACCCAGTAACTGCTTGTGTCACAAGCCCTTGAGCCTCGGCCATATACGACTCTCTCAGCATTTCCTGATGTTCTCCGCTTTTCTACAACTGAAATACTGGGCCTTGCACAAGCCAGACTCACTCTCCCTCTGGGTCTTTATACTTGTTCTTCCTCTGAAATGTCTATCCTGAAGAGAGGAGCATGGCTCCCTGTCACCTTCTCACTGAGTGTCATCTTAGGAGCCTCTCATCTTACGTGAGAATACTCCCCCCTCTAATGCTGCCAGACCTTCTCATCCTCATGAGAATATCCCCCCCCAATGCTGCCAGACCTTCTCATCCTACGTGAGAATATCCCCCCTCTAATGCTGCCAGACCTTCTCATCCTATGTGAGAATACTCCCCCCCAATGCTGCCAGACCTGTTCATCCTATGTGAGAATACTCTCCCTTCTAATGCTGCCAGACCCTCTCATCCTATGTGAGAATATCCCCCCTCTAATGCTGCCAGACCTTCTCATCCTACATGAGAATATCCCCTCTCTAATGCTGCCAGACCCTCTCATCCTACATGAGAATATCCCCCCTCTAATGCTGCCAGACCTTCTCATCCTATGTGAGAATATCCCCCCCAATGCTGCCAGACCTTCTCATCCTATGTGAGAATATCCCCCCAATGCTGTCAGACCTTCTCATCCTATGTGAGAATATCCCCCCAATGCTGCCAGACTTTCTCATCCTATGTGAGAATATCCCCCCCAATGTTGCCAGACTTTCTCATCCTGTGTGAGAATATCCCCCCCAATGCTGCCAGACTTTCTCATCCTATGTGAGAATACTACCCCCCCAATGCTGCCAAACCTTCTCATCCTATGTGAGAATATCCCCCCTCTAATGCTGTCAGACCTTCTTAGATCTTCTGACATTCTTTAAGAAACGTTTGAGACATACTTTACACACCAAACAATTTTCCCAGATAGTGCATCAATACAAATAAATAGTTCTAGTATATTTACAAGGTTGTACCACCATTACCACAGTCTAATTTTAGAGCTTTAACTGATGCACAAAGAAACTCTAATTAACGACTCCTTCTTGTTTCACTGTCCTGGACCTAGACAGACACTAATCTGCTTTGTCTGTACAGTACCCCTATTCTGGACATTTTGTACAAACAAAATCAAACCATATGTGAACTTCTGTGAACGCATCTTTTTCTTTGGTGTATTACTGCCTTTTGGTACCCATGTTATAGCTTGGATCAGAACTTCATTCGTTCTTATTGTCAAACACACTGCATGGTATAAGAGTATGGCTTAGATGTGAAGTGTCCCCCAGAAGTGACATTGTTCCCTAGCTGGTGGCACTGAGTCAGTGAGGATCACGAGGAAACTAACTTTATTAATGGATGGGTCCATATTAATTACACATAATTACATAATAATGGTTTCACTGCAACATGTACACTTTTTGTATATGTATATATGAGTGGTATGCATATGTGCATGTTCACATGGGTGTGGGCAAATGCGTGTGCAGGGGCATGTGCACACACACATAAATATGCAGGTTTGCTCTCCAGTCATATACAGAGGCAAGATGTCTGATCGGACTCAGGATTCACCCAGTGAGTTTCCTCTGGGGACCACATCTCCATCTCTAGTGCTGGGATCCCAGGCAGACCCCATTTCCACCTCTAATGCTGGGATCCCAGGGAGACTGTCATGTTTAGCTGGCTCTTTTTTTTATATTTTTAATTTTATTTATTTCTGTATGTGTATGAATGTACTGTCTGCATGCAGGTGTGTGCACCCATGTCGTGCAATGCCGCGGAGTTCAGAAGAGGGTGTCGGATTCCCCTGGAACTGGAGTTCTCCTGTAATTGGAGTTTCAGACGGTTCTCGGCCGCCATGAGGGTGCTGGGGATCGAACCCAGGTCCTCTGTAAGAGCGGTCGGCGCTCTTAACCTCTAGGCCATCTCTCCAGCCCCTTAGCTGGCTCTTACATGGGTCTGGGGATTAGAACTCTGGTCCTCACATTTGCACAGCAAGTGCCTTATCCACTGGGCCATCTCCCAGGCCTTCATGGTAACATCAGTGTGTACTTGATGTATTTGGTTGATATTCACCCTTCCCTTGTACCCTCTCCTGTCCCTCTCCTGCCCCCACTGGTCCCCATCTTCTTTTCAACTAGTAGCCTGCTATTTTTATGTTCGTGTGTGTGTGTGTGTGTGTGTGTGTGTGACCCAAGGAGTTTCATTAGAACTGCTTATGGGATCATGGGTATGGGGCTGTTGAGGAGCCCGTGTGTGTGTGTGTGTGTGTGTGTGTGTGTGTGTGTGTGTGACCTAAGGAGTATCATTAGAATTGCTTATGGGATCATGAGTATGGGGCTGTTGAGGAGCCCTGACACCTTCCCAATGGCTGTATCATTGACAAAAGTATCTCCCTCCTCCCCAAGCAAACATTTAACCACCTTTAGATCCTCAGGGGAGGGGGAGGAGGCAAAGTCTCATGAACACTCCCCACTCCAAGACAACATTGATGGGACCAATCTCATGCAGGTTCTGGGGAGGTAATCACAGCCATGCCATCACCGGAAGACGATGTTCTTCAATACTCCATCCTTTCCTTTGGGGTGATAGAGATGTCTCATTTATGGCTGAACATTAAACAGCCATTGATTCTCAGCACTTCAACCGGTTATGTGTCTACAGTTAATGATGCCCACTGCACAAAAGGTGCTGCTCTGACCAAGCTGACAGCAGCACTTAACTACCGGCATAAACATAATTATTTAGAAGGCCATTTGACAGGCACACCATGTCCATTTACAAAATGTGAACAGCAGCTGCCCCATAGGGCTAATGTCTTTCCTAGCCACAGCTTTTGGACAGGTTTACAGTACCATATGTGAATTCCTCCCTGTGGGGTGGGCCTCAGATGCCATCAGAGGCAGTTTGTTTCTGCCATAACAGACTTGCCACAACTACACTGCTGGGCATGTCTTGGAATATTTGAGAATGACTCTTTCAGCTTACCTAAGTTGGGGCGAATCAGCTCCTTACCTAAGTTGGGGTGAATCAGCTCCTTGGGCATGCAGACTAATATTTTCATCAGATTCGAGAAGTTTTACATCATTATTTTTTCTTTTTTTTTCGGTTCCTTTCTCTCCTTCGCTGCTGGCCCTGAGGTAACTCGGCTGGATGTTAACAGCGTCCAGTGTTTCTCATGCTGTTTCCTTCAGTCCTTCTTGTCCTCTGCTCTTCAGTTGGCAGGATCCTTATCAGTCCACTTTCAAAGTTGCTGACCAGTTAGTTCTTCTACCTGATTAAATCTACTACAGAACCTCTTTACAACATTTTTCATTGCGGTGATTATAACTTCAACTCCAAAATTTATGTCTATGCCATTCATGTCTAGGAATTTACTTTTATTAATAATCTTTTCCCGGTAAGACAGTGTCATTCTATCTTTCTTTAATTCTTTAGACATAATTTCCTATAGCTCTTTGAACATATTTGGAAGAGTTGCTGTTGTTAGAAATAAAACCCGAAGTCCAAGGGCTCCGTTGATAGAGTGAAGATTACCCAGCAAGACAGCTTGTACCCCGGCAAACGCATGCGTTGTCTCATTCAGACGGAGCAAGCATGCTGGGCCTGGAAGCTAGATAGGTTTTTGTCCCTATCACAAGAGTACAATCTCTCTTCCCCCTTGGCTGAGGTCTGATTTAATAGTCTGTAAAGGAAATGAAAGAGGAGAAAAGAAGTGGAAGGAAGGGAAAAGGCTCAGCAGGCCCAGGCTGTCAGGTCGCAGGAACGCAGCAGGGCTTTTACATAAACAGAACCGTACAGGGAGTGTGGACGGGTGGGGGATGAGGAAGGGGACTTAAAGATTTGAATTCCTTTACTCTAAACCGAAGTCTTGCAGTGTCTGACACAAAAGAGTGATACTTCATGTTTCTTATACTTTGAAGACTGCCTGCTTATTTCAATATCCAGGCCTCTCCCAGCCTCCCCCCACCTCATGTATAAGTTACATTTCTTTGAATTTATCAAAATATTTTGTTGAAAATGGGCATTTGCAGGTATTTTTTTTTTTTTACTGTGACTTTTTACCCCTTTTCAGAACTAGTTTGCTTATTTGTTTAGTGACTGGACAGGCAGATTACAATGGAGTTGTTTCCCCTGCAGTGTTGGCTGGCAGATCGGCACAGCACAGACTTCTTGAGCAACTGGGCTGGTCTTATTTACTGGAATCACACCCAACTGTTAGCATCCACTAATGGTTAGCTGATTGTTCTATTGTTCTTGACAATATCTTTTGAAATAAACTGTTCAAAATTCTGATCTGATGAAAGTGGGGCTCCTTTGTGAGGGCAGAGTGGTGTCAGTCTTGAAGCTGCCCCTCCCAGAGTAAAACAATAACTCCCTACTCAGAGCTAGATGTAAGAAAGAAGCCTCTGTTTCTTGGCGGCACCTTCCTGAGTAGCGTTCCCATCACACTAATCTGGTTAGAACGGAAGAGGAAGGTGAGTGGGTTGTGCCTCAAATGCCTCGGAGTCTCATAGATTTCCTTGACTAGATGTTTCACTATTTGGCTTCATGTAGTTAAAGAAGTTTCTAGAAGTCTTAAATGAGTGCCTTTAAAACACAAATTAATATGTTTTTCAGCAAATGATTATTTTGCCAAAGAAGGGTCTACCATGGCCCCTGGAAAGCTGATGCCCAACACCGCTCAAGCATTGAACTCTACGCTTTACTTTTATGTTGCTTTATACTCTCGCTTCAGAACTGTGATGCTTGTTAGTTCACTCAGCCTTCCTTTCCCAGAGCTATGTAACGTGCCTAACACTTGGTGGTCCCTCAGTAAAGACTTCCCAAATGAATGAATAAATGAGGCAGTTCCTGTGACCTACTGCCTAGTTTATGGCTGACCATAAGCTGCTCTAGCTAATGATGTCATCATGTGACAGAGTACATGTGAAAGATGCCATTGAGGGACCTGGAAGCCCTTTCTTGCCTGGGTATCGTCTAAGCAGCAGAGCATGGGCAAAGCACAGCTTAGAATCCCGCTTCCACTGTGGAGTAATTTCCTTTCTGAAGATGCTGTCATTTCCACCCCATGCCAGACTCGAGGCAGGCTTTCTCCATTTCCCTCCAGGCCACTGCCGGGATTTTCACCTAACCTGTACTGTTTTTCTCTTAAACACCAATTAAATTGTCACCAAGCTTCCTTCTAAGTTTGTTTCTAAATTCTTTTGTTCATGAGACTAAGCGTCCCTCAAGGGAACCTCAGTTACCCCAGTAACACGGTGATGAAAATTATATCTGGACTTTACCATTTCCATATAACTTCTTTTTTTCAGTTTCCTGTAGAGTTGATCATGCTCCGTGAGACTGTCACGCCTCTGAAAGTTATCAGGCAAGTGACTGAGGGAGAGAAAAGGAGCCGCACAGTGATGGCAGACCTGTCTTTCCACCTGCTGTCCTGGATTCTGCCTTTGTTCATGTTAATCTTAAATATTCCTTTACACTATAAATAGCTTGCTGCTGAAGGTACCTAATTTATCTTTGTTTGAAAGGAAGTCCTGCTGTAATGGAACTAGCTTTGGTATAGGATCAAGAAGCATTTATCTGTCCCTGGGCTATGGTTGTGTGTGTGTGTGTGTGTAATGTCTGGTGAGTTGCTTGCTGTTTTTTCTGCTCTGCAAATACCTTCTTTTTAAAAACATAGAAAATGGTGGATAACTGTGGTATGTTTACAAAGCATCCTGTAAGTCTCAGACGCATCAGAAACTTCACACAATAGCTATTAGGTACTTTTATTATCTGCAAAGCAGTTCATCCTGATCTGTTCATTTAAGGGAGAGTAGCTAAGGAGGCAGATTTGTGCTGTACTGTGTAAAAGTCATCCTCTCTGAACCATAAAGCCAAGTACTCCTGCCCTGTCCCTGTTCTCTCTTTCCTGGTAGGTTCTTTTCCTCCTCTCTAGGTCTGTTTCAGATTGCTCACCCTTAGCCTAAAGTAAATCCTGAAGGAAATTGCTGGAATTCTGCCTGAAAACCAACATGTCTCCACGCTGGAAGCCGCCGGCCGAGAAGAGCACTGTTTTGAGGAAGACCTTCTAGTTACCACTTTGATCAGCAAATGACGAGGTCAAAACATAAAAGGGTAAATCCTCTGCACTTGAAGCAGCTGAACAGAGCAGTGTGAGGGACAGTGTGCCACAGCGCACATCCTTTAGGAGTTGTGGCATTAGGTAGAAGGGTCTAGGGTAAGTCCTGGCTCTGCCTTGTATCAGCAGTGTGCATTGGGACAAGTTCCTTCTCCCGATCCCATTTAACAGCCTCTGCCTAACAGACTTGCTAGATTATACAATATAAGGCAGGTAAATTGTCAAGCACACAGCGGGTGCTTAATAAATGTTTATAGCTGTAAACATAGCATTTGAAAATCTCTAGATTCAAGGGACCATTAGTACACACCAATCAACCCACCTACTCTGGGACCTGGAAAGCCCCTGGCAGCAAGGGCAAAGTTCCACGCTGCCTGTTCATCTTCCTGTCTCCCCCTCCTCCACAGGCTAACAGGAACCCACTAACACGTCCCCAGGGTCACCAGGGGACAGGCCAGGATGGATGTCAGAGCAGGCTGTTGTGGTGAATTATTTAGCGCCTTCTCTGAAGGGGCCTGGAGTGCACTTCACAGACAGCTCCTCACACTGCAAGGTAGCAGCCTGTGACTCATCGTCAAGAGCCACATTTGTCTCTCCTTAAAAGGTGAATGTAGCAGAGCCCTACTGGGGGCTGTTGGGGGGGGCAGGGGGGAGCTGGCGGATTCTTCTTCACTCAGCTCATCACAGTGAGGTGGCTGCAGCGGGAAGGGCTGTTAGGAGTCTGGCCAAGAAAGGCTACAGAGAGGGCGTTTGGCTAGCTGGGGTAAGAGGAGCCGCACGGTGGCAATGGGAAGCACTAGGAAGAAAGGTTGGCTTGGGGAAGCCGGAGAGCTTCCTGAACAGATCCACCGCAAAAGCCGGACCCGAGCCACCAGGCGTCACTCCCGGGCATCTCCAGGCCGTCCGGCTAAGATGATTACAATCAGGAGTTCAGGCCTTAGAGACTTTGAAGGAGAGAAGATTCATGAGCCAGATTTCTGGGTGGCATTTACTGCACACATCTAATTGATAACCTTTCAAGGTTACAATTATAGTTTCATTTATCATAGGGAAGGAAATAAAAGTCATGAAAATCTAAGTCACTATTTAGTGCAAGCATCCATCTCTTTTTCGTATCTATTTCCTCTTTGTTTATTCCCGTTCTTAAAAACAGTCATTGAATCTGATCTTCCCTTTCCATCTTGGGCTGATGGTGATGAAAGGGGTACCTGGTGCCGGGCATCCTAGCCTAAAGACATGAGCCACACCAAGAAACACATCTGAGGAACAAGTCCTAAAGCAACTGGTAGTCAAGTTCACCGTGCCTATCAGCGAATGAAGGATTAGCAGCTATCGCTCACGTTTATGGTGACAATAATGGGAAATATTGAGTATAGACAGCCATTTTGCAAGCTATGGAGTTTGGTTTGGATGGAGCCCATGGGATACAATTCAAATTGGAGGAAAAGAGGAACTTCGTAGGACTCTGGGGACCCATGAATGCTTTGTCTAATGTCCCTGTGTGGGCTGAAATACCTCAATGAGTCTGTCCCAGAAGTTGTGTAGAATTAACTGCTCTGCTCTGGCCAATGGTCTTGTGCTTGACTGACAAGTGCTTGGAGCTCTTCCTAACAGCATGGAACGCCACAGAGCCGGCAGCCATCCAGGCATGACCTTGCTGCAGCATCAGCAGGACCCCCTTCTCTCTGGATCTTCTGAATCTGCCCTCTAGGTGTGAAGCTGGGCCACTGAGGTCTGTGTAAGTCTTCCAGGGACTCAGCATGCATATTCAGCTTGAGAATCAGTGGGCTGTGTAATCAATCCCCAGTAACTACCATTAACCAAAAGAAGGAAGGGAGTGAGGGAGGGAGAGTGGACGGAGGATGGAGGGGGGGTGGAGGGACGGGCAGGTGGGAGGGGGTGGGAGGGGAGTGGGAAGGGAGGGTGGAGGGAGGGAGGGTGGAGGCGGGGGAGGAAGGAGGGATAGGGAGGGAGGGGGAGGGAGGAGGGAGGGCGGGCGGGTGAGAGGAGGTGGAGGCGGGGAGGGAGGGCAGGCGTGAGGAGGAGGATGCGAGGGAGGGAGGATGGCATGGTAGCGCGTGGGTAGGGTGGGGGAAGGGAGGGAGGGTGGAGGGAGGATAGAGGAAGCCCTCCAGGGGCCCAGGAAGGCCGGCTGGTGCCAGCCTTCTAAACCCACACGTAGGCTGTATTGGTTTATCCTAGAGGCCAAGAAAATTCATGAGTAAAGGACCAAGAAGGACGCATGTGTAGTTCTGAGGGCCATATGTCCTGGTCATACAGGCTGTCACATCTGCTAAGCTCAGCCTGCTATGGTGTGAAAGCTGACCTAGTCAAGGGTGGTGTACTGGTTACTTTTCTCATGACAAAACATCTAAGAAAAGCAGCTTAGGGGAGGAAGTGTTTGTTTCGGCTTATCTCGTGAATGGATCTGCTCCAACATGGTGGACCAAGGTATGACAGTAAGGCAGCTGATCACAGTGCACTTCCAGCCAGGAAGCAGGAGAGGTGAATACTGATGACCAGCCTCCTCCCTTGCTTTTATTCAGCCCAGGGCCCCAGCCAGTGAGATGGTTTCACCAGCATTTAGGATGATTCTTCCTTCTTGGAAAGCATTCTAGAAGCATCTTCATATAGATACACCCAGAGGTATGTTTCCACAGTAATTCTAAATCCAGCTAAATTCACAATGAAGATTGACCACCATGGTTGGCATGGCTATATCCCAATAAAACGTTATAGAAACAAGCTGGGAACTGAATGTGGCCTGCAGGGTGTAGTTTGTGGGCTTCACATCTAAACAATAAATTAATTTTCACACTTATTTATTTATTGTGTGTGATGTGGGATGCTACAGTGTGTATATGTAGGTCAGAGGACAGCTTGAAGAGCAGCCCATCTCTTTCCACCACGTGGGCTCCAGGAATAAAAGTCATTAGGCTTGGCAGCGAGAGCTTACCCTACCCACTAAGGCATCTTCTTGCCCCCCCAAAATGAGCTCTCCTATGTCATAAATAAAATAAAGACCATAGTATTTGGCCCCCATGAGCTCAATTTCTCAAGAGGAAGCTTTCATCTGACTCGAGCAGCCTTCTCCAGCTGGAGTCACACTTCCCAGTTCTCTGCGCCCCCACTTATTTGTTCCCAAATGCCAGAAGACAGGAGATTCATGGTTCTTGCTTTGCTTGTTCTTACTTATTTCAGTCACATAAATGTGCGTTTTTGAGCATGCACATGTTGTATGTTTATATCTGTACATATTAACATTCACTAGCTCGCAGTACATTATTTTATGTAGACCTCGAAGAACCTCAATTATCTCTGACACAAACTAATACCATGAAGGAATCCAGGAAATACCCCCACCCAAGTCTGCTGCTTTGGCATGATGTGGGCTTCCCACTGAGGGCATCTGGGAAGCAGCAGACGCACACAGGGCTGCTCTTGACCTCCCTAGTGTGACTCAGCCAGGTTCTCCAGAAGAAGCCACTAATCTATGGGGACATTAACCTGTCACAGGAGAGGAGGCTAGAAGATGTCTCCTTAATCAGACAGGCTCCTGCCCTTTCTCCTGAGGACACACTTATTTTGCCAAAATCATTAACTTGCCTGTCTCCTCCTCCCCTATGAAGAAGAGTACATAAAATTCCTGGGTAATCACTTTTCTTTCCTGTGTGCCCCCAGCACATAAAAATGAGCCTAGCTCCTCTGCTGATCTGTCTGCTGCCCATTTATTTGTTAGACTAAAATATGGACCTCCAGTAGAGAGGAGACAGCCTGGTTTGGGATTCAGGGATGAGGGATGCAGTATTTGATTTGTCCTTGACCAGATCAAGACTTTGAGCCTGTTGCCTGTTGCATCCTTCTGCACAAACTTTCATCCCTCCTTCATGTGCTCTGTGGGGCTGTGATGGGTCAGGGGGTGACATTACAGCCAGGGAAAGGAAACCTGAAGCGCTGGTAGAAGCCGGGGGGGGGGCACATGGGGGGACGGGGGGATGGACGGGGACGACTGTCTTTGTTTTTCCCTATATCAGGTGTCTATCCAACGGTCCACCACACTGGTCCTCCCAGTGTCTGTGCCACTTCCTATAAGAGAGACCACAGAGAGAAATTCTGTGTGCACATTCCTTGGCTCAGAGTAGTCCAAGTTCTTTGGAAAGCTTGGCTATCAGCTCTGTCTCCTAGTCAACTTTTTCATTTCTGTAAGCAGCGGCCATGATCAGAGGTCGTTGTTGTTTTTTACCTTGGTTCTGCTTGCTTTCCTCTTCTCCCCACTTCTAGCTAACCCAGCTAGATAGATAATGTGCACATATCAACGATAACCTTGTCCTTCGACAGGAAAGGCAGGTACTGTCATTTCCTTAGCAGTCTGGCTGGAATCTTCTTTTCCAGCTGTAGTTATAGAAACTAAGCGTACACTATCCAACTGCATCTTGCAGTTGAGAGCCTCTCCTTGATGCACAGTGCTCCCTCTGCCTGACTACCCTGCTCTTCCTCAACAGGCACGCTCTTTCCCATCCTGTCTATTGTAGAAATGTTCTTTTTAAAGGAAATGCATAAATCTTCAGCTTATCTGGGTGGTATGTTTCACACAGACTCACAAAGACTCTTTGATTGGTTACACGAGTTAATTTTCCATTTACATTATAGAGCAACAATTTATTCTACAATAAACCTAGCCAACCCTGAGAATCCACTTCAGCAGATGCCTTGGCCAGGAGCCAAGATTCCTGGACCCTATGGCTTCTATTAACCTCCTCCCAAATTTGCAGTCATTACTTTATAGCAGCTTTCCCTTGTGTATGTTTATGTGTATGTGCATGTGTGTGGGGAGGTGAACATGTACACATATGTGGGGAGGGGTGAACATGTGTGCATATGCGTGTGTGGGGGTGGTGAACATGTGTGCATGTGTGTGTGTAGGCCAGAGGTCATCCACTGTGTTTTTTGAGACAGGGCCTCTCCCTGACCTAGAACTGACTGGTCAGCTAGGCTGTCTAGCCGGTGACCCTCCAAGGACCTGCCTGACTCTGCCCACCCGTCTCCATCTTCCCAGTGCTAGGATTGCAAGTATGTGTCACCACACTTGGCTTTTTAATATGAGTTCTGAGAGTTGAACCTGTGTTTGATTCAGATAAAGCAAGTGCTTACCAACTGAGCTATGGTCCCAGTCCAATAGCAGCTTTTCTTTGGGTACATTTTACTTAATCTAACCCCCGTGTGTTTAAGACATTAAGTGTAACATTGTAAAAGACAATCTGTTGCCCCGCCAGCATTGACAACAGAGCCAAAAGCATACCTGGCCTTGTGTAAAAGGAGTAGAGTTACACAGATGGGTTTGTAAAAGAAACAATGGACTCCGGGAGCAAAAGCAATGAGAATGAAGTGAGCATTCAGCAGAGCCAGTCATCCCAAGTACAGGAACGATCAACTTCACTTACAGGATAAAAACCACAAGTCTTAAAGGTATAAAGGTGTTCCAAAAGAAAACAGAAAGGGATAGAGTAGCGATTTGAATGGAGGTTTGTCTTGTAGCAAAGCCTGTGGTACATAAATGTCCTGATGTACAGAGGAGACTGGACTACATGTGCTTTAGTGCTGAAGGTATAAAACAGGGATGCCATTATTTTGGGATGGGTAGCAAAGTGGATACTGAGTTTCAGCTAGTCACCTATTGCTTTACTTTGCCTAGAGCAGCCAAATCGTGGGACCATAGACAATTTGGGTAAGATGGTTCTTTGCTGTTGGCATCCATGCCAACTATAGTCACACATGGAATAGTAATGTTTTAGTTAATGGAAGATCACATGTATGACATGCGATCCCATAAAATTCTACCACCCAGTAGACATCAAGGCCACCTCAGTCTGAGGCACCACACTGTGGTATTTGCACGATGACCAAATCACCTAAGATGCATTCCTCATCTCCATCACGACACAGCATGTGCTTGTGGTGCAGCATCTCTGGCTTCTACCCACCAGTAGCAATTCTCTCCCTTGACCTGACAGTCAAGGACATCTCCAGAAACTGTCAGGACAATCTGCCCACACTATGTGCCACCAGTCTATTAGAATTAGTTGAGACTACAACTTTTCTTTCTCTTTCTCTTAAAAATTTTTTATTTATTCATTTATTTATGTGTATGAAGGTATTGTCTACATGTAGGTTGGTACACCCATGTTGTACAATGCCGCGGAGTTCAGAAGAGGGCATCAGATTCCCCTGGAACTGGAGTTAAAGACGGTTCTTAGCCACCATGTGGGTGCTGGGGATCGAACCCGGGTCCTCTGTAAGAGCAGTTGGTGCTCTTAACTGCGAGGCCATCTCTCCAGCCCCATTTTTCTTTCTCTTTCAACCCCACTTTTTAATCACTCCCTCTTTGAGGGTCACACAGGAGAATAAAAGCAGAGATTCTTGTGTGAAACACACGTGAGTAGAAATCTCAGCTTGACCCTTTGCTGGCTGTGTGGGTTTTAGGGAAAAATATTCAACCTCTTTGAGTCTTTCAGTATAAAATGCAGACAGACCATATTGTACTGAAAATCAGAAGCAATAAGACAGATGGAGCTGTTAACACAAGACACACAGTGGGTACAGTAACATCAGCCATTACTATTAGGACTGTGAAAAGGGAATGTTGGTAGGTATCCAACTGAATCACCTAATCTCACACATGAGTGAACTGGGGCTCAGAAACAGGAGATATTGATTACATTACGAACGTGACTGAGACTGCTTCTCCAAGAAATACACATCTTTCTGGCTTCTGTTTGTTCACAAGGCCCTTGATCATTTTCTGTCTAAAGGTATCTTTGAATCTCCTGAAGCATTCTTTCTATATCATCCATTTTCTTTCAGATTGGAACTCTCCAGTCTGTGCTAGCCATGTTATGGAGCATGGTATCAAGTCAAAGACAAAGGAAACAGAGAACCCTGCAGCATTAAGTTGCACCAAATCACAGCTGGGTCACTGAGTGACGTTCCTAGCACTCCAGAAATTAAAGCATTTTGGCCTAGATAGTCGACCTTCACCAACCACACCTCTGGAGTGATCATGTTTTATTTTTCCCAGTGAAAACATTTGTGCCACCACTAGCAATCTCAGTCCCAATGGAAAACCCATACCAATATGCTCAGTTTGTATTCCTATTTGTGCTTTATCATTTTTCTGGGAAGAGATGAGATGCACTGGCTGGCAGAGGGAGTCATGTAGTTACTGCTGCCGTAATTAGTTTCTCACTTGAAAATGTCAGAATTAATTACCAAGTCATATGTAGAAGCGAACTCTTCCTAACTAGGGTTGACATTTAATTATGCTAGATTTAGTGGACATATGCTGGACACTCTAATGTCCACTCATGTGGCCAGTAGACAATAAAAGGAAAATCAGTGGTAAGCCTAGAGGGGGAACAGTGAATGGGAGGGGGGATATTCACATCTGACTTCTTGTCTTCAACAAATTACAGTTTATCACAATCTAGGCTTTATTGGGTTTGGGAGGGACAAGGCACAGTCCCTGGATCAAGCAGTAGATGGTTCAAAAAGGAAAGAGCGATGTGTGTATATAGTACTCCTGTATGATTTGGAGGTTGTGGGAAGACCAGTACGCCACAGTAAATAAATAAGAATGTTCAGCGGTTCCTTTAAACATAGACTCCCATACTTTGATACTTCTGTTAATTTTTTTTAATTACACTATAACATAAATATCCACCCTTATGAATGAGGAATTAAGTTACTTGGTCATGTGATATAATGGGGTGGGTTATTGGCAATAAGAGATCATAAGCATAGTATGATTGCAAGCCAATTTTCAAAGAAAAAATATTTACTGGGTAGATAATGTATTTTTCCTCAATGTTCCAAAGCCTGCTTTTAAAGTAAATAGCAAAGTTCAGCTTAATCCCTTAAAATGTCCCATGAAACTTCCACTGTATGTATGGCTGTGTGCTGTGTTCCAGAAACAGAAGTGTTCCCTACCGATGAGGACAGAGGGAAAGCCGTCTCTCACGATATACTGCATTTCTCAACCTGCACAAAGAGAGACACTGGATCTGAAGACAGTTTTAGACCCAGAGTGGTGATCGAAACAGTCTTCATAAACCACTATCAGTGTTCTATTTCCACTTTAAAAATTATTTTAACATTATTGGGAACCGAGCCTAGGTCTGCAAGCACTCCAGGCAAGCACACTTAGCTACATCCTCTGCCCTCTTTCTACCCATTTTTATTCTGAGAGAGTATCTAGCAAGCTGTCTAGGTGGACATCCTCCTGCTTCAGCATCCTCAGGTAGGTGACAGGGCTATACCACTAGGCTCTACTTCCTCCCACCTCCAGGCAGAGTATTCAGAAACCCATGCTCTACATGTAGACTGATGCCTCTGTTTGGAATCAGAGTCCCTCCTCCTAACAATAAAGATCTTAAAGAAGAGAAAGCCTGGGAGAGGTGCTGGGTGTTAACATACACTCTTGGAAGTTGTTCTGAGCAATCCCAGGGGTTTAGACTAGGTGATAAAACAAGTAGTACACTGAAGTCACTGTCTCAACCATGGTATGAATGGATGGGTCCCAAGAAAGATTTAAATTCAGTGTAAGTGGCAACTTAGCCTTTTCTGGCTGATGATCTCAGGGTTGAAATCTGTACTTGCAGGAAGGCTGTGGTAAAGGACACTAGACAAGCGTGAGCTCTCTACTGTCAATGACCCAGTTATTTCTGCAAAGACAGGGTTGTCCCTTATTAGCTGAAGGTTCGCTGAGACATTTCCTATTGGCTAGGGTTCTCCTGAATATCCTTAAAAAGCAAAATTCTTCCTGTATATACCCCTCTTCACTAGAAAATATCATTGGTATCATCCTTTCAAACCATACCTGAGAGACCTCGCTGATGCTATTAAAAACAACTCTAGAATTGGAAAAGACTTCAGAGATCTACTCAGATAACTTCACCTCAACCTGTGGCCCTTTCCCCTGACCCTCACCCTACCATGAACATAAGAATAAAATACTCTTTGATCCCTTTTGTTCTTGTAATTTCTCCATGAGATCATGCCTGTGATCAGATTACTAGTTCTGAAATTTTAATGTGCAAGAGCTGGGGAGATGGTTTAGTAGATGTGGGGGTTTGAATGAGAGTGTCCCCCCCATAGGCTTTAAGTATTCAGACATTTTGTCTCCAGTTGGTGGCACTGTTCTTGGAGGTCTTAGAAGGTGTGGCCGTGCTGGAGGAAGTATGTTATTGGGGGCAGGCTTAGTGAGTTTAACAAGCCTTGTCTCCAGTCGCTCTCTCTGCTTCCTGTGCTCATTGCGAGATGTGACCCTCGGCTTGCTGCTCCAGCCCCGGCCGCCATGTCTCGCGCCCCAATGGACTCTTCATTCCCTGGAACCGTCAATCGTGAGCTCAAATACTCTTCCTTTGATAAGTTCCCTTGCTCATGGTGTTTTATCACAGCAACAGAAAAGTGACTAATACAGTAGATAAAGTGTTTGCTTTGTAATCACAAAGGCCCAAGTTCAACTCCCAGGATCCACATGAAATATGCCAGGCATGGTGGCACGGATGCTTGTAGTTTCAGTGGCGGCAGATCCGGGGGGCTCCCTGGCTAGCCAGCCTAGCTGACTGGACAAGCTCTAGACCAATATGAGAGAACAGCAGGTCTAAGAAGCCAAAGTGAACTGCACCTGAGTGCAGCTGTCCTCTGCTGTCCACATGTACATACACGTATGCATGTACACATATACACACTTATGCACATACACATGAACGCACACAAATTTTAATGCGCAGCAGAATCCTGGACAACTTGTCAGACACATACTGCTGGGCCTCTACCTTGGGATTTTCCTGCTTTGCCATGGGTATGGGTAGATGGAGCCTTTAAAGTTACATTTTTAGCTACTTTCCAGATGATGGTTACCTATGAAGAAGCCTGAATTAGATAGTGATGAAGGCATTTGCTAAGGTTAGTTTGTTCAGTTCACTGCTTTTGTGTGCCTTCACCTCACTCTCATTTCTGTAGAAAGTCCTTTCACAACATTCTCTGACTCCCTAGGAAGTCCCTGCTGACCAGCACAGCAAGGAATCCAGAGAAGGCGGTCACGTGATCTAGCAACTGGATTCAATCCAAGACTCAGCACTTTGTGTTTGTGGAACGCCTGAAAGTACAGGCTTCGCAGTTCAATTCGAAGTCACTTTTGTAAAAATCACACATTTCAGGGGTGCTTGGATGCTCAGTCAGTAAATACTTGCCCTGCAAGCATGGAGACCTGAATTAGATGCCCAGAACTCATGTTAGGCAAAAAAATAAAAGCCAGGTGTGGTGTATTTCTTGTAATCTCAGCACTGGGGAGGCCAAGACGGGCAGATCCCTGGAGCTTCCCCCACCAAGCTCAGCTTGGTCCCAGGAACATGAGAAACCCTGTCTGAAAGAGGTGGATGGTGCTGAGCAAAGGCCATAAAGACTGTCCTCTGCCTTCCACACACAGGCGCACATACATGCAAGCACCTGAACACATATTTACACACACGCACACACACACACACACACACACATACACGCACACAATACACACACATATTCAGGATTACATACTTAAGTATCTTGTTTTACAGATGTAAATTCTGAAACCAAACAGGCCACGTGGCCCGTACAAAGCTCTACTACTAGCAGCTACAAGCAGAGATGTGCCCAGAATCTGGGATTTGACTGTTCAACTGATCACAGACCGTTCCTCCATGGGGTTGGGCTGTCTAAGCAGCTGACACATTTTAGTTACACACCATAATTCCCTCACTTCAATGGAAAGCTCCTAAAACACAGTTTGATAATCAAAGCTATTGCTATGCATGCCTTTTAACGTATACAAAAGATACAAGTGAAGGTTTTTACGTGACGCTATTCTCTGTTTGTTTCCTCCCCAGGTATTCAGGGGCTGCAAGTTGCCTTGGAGCATTCTGATCTGAAGAGTCACTGGCACTCTGAAGTGAGTATTCTTCCCTGAGACACTCTACTCTGCAATCTTTTTGTCTTCCATCACACACGACCTCCTTTTCATCCTGAACCAGGCTTTAATTGCAAGTAGGTTCTTTTCAATCCATTGTTTATGCAAAGTTTTGAAGCAATTAGGAGCATGGCCTAAAGTTCCTCCCTTGATGAGACACCCTTTCAAAAGGAGTGAAGGGGGAAAGCATTAGATGTGAGAAGGCAAACAGCGGGGCTATAACCACGACACATGAGAAAATTAACTTTCCCCTCACAGTTTCTTTAGCAGTACTCTGAGAAAAAGACTCTGCACAAAACAACTTTTCTGAGGGGGCTGACAACTGAAAATAATTCTTAGTGAAGAAAATAAATTTAAATAAGTAGGAACTAGAGCATGGAAGTTCATTCTCTAAATGGTCCCCCAACGCAAGAAGCTATGTAAAGTCACTGAAAGATCAAAGCGACTTGGGGTCTGGATCCATTTTCACCAGTTGGTCACCAGCTAAGGAATCAGCCGTTCTTTCCTTAGATGGCTGAAGAAAACAGACAGTTGTCCCAAGCTCACTCTATGCTAGCATGGAAAACTAGAAGCCAGCTCTTCTTTATCAAACTTATATAACTACAGTTGTATTCACTGAAGGTTCCTGCAATAGAAGGGCGAACACGCAATATGTCTTTAAAAAGGCAGCCTACTATATTAGCAGATGAAAATTTAAATACTCATTAGATGTAACTCACTTAAAATCAGTTAATTTTTATGAGTCATTCTCACTAACTTCTTGCTAATGATCTATTTTAGCAGATTAGTTTCATCCATCTCCTCTTTGTCCTCTTTATGTATTTCAAGGGAAGTCTTTAAATGGGCCAGTGGTAATTGGTTGGAAGAACCACACCAAAACAAAAAAGCAAGAAAACTTGCCAGTCACCTCCAGAGAAACTCTCCTTTCCCGAGTATGTTTCCAATCAGAAGGAACCAGGGCTCTAATCACCATGCAGCCTGCTTGTATGCAAGACAACCACTCCTTTATTAAGTTGTTGGCTAATAATTAAAGTCTACCACAAACAGAAAAAAGGTCAACATCCTTACTGTCAAGAAAGTGGTGACTTAAACCACAGATCAATCACCATTCACATCAAAGGGGTCAAAGACAAGCCAGCAAGCCAGACCCAGCTGGAAAGCCTGGTCCCCTCATGCGCTCCGCCACCACTTCCTTTGAAAGATGTTACTCCCCCTCTCTAATATCCCATATTGAAAAATGTGTCAAGTCCTTCTTCCTAATGAATTCTTTTAACAAACCAAGTCAAATGTAACACTACACTATAGAAATCAGGGTAACCTATTACCTTGGCTAGCAAGAGAATTTAAATGAAGCTGAAAATTGAGTTGAATTTAATTCCTAAGGGAAATTCCATTTTATTCTTCATGGAAAGCCATAATTTAAAGCAATGATTTAATGTAAGCCCTTATGATTTACCAATTTATTAATCTTTTCACCATGACTCAGTACCGCTGAAATGATGCCTATCTTTGCCTTTTCTGGAAAATAGAATAAATATATTAGCAATCCAAGGGAAAAAAAAAAAAACTTTGTTGACTAGTAGGCTTGTGAGACAGTAGTAGTGACATCCAGGTTTTGTCTAAGTTCCATGTAAAGGATTATCACAGATCAATAAAACACAGTTAACCATCGCTTGCTGATGCCTCAACCCTTGGAGGTGAGTTACACAGGAAATGCCTGGCCTACTGCACAATCCTATTTCTTAGACCCTTCAGATGCCCTACCCCAGGACTAGAATGTTCTGTTGTCCAGGTCTGAGTCACCTTTGTTATTGGGTCTTTTTATTTTGCTTCTTGTCCTGTGCATGTGTGTATATTTTCTGTTCATGTGTGTGGGCTCGAAGTTGATGTCAGGAATCTTCCTTGACCACTCTCTATTCTTTTCTGAGGCAGGGAATCTCAATCTAATCCAGAGATGGCCAGTAGAGTTAGTCTTGGGAGCCAGCTTGCTGTGCTGTCTGAGGCTGGAATTACAGTGAGTCATTATGCCCAGGCTACATTTATATGAGTTCTGGGGATCTGAACTCTGGTTGTCCTGCTTGGCCAGCAAGCACTGTAACTTTTGAGCTATCTCCTGAATGCCTCTTCCACATTTTAAAGAATATTTTTCTATTTGTCTTGTAGAACAAGCACATTCTCTCTCCAAAGACCATGGATACCCCTTGAGGCCTGTCTGTGGGATACGTGGCACCTTATGAAACACTCTGAACTGAGTGTGCTGTTCATTAGAAGGTTGTGTACTGTGTCAATTTCTCCAAGCTTTCACTTGGAGTTTCTAATAAAGTCTCGTGGTGACATGGTAAGATGGCTGAACAGAAGGCTAACAACTTAAGACCTCAAAATTCTCTAGCGTAAGAAGTAGAATTGAACCTAAGACTTCCAACACCACACTTCCTTCCCTTCCCTTACCAAAGCCTGATTTGGTACTCTGCCATGATGTCACCAATCAGCAAGTGTTATGGAAGTTAGGAGAAGACAATTCTCGTATTGTCTTACTAAAAGGTGCTCCTCATGGGGTTACATATATTCTTATGAAGTGATATTAGAATTTCTCAGCCTCAGCACTACTGACCCAGTGGGTTGACAACTCCTTGTTCAGGGGGATAGCCTGTGACCTGTATTTAGCAGCATCTTTGATTCTATCTACTTTATTCAAGTAGAACTCCCCACACCCAAACTGTAAAAAAATGTCTCTAGATATTCCAGAATGTTCCTGGGCTTGAGGGAGGTATGTTTATACCACTGGAGAACTACTGGGCCATATAGAGGAGACTGGCACATGATTGAAATTGACCAATAGAGCATCCCACACCACTCCTTCCTCTTTACCTGTCCATTAGTGTGAGTGCTAGCAAAGGCAGGGGTGAATAGCACTACTGGGCAGGGGCTCGTGAAGGACATTGGAAAAATAAGATTATGGTCTCAGTCAGTCAGTCCAAGGATCACTTTGGTGGTAGATAGGGAGAACGTGTCTCCAAAAGAAGCCAATTCAAAAGAGTGCTGGAGAGAGACAGGAGAGCCTCTCTAATGCTGTAGGAGAACGTCCATCCAGTAGTGCCCGAAGCCAGGTCTACTGCACAGAATCCCACTTGCATGGGCTAGTGGTCCTAGTCAGGCTAGAGAATCCCGAGTAATGTGCCACACTGTCCCTCCACAGTGTGCCTAGGAGAAACCAACACACTTCTATCAGAGTGAAATCAAGACCTTGTGAGGCCAGCCAGGCCCCATGCACCATCTGGAATCTCCCTCCTCCCTCCTCTGCCTCTCTTGCTCCAGGTCCCAGGGTCCTCCTGGTTGACACACGAGGAACCTGCCATACATACTGGCCCCAGGTTCCTCTGTTGCCATCAGGTTGGGGTGCCTCCCGGTCTAAATACCGTGGCCTTTTTCTGGCTGTTCTGCCTGACAGCACCCCAGAAGCTACCATCTGACAGGCCCTGCATTTACTTATTGTGGTCCACTGAATGTGTCACTTCCTGGGGGTAGTTACGGGCTTTGCTTTAACTGTTCATATTTAGTGGATATTCAATAAAGATCCTCTGATATGAGGTATGCTGTTAGAAACAGGATAGCTGTGGCTAGAGAAATGGCTCAATGATCAGGAACACTGGTTGCTCTTGCAGAGGACCACGGTTCATTTGCCAGCATCCATGTGGCAGCTAACAACTGGGTATAACTCTAGTTCCAGAGGATCCAACATCTTATTCTGGCTTCTGTTGGCACTGCATGCATGTGGTGGTGTACTTACCTACATGCACGCAAAACACTCATGTACATAAAAAATTAAAATAATCAAAGAACCTCCAATTTGGCTGGGGAGATAGCTCAGTCAGTAAAGTGCATGCCTGGCAATTATGAGCTGACTTCAGTCCTCACAAGCCATGTAAAAAAGTCAGATGTGGTAGTTCATGCCTGTAATCCCAGAGCTGGGAAGGCAGAGTCAGACATATCCCTGGGGTTCTGTGGCTCCCCGCCAGCCTAGCTGGATCTGCAGATTTGGGGCTAATGAGAGAGGTTGTCTCAAGAAAACAAAATAAAACAAAGATTTGATAGCTCCTGAGGAACAGCACTTGAGTTGACTTCTGGCTTCTGCATGCAGACACACACTCACGCACATACACCATGCACACACACATGTGCACCCACAAATGCACATATACCACACATACAAGATCCTTTGCTGAAGGAATAAACAAAACAATCCAGGAAGTGGGGCCCAATCTGCTGGTCCTCTGCATTCCTCTGACCATAAGGCTTGCAGGTGGTGAGAATCTCAAACACTGAAACTAAATTCAAACTATGTTTGCTAAAGAGTCCTTTGGACCGTGTTGAATCAAAGAGCCAAATGCATCCCCAAGACCTGCCAGCCTTGCTCTGCCTCCACGTCTTCCTGTGCCAACCAGCACATTGGGCTCTCACTGGATCTCCATCAGCAGGAGACAAGGTCCATGTTTAGAGCAGTCTGATCACACTAGGTGTCCTGAGGATGTAACCTAACCCAGGGGATGCTGACTGCAGGGAAGGTGTTTGGAGAGATCACTTGGTGTGACGCTTCCCTTTACATATGGGAAGCACAGAGTTTATTTTGCACAGAAGACAAGGAGGATGTGTGGATGGATGTCAAAGATGGGGAGTTACTTGGGACTAGGGAATTGTCACACTGCTTAATATTCATTCCTATTTGCAAGTTTCTCATTTCTTGTCTGCCTCTGAACCCTCTCATCCACACTCTCCTTGCTTCAGAGTAATCCAGTTATGTTTGGTGACTTAAGCTGAATCCATTTTACCTCTTGAATCCTAGCTGAAATACCCAACAATATGTATACTAAGTTCCCAGCATGTGGCACTCCACTCCAGGGCTTGCAGACACGTGGAGCACGGGACCCATCATGCTCTGCCCTAATGGAGGACCCGAGGATGGCGTCTCCTGCCACTGTGGCCACAGACATGATCTATAGCTTATCTTATCAGACTTTCCTATGGGTGAACACACAGTTTAATAAAACACAGCAGAGGCACTTCAGCAACAGGGGTAAGGGTACATTTCAATCAACCCAAAATAGTCTAAAACAATTAAGGAACAGAAATAACCTACAGCCTGTTTTCTATCCCTCACATAATGTTGTTGGTAGGATTAAATGAAGTGTTTCAAATAGGAAACTATGCAAAATGAAAATTTTGAGGCAATCAGCTTGATTAGCTAGTCTTAAGGCAAAAAGGCCTTTCAAATCACTTCCTAACATATCTCAGGAAAGTTTAACCCACCAAAGTCGGCCACATGTTTGAAGGTCCAGGTGGAAGTATACACTGTCCCCAAATACTGGGGGACAGGTTGGAAAAACTGAGCATGGGAACTGCTTCAGCTGATGCAGTGCCTGGAGGCCGCTTACCCCAGTACGGACCACTTATCTGCTGGATGGAGAACACTGTTCGCCTGTGCTTGGTTTAACCCTTCCCACAGACCCAGGAGGCAGAAGGCATGACATTCAGGAGCATCTATTTCTCTCATTTCTCTCTTCCTGAGTCTTGGTTTGCTCAAGGAAATCTCACTGGATTAGATTAGGGGCCAACCAAATTTTCTATAAAGGTCAGTAACTTAGGCTTTCTAGGCTATGTTGTTTCTATCGTGAATATTCATTCACCTTTGTCCTTGCAGTATGACATCAGTCACAAACCCATAAATCACTGGATTGATATGCTCTAACAAAACTTGACTTTCAAATTTTTATTTGTATATGTATGAGTGTTTTACCTGGATGTATGTAAGTGCATCACATGCGTGCAGTGCCTGCAGAGGTCAGAAGAAGGCTGTTGGATCCCCTGAACTGGACTTTCTAGTGGTTGTTGGCCACGTTGTGGGTGCTGGGAACCTAACCCAGGTTCTCTGTAAGAGCAGCAGCTCTTAACTGTGGAACCATCTCTCCAGCCCAACAAAACCTGGCTTTTCAAAAACAGACTCCAGGTAGGATTCAGGCAGAATGCCATGGTCTGCAGCCCCATGAATTGGAGGATCTCTTGATATAATATTTTCTAATTCTGAATTTCCATAACTCGACCATTTAAACCTCACCTTACATCTGGCCTTATGGAATATGGTAATAAAGAGCTATCATTTAGAGCTGGTGTTGTGACATGTGCCTTTAATCCCAGCACTTGAGAAGCAGAGGCAGGCAGTTCTCTGAGAGATGGAGGCCAACCTGGTCTACATTGAGCTCCAGGCCAGCTGGTGCTACAGGGAGACCCTGTCTCAAAAAGACAAACAACAACAACAACAAACAAAGCTATCATTTATTGAGTGATTACTGCATGCCAAATACTATTTATGGACATGTATTAGTTTGGTTTCTGTTGCCATGTGTGATAAACACCATTGCCAAAGGCAACTTGGAGAGAGAAGAGCTACTTGGCTTAGATGTCCAGAGGACAGTTCATGAGTAAGGGGAGCCAGGGCAGGAAGTCAAGGCAGGAACCTGGAGGCAGCTACTGAAGCACAGCCCAGGGAGGAGAATGCTGTTTCTTGGTCCACTGACCTAGGCTCAGCCTGCTTTCTTAGATAACCCAGGACTACCTGCCCTGGGGTGGCACCACCCATAGTGAGGGGGCTAACCCCCACCCCCAAATCATTCAACAATCAATAAAACGCCTCACAGACATGCCCCCGGGGCCAATCCCATAGGAGAAACTCCCAATGAGATTCTGCTTTCCAGTACATTATCAATTCATCCCAGAAGGACACAGTGAAGCACTGCTATAATTAGACTATGTCATAGGTAAAGAAACCAAGATGCCAGTAGTATAAAAAAAAAAAAACCCACTAGACATTACAAAACCGCAGTCTGGGAACTGAACTTCTGGAAGAACTCTGGGGCCCTTTTTCAAAACCACTAACTATGGGACTCTCAGAGTTGCCCAGACATCTTCCCCACCTACTGACCCACCTCTTCTCCTGCTTCTCTCCCATGAACCTTCCAGAAGTTCACTTGAGAAACCTTGTTCTGTGTACCACATAAATTAAAGGTTAGCCTAAAAATAACACAGGAGTTCATGACTCCAGATGAGGAATTGCTTTTTAATGCATGATAATTGATTCCTTGACCAGCTCAAGACCTCCGAATGGCTGAATACCTACAGCATGCCTTATTTGGAGGCGACCATGGGACATTTGTGGATGCAATCTGCAGTGTCTCATGGGGGGGGGGGCATAGCCATTTGAAGAATTATTTAAACCAGGAAAGGGGAAAAAAAATCAAGGACCTGCATATTACTACAGTTTATCACAGTTGAACTAATCATAAACAAACTCTCAAGACACAGTGACCTTGGGAAAAAAAAAAATCAAAGCAGCTTGGAATAAACAATGGATCTGGTGGCTGAGCTCATGAGTGGCGTCTCAATGTGGCTCCATCAGTGACACCAGCAGAGGCTCCATCAGTGACAGTGGAAAATTCTCACTTAAACCAGTCTCTTGGGTGACAAGTGATTATTAACAGTTTGGGGGAACTTCAGGTGATGCAGGTCATCCTATAGGCGTCCGCTTCGGTTGGGCCAGGGTTCCCTTCTCTTGCTTAGTGGCGCCCAGGTGCATTCTCTACAGAGCTCCAGTGTCCACAGCCAGGATGGCGGAAGTGTTAATGCCACAGTTTGATGAATATTTCATGATTCTGTCCTTGGCTTGCTGATGCGATTAAGGAGGAACCTCATTACTAAAGCCTACTTTCACCTCCTCTTTTATTTATGAGTTTTTTCCTTTATAGGAAAACATAGCCAGGCTTAGACAAATGGGAGTTACAAGCATGGTGGAAAGAGAAGCATACAATTCAACAGAAGGCCATCGAAGCTCAGTGCAAGTTACCTTCAACCAAGAGCTTTGCTCCTGTATCCTGGGCAAGATGGACAGATGGCACAGTATAGCAGGAAAGGAGAGGCCCCTAGATGACGGGACAGGAATTTTACTCAGAGGAAGGGTCCCTAGACATGTCTCCCATCTCCCATATCCTTATGGCCAGGGTTACTTGCTGATGATTATAGTATGTTAGGGGAAACATCCCACGAGCCAGAATTTATCTCAATGGATTTTTAGTCTTTTCTCCCACACAGCCCTTATCATTCTTTGAGCTTAGTTCAAATGTCACCACCTCTTGGAACTGTCCCCCTCCCTTCTTCCCAAGCCAAAAATTAATCATTCCTTCCACCGTAATCCCATGTTTTTTTACAATGCTGTTGTGACTTTGATCTCACAAAGTGACTTAAGTATCACAGTCACGAACTTTACAGTTGAAAGATTAGACATGAATCCAACAGCCTCGGTTTAAGTCCAACTATGAGCTGTGTGGTCTTGGGCAAATTACATAAGCTCTCAACACTGCATTTAATGGAATGATGATGGTACCCCACAGGACTGTTGTGAGATGATGCGAGATGAACCCAGTGCTTCTTGGCAAGCACCAGTGTTCTCCCGAAGGGCCAGAAATACATGCCTATGTATGCATGTAGAAAGAACATGGAAATTCCTGCCTGCGTTGCTCCAGCATTCTCTTTCAAATAAGAAGAGGTACAAATTCTAAGGCACAGTAGTAAGTGGGGTCACTGAGAAAGGTCACATGTCTGGTCACTGACTTCTCCCACGCCCTTCCATGCATGCAGCTTGGTTGACTGCCAGCTTCTCAGCTTGAACATCTCAGGTTGTTTGTTCCTGCTCCTTGTGAATGGAGAAAAAGCTTCGCGGTATTTCAAGAGTTGCCCTTGTGTTTAGGGAACTCAGAGACCGCTCTTCAGCTCTGTCCTCGGCCATGTGCCCTGGTCCAGCTTTGGCAGGGCTTTTGCCTGAAGGATCATGGTTTTCATCGTCTTCCACGGAGCCCTGGGGAATGTCTTTGGAAGAAGCCAGCGTATGTACAAACCAAGCCAAGACCTCATTTATAATAGTATGCATGGGTATCTGCCCACAATGCTTGAGGGTGGGAGAGGAGGCTGGGCTGAGCAGACCTTCATTAACTCCACTTTGTTGCCATAAGGCCTTGGGGAAGATGGTAATCTCTCTGGGTTCATGTTCTAAAACTGCATTCCATATGGCAGTGAACTCTGGTTAGAGCAGTCCCTGCTTATCATCTGAGCCTAAGCCCCAGGACCACCTAGATGTCTGAAACTATAGATGGTCCTGAACATGGTTTGTTTCATGTATGCATGTTCATGTATATGTGTGTATGTGTGTCTGTATGCATGTTTGTGTGTGTGTGTGTGTGTGTGTGTGTGTGTGTGTTTAGGCTAGAGGACAACCTTAGGAGTCCTCTACCTGGTTTTTGTTGTTATCATTGTGTTTTGTTTCTTCATGCTTTTTTGCTTGTTTGGCTTTTGTTTTTTAGCCGCGATCTCTCGCTGCTCTGGAACTCACCGAGTAGGCTCGGCTGGCTGGCCAGTGAGCTCGGGGATCTGGCTTCACCTCCCCAGTGCTGGGATTACAAGAATATGCCATCATGACAACTGCTTTTTTTATTTTTAATTTTCTTAGCATGCGTTCTGGAGCTCAGACTCGGGTCCTCAGGCTAGCAAGGCAAGCACCTGCTGATGGAACCATCTCTCCATCTTTGAACCCTGCGCACTTTTCGAATAGGAGCAGCACAATATGGGAATCTGACAGCCAACGTGCTGACCACACACAGTGTGGACAAGGGCAGGACAGAGTGGGTCAGGAGTCAGCACAAGCTTTGTCTCGCTGCTCACAGCAGTGCACAGTCTGAAAAACACAGACTGCTTCATTACGAATAAAAAAATTAATATTTTTGGAGCACAGTTGACCATGGGTAACCGGAAGCACGAAAAGTGAAGCTACAGATGGAAAGGGGACTGCCGTGATCAGCCTTCCAGCTTAGCACTGGACTCCAAGTCCCAGCTACATTCACTACAGCAAGGAACTTCCTTTCCCAGGCTCCCAGCACAGCAGAGGCGCAGGTAGGAACCGGATGCCTCCTTAAAGGCAGGAGATGGGAACTGATTCTTCTCCATTTACCTCCTGCTGCCTGGAATGCAGATGTCCTGGAGGCAGCTGGGACATCTGTGACTGCACAGTGACTTTGTGGAGAGATGCCATGTGCTAGGGTGACAGGGTAGGACAAAATAAACTGGGGTCTTTATCACACAGGGAAGCGGTGAGACCAGACTTTAGAGCTATGCTTTTCAAATGTACATATATTATATATAACAAACACATCACACACACACACCCCAACAATAATGTAAACTATGGTCTACATGACAAATCCAGCCCACCACCTGCTTTTGCATAGCCTATAAGGAGTTAAACAGAATTTTATGGATAAACATTTGCCATCAACTTGATGACAGGGGACAGAAACTCTAAGTCCTACCTCTCATCCCCCATACCAAAAAATTACCACTCGCTACTTGCTAAGTCTATATTGAAAAAAATCTATACTAAATTACAATTACTATATCTTTAATTTTACCAATAAAATTCTGTAGAAATTTGTTTTATTTAACCTCTTGATTTTCAAAACTAAAATACTTACCATGTGGACTTTTACAAAAAATAAAATCAGCTGACCTACAATGTAGGAAAGTCTCCAGTACACTGTTGGTTATAAAGAAAATATTCAATAAATGACAACTACTATTAAAATTGTGTCTCCAGAAAGGCCTGACAAAGAACAACTCTCTCATTTATGCATTTTGTGAGATATTACAGCATCACAGAAAAGCATGGCTTAATTGTTTTTTGATTTGAAGAGATAAAATCTCCTGGCGTCGACCTCGCCCTCCCCAACATCGCTGCTTCATTTGCTATTTTTTGGTCATCAGCAGAGAAACTGGCAGAAGAGCCTGACAAAGACATGGAAAATACGTTTCTCTCCCATGCCTCTGTTACTCCACCTAGCAAAGATGACTGTCAAGGCCACCTACAAAAAGGGGACAAACGGGTAAGAAGTTTGGAGTCCCAAGCCTAAGGTTATTACTTAGGTCTCCCCAGAGGGCTTTGCTACCTGAGCCCAACAAGTGCCCTACATCCTTCCACAACTCACCACACAACTGCCAACATGATGCGAGTTAACAGACTCCTGGGCAGTCATACATGCTTCTAACCATTCTGAAGAATGTGGCAATGCTCCATCTACGATTCTCTGAGCAAAAGACTTGAGGATCCAAGGGCAAGTACATGTTCCAATCTCCTCAACAAGAGGAGGATCATGTGGCCGAGCTACACTCGCAGCTCCCAGCCCTTCCGGGCAGTGGCAGCAGGATTTGGCTCAAGTCCGTAGCATGCTGGTGGTCTGCGCCAACTGCTCCCACAAACTTCTGCCCTACCTCATCTGTCTTCTACAGGACAGTCTGGGTTGCTCCAAATATCAAGCTTTGGAGTTGAAAGGGGACGGTAGGAGACGGCCAGTGGAGGTCCCTGATGAAGAAGGAAGGCGCACTGGGGCCATCCCCTCCCTCCACACGGCCAGAGTGAGGGATGGTTTAGTACAAGCTGAGGGAGCTTAGGAAAAAGAACCAGCAGAAGTGGAGAGGCCCGGCCACATCCAGTGCCAGGCAGGGCAGGACAGCACATTCTGGAAAGTGGTGGTTCTAAAGATTTCAACACTACAAAAATGCAGACATGGCCAAGAGCTTGGGAGGGAGCTGGCAGATAACCCAGGGAGGAGCAGCTCTTCCCAGTCACCCAGGCTCCCTAGGAATCTTCTTTGTGTCTCCATTACCCACCCACATCCCCCAACGCACACGTTGAAATCTTAACCTGACGTGAATGTAAGAGTTAGAGGCTTTTAGAAGAAGGAGATTAGGTCCAAAGGACAGAGATCTCAGGGTTAGAATTGGTGCCCTTAAGAGAAGGAACCCCCAGTGCCAGGCATGGTGACTAACGTCTGTAACCCCAGCACTTAGGAGGCTGAAGCAGTGGAAACTGTGAATTCAAGGGTAGTTTGGGCAACATAGTCCATTTAAATCAGCCTGAACTGAGTCTTACGACAGAGAGAGGGAAGGAAGGAGGAAAAGAGAGGAGGGAGGAGGGGACAGAGAGAAAGGAGGAGGAAAGAAAGAAAGAAGGGAAGGAGGCAGAGAGAGAGTGAGAGAGAGAGAGAGAGAAACAGAATGCCCCCCCAACAGAGAATGCTCTCCAAAAAAGTTGGGTCTCACCCCAGAATGACACAGACAGATGGTATCATTCACAACAGACAATGAATCTGCCATCTCTGCCATAACTGTGGTCTTGAACTTCCTCGCTTCCAGAACTGTGGTTTCTATTTTTTATAGATTACTCAGTTTATGACATTTTGTTATAGCAGCTTGAATGAACTAGGACACTGTTGGTTTTAGAAAGTTCTCCATGAGATGACAATCTGAAACAATCAATTATCAGGAAAGTGTTGCTTAAGGAGCTGGACTGTGTTCCAGCATTCAGCATTCCCTTGAGGGATATCTGCTGGGAATTCTGCATGCAATACCATGTCCTAGTTTTGCTTCTGTCACTGTGATAAATACTTTGGTAAAAGTCAACTCTGGGAGGAGGGTTTATTTGGCTTATAATTCCTGGTCACAGTCCATCATTTTGAGGAAGTCAGGACAGGGACTTGAAGCATCATAGCCACAATCAAGACCAGAGAGAAAAGAAGCACGCCCCAGCTTGCTAGCTATGCTCAGCTAGTTTTCTTTATTCTCATGTAATTCAGGACACGGCTCATGAAATGGTGGGGCCACATTCAGGAAGGATCGTCCCACCTCAGTGAGCACTCTAGACAATCCCTACACATATACCCACAGACCAACCTGATCAAGATAACTTCCCGCTGGGCGTGGTGGCGCACACCTTTAATCCTAGCACTTGGGAGGCAGAGGCAGGCGGATCCTTGTGAGTTCAAGGCCAGCTTGGGCTACAGAGCAAGTTCCAGGACAGCTGGGGCTACAGGGAGACCTTGTCTCGAAAAGACCAAAAAAAAAAAAAAAAAAAAAAAAAAAAAAAACATAAGTTCTCATTAAGTCTCTCTTCCCAGGTATGTCTAATTGACAATCGGAAGGAACTAGCACTGTCTGTAATAGCGCCTAACTTGAACCTAGCCGCACTGGGTCATATGACAGGCTTCCCTCTTTTTTTCTTTAAGAACACCTGTGCTGGCACTTGGGCCCCATTTGGATCATTCACCATGATGTCCTCATTTGGAATGCCTCTATTTAATTATTTGTAGCCTCTTCGCAAATAAAGTTTTCAGGTTCCAGGGATTATGACACAGACTGATCTTTTGGAAATAATCTTCCAGTGTGCTACAGAGGGCACGATGACTCCAATCAGAGAACCTGGTCCCAGTTTTCACTTTGCCATGAAGTCCTCTAGTCACATGGCCAAGAAGATAATGTGAAGACTGAAGCAAGTATGGGGGTGATGTGACCACAAACCAACAACTACCTGCAGTTCACAGAAATGAGGAAAAAGTCTCCTTCATGACCTCTGAAGGGGGCACATCCTCGCTGGCACCTTGACCCTCAAGGTCTGCCTTCCCAAATCAGGAGAGAAGCAGTATCTGTGATCCTGACTGACTGACTAAATTGTGGTACTTTGGTAGCATTGCCCTGGGAATCCAGTATAGTCCCCATTATCTAAACGTCACCCAGCATCATGTAAGGTAGTGTCCTGGGGTCATGGAGGGGAGAGAAGCCATGGGTTTCCTTATAGGTGGACTTCTCAGGGCCTCTACTGGGCCTCTGGTGACTTGTGTGTCATTGAGAGTGGGATACAGTGATGTAGAGGTCTTTAAAGGCAACCGCCCTGTTGGGATCCTCTGGAATACCCTGAGGAAGCACCACAGTCAACCACTCTGCACTGAGGAGACCCAAGAAGAACAATGGCCTAAGAAGGCTAGGGCCTGGGGTCTATTAACAGAGCATGTGTTTAGCATAAGCAAAGTCTGGGTTTAATTCCCAGCAATCAAAAGGAAAAATTAAGAGCTATCATTCTGTCAAGCTTATGAGTAGTTTTCTAAAGCCTTCCTACTGTGCAGTAGTTACACAGCAAGGGTTGGATTGGATGATGTCCACGGGCCCTTCCAGCTCTCCCTTCGCTTACTCTTTAAGTACAACAGTGGTTTCTACCCATGACAGGCATTGCTAATCAATCACAGCACTCTGAAGAGTCCTCATTTCTAACCAGAACTCCAAGCCTATAAAACCTCTGGACTTTTCCCATCTCAAGCTTGTGTGTTTCCAGGAATACCTGTATTATTTTTCTCTTTCCCAAGGAGGGCCTTTCACACCAGTATCTGTTGTCTGTTTTTACTCCCAGCTCACTTTCTAAGCAAGCATCAGTCATCCAGGGGAAGAGCGGGAGGCAGGCTCTGGGGTGCGTGTGGAGAGGAAGCTTGCAGCACTGTACATGCAGTTCAACTCTTGTTCTCAGGAAAGGAGTTTCTCTAACAGATCCAAACATAAATATATGTTTACTGCACTCGAAGTTCCCAAGGCATTTAAGGGAGTTGTAGTTGATCTTAAAAACCCTAGGATTCCAAGCCAATTCCCAAACAGCTGCATCTGATCAAACTTCCTCAACAAGAGAGCTCAGAAGCCGAGGGTTCAAAGAAGGCCATTAGCCAGCGTGCACTCTTTAAAAGGCAATGAGACACACACACTCACTGCAAGGACACCTTCCTCCAAGGGGTTACTGACCTCCAGACGAGGTGACAATCACTGACATAATTTTGCGATAAAAAATTGAAGCTCAGCAATGTTAAGTACGGTAACTCAGAAGGGTCAAGAAGTGCATTAATTTTTCCAACTCTCAGGAAGTGGGAAAGAAAGATGAGAAGGAAAGGGAGTAAATAATAAAAGTAACTTTTACATTTTTAATTACCTAACAATTTCTTACAGTTGCTATGTCAGAGACTAACACAGGGAACAGTCAAAATCCATTCAGGGAGTGACTACTACGTGATAGGTACTGTCAAGGGTGATGAGACTTACAGGACATAGCCTCTGGCTTTGAAAGACTAGGAGAGACAGGCCAGGAGCATCCTCGGCTTGAAAACAAAGTATTTCAGGTTTTGAGACATGCTTTGGACAAAAGTTAATAAGAGAAGAATTCCACGACAAATGTGAGCTATAGGAGATAGAAATGTAACAGCACTCAGCAAAGAGCTGCTCCTGGCAGACCTCGGGATGAGAAAACACGAGCCAAGCAATTTTCTACAAAGATCATTCTTAGAACAGCAAGTTGGAGTGTCAGGGGCGAGGGGATTGGGCCCTCGCCAGCTTCTGTGGCTAATGCCTAGGTGCTAGTGGCTGGGAAGGAGGTGGCTTCCAGTAAACAAAGGCCTGATCCTGACTGAGTGGGAGGGCGAGAGTCACGGAAGACGGTTTGGATTTGGTCCTTACTGCAGTTGGGAGCTGCCTGAAGGTATCAGTGGGGAAGTGCTCTGATCTGAGTCAAACACTGACACTGATGGGAAGGAATGTGACCAAGTGAGCAAGATGAGCTGTGAGGGTAAAGTGGCTGAAGGGCCACGCAGAGATGTGAGCACTGCTGTCCACGCAGAGACGTGAGCACTGCTGTCCACGCAGAGACGTGAGCACTGCTGTCCACGCAGAGACGTGAGCACTGCTGTCCACGCAGAGACGTGAGCACTGCTGTCCACGCAGAGACGTGAGCACTGCTGTCCACGCAGAGATGTGAGCACTGCTGTCCACGCAGAGATGTGATCACTGCTGTCCCCGCAGATATGTGAGCACTGCTGTCCACACAGAGATGTGAGCACTGCTGTCCACGTCCAGAGACGTGAGCACTGCTGTCCACGCAGAGACGTGAGCACTGCTGTCCACGCAGCGACAGTGAGCACTGCTGTCCACGCAGAGACGTGAGCACTGCTGTCCACGCAGAGATGTGAGCACTGCTGTCCACGCAGAGACGTGAGCACTGCTGTCCACGCAGAGACGTGAGCACTGCTGTCCACTCAGAGATGTGAGCACTGCTGTCCACTCAGAGACGTGAGCACTGCTGTCCACTCAGAGACGTGAGCACTGCTGTCCATGCAGAGACGTGAGCACTGCTGTCCATGCAGAGATGTAAGTACTGCTGTCCACTCAGAGACGTGAGCACTGCTTCTCAGCCTTGTGGCTGAGTTAAGGGTGGAGGTGGGAGCAGTATCCATTTGACACGTGAATCTTTCCTACCCCAGTGGGGTCTGCACACAGCAGAACACATCACTTTATGTGTATAGTTTGGTCAATTTTGACACATGCCCAAGTGCATACAACTCAGACCCTATTAAGATATAATATATCACTGGGCATGGTGGCACATGTCTTTAATCCTAGCACTTGGGAGGCAGAGGCACATGGATCTCTGTGAGTTCAAGGCAGCCTGGTCTACATAGTGAGTTCCAGGATAGCTGGGGCTACAGGGAGACCCTGTCTTGAAAAGACAAAAAAAAAAAAAGATATAATATATCCTGGGTGACATGAAGTCACAAAGAAAATGATGACAGCTGGGAGCAATGAAAAGTGAAGGAGGCGAGGTAGGAGGAAGAGAAGTGAGATATACCCAGATTAAAGGAAGACAGAGCAAGTGGGGGCACTGGAGCCTACAGGGAGGCGGGGAGTGATCCAACTCCACAAACCTTACTCAGAGGTAGAAGCCATCTCTAGATCCATCAACTCGTTTTACCATCCTAGAACAGTAAGTGGTGTAAGTGTCAACATTTCCCCATTACAGACAGGGAAACTGAGGTTCAAAGACACAGCTGGTCACATGAGACTGAGATGAGACAGGGCCACACTCTCCCAGAACATGCGTAGCCAAGGTTGGAGAGACTTCTGTACTCCAAGGCTTCTCGGAGATTTCAGATGTTGGTATGAATGAGCTCTTGAGAGAGACATGGAAGACTACATGTTCCAAGAATCCATCAGGCCTCTTCTGTTTTCTGTTACAGAACAGCTCATGGAGCAGGTGCTCTCTGGGAGCACACGGCGGGAAGGGAGCACGAGCCACGGAGGGTACAGCCGGGCACAGAAGGCACAGCCACGGAGACGGCACAGCGGAGCCGAGAAGGGGCGCACGAGCCACGAAGGGCCAGCCAGCACGAGGGACAGCGGAGCCGAAGGGCCAGCCACGGAGCCACGGAGGCAGCACGGAGCCACGGGAAGGGGGCACAGCCACGGAGCCACGGGAAGGGGGCACAGCCACGGAGCCACGGGAAGGGGCCACAGCCACGGAGCCACGGGAAGGGGGCACAGCCACGGGCAACATGAGCACTTCTTCAAAACATGTTGGAACAAGGCCCAAACTGCTTGCACAGATGTTCTGCACTCGGACCTCCAGAAGAAAGAGCAGATGTGGGCTCTCCATTTCACAGATAAAGAACTGAGCAACTTTATTATATTTCATTGTATCTGAAAGCAACTGTGCTATTATAATGTGAATCTCTTAATGGGCTCTAGAATTGACCTCCCACTTGTATTCATACATTGTATTACCATATTATGGGTGGAAGATATGTATTCATTTCTAAAAAAAAAAAAAAGAATGTAAAATTATACTTTTTACCTGCATAGCAAACTTACTGTTAAATGTGAATTCTAAAATGTGTTTTGGAATTACCTTAGTTTATTTTCAGATTTTTGTAATTTTGATATTGTGTGGAGTGTATGCATACCTATTTTGGCAATATATATAAATCAAGGGAACAAAAAAAGAGAGAAAAACCTATTCAAAGAACTGACCCAAAACAGTAATGATCAAAAATTAAAAAAAAAAAAAAGAAAAAAGATGCAAGAAGGACTTAACATGTATGACAGAGATACATGAGCTCTGGGGGGATGGGAGGGTGTGAGAGGTGGGCGCCTGGATTGGGGGAATGAGTCAAATGACTAAGAAAAGTTGTATGAAATGCAGTCAAAAAATTTTTTAAAAAGCAAAACTCCTGAGGTGAAGAGGTTGTTTCCACGTACTATGATCCTGCAATGACCAAGCTGGAGACTCAGTGCGGGTCCCCATGCTCAGAGCAAGAGAACGAGGTCAAGCAGCGGACTGGCACCAGCTTTCCCGCCTTTTTTTTTTTTTTTTTTTTTTGGTCTTTTCGAGACAGGGTCTCCCTGTAGCCCCAGCTGTCCTGGAACTCGCTCTGTAGACCAGGCTGGCCTTGAACTCACAAAGATCTGCCTGCCTCTGCCTCCCAAGAGCTAGGATTAAAGGAATGTGCCACAATGCCCAGCTCTGAACAGCCTAGTGCATATGTGTGGGACTCCCTCCAGATGAGAGGAGGTGCATGTGTGTGGGGGACTCTGTCCAGATCAGAGGAGGCGCATGTGTGGGGGGGACTCTGTCCAGATCAGAGGAGGTGTATGTGTGTGGGGGACTCTGTCCAGATTAGAGGAGGTGCGGGACTCTGTCCAGATCAGAGGAGGTGCATGTATGTGGGACTCTGTCCAGATCAGAGGAGGTTCATGTGTGTGGGGCACTCTGTCCAGATCAGAGGACGTACATGTGTGTGGGACTCTGTCCAGATCAGAGGAGGTGCGGGACTCTGTCCAGATCAGAGGAGGTGCATGTGTGTGGGACTCTGTCTAGATCAGAGGAGGTGCATGTGTGTGGGACTCTGTCCAGATCAGAAGAGGTGCATGTGTGTGGGACTCTGTCCAGATCAGAGGAGGTGCATGTGTGTGTGGGACTCTGTCCAGATCAGAGGAGGTGCATGTGTGTGGGACTCTGTCCAGATCAGAGGAGGTGCATGTGTGTGGGACTCTGTCCAGATCAGAGGAGGTGCATGTGTGTGGGACTCTCTCCAGATCAGAGGAGGTGCATGTGTGTGGGACTCTCTCCAGATCAGAGGAGTACACAGAGTTGAGGAAAAGAAGGGGGCTACAGTGGAGACCAGCCCTGGGCAGTAAGAGAGGTTCCACACCACTGGTTGGTGAGAGACCCTGTAGGAGGTGTCCTGGAAAGGAGGGGAGGAAATAACATTTATGGAAAGGCCTATAGATGGAAAGAGAGCTGTCAAAAGTAAAGCGGAGGACTGAAAAGCACCTCACAGAGCTATCCATCCTACCTTGAGTGGTCTTCATCAAGCACTTAAAGGCTCTAAGAGAAAGTATCTGGACATCCAAGTGCTATCAATTCACCTATGTAGTCTCCTAAGTACCACAATAGCTCACTGAACACATGGAGACCCCATGGACTTCTGCCTACAGAAAGTGAGCACCTAAGAGAAGTCTTCCTGCCACAAAGGGAGAGGGGTTACTAGATACCAACTATAAATTAAAGACCCCAAGCCACCCTCAAGAACTCGGACCTTGAAACTGGAAAGTCCTAGGCCCAAATGCCATTCAGAAGCCTGGTGACTTAGGTGAGGGCCTGGACTGCTCTAAGAAATGGGATTTAAAAAAAAAAGGGGGGGGGATTTTTTTTTGTCTTTTTTTTTTTTTTTTGTTCTTTTTGAGACAGGGTCTCTATGTAGCCCCAAGCATGGCCTAGAACTCACTCTGTAGACCAGGCTGGCTTGAAAACTCACAAAGATCCACCTGCCTCTGCCTCGCAGTGCTTAGGATTGAAGGTGGCACCACCATGTCTGGTTGAGAATGGGATTTTTTTTTTTGATTTTTTTTTATTTATTTCGGTATGTGTATGAATGTACTGTCTGCGTGCAGGTGTGTGCACCCGTGTCGTGCAATGCCGCGGAGGTCAGAAGAGGGTCTCGGATTCCCCTGGAACTGGAGTTCTCCTGGAATTGGAGTTTCAGACGGTTCTCGGCCGCCATGTGGGTGCTGGGGATCGAACCCGGGTCCTCTGCAAGAGCGGTCGGCGCTCTTAACCGCTAGGCCATCTCTCCAGCCCCAGAAATGGGATTTTTATAGCATATCCCTCTCAGCATCTGTGTTCTTGAGATGGTCTTCTTCATATGACAGTAAAAACAGTGCTTGTGAAGACACCGGTCAAGGATCTACCTGGGCTGTGTCTCAAAAGGCTGATTTCCAGGCACACTAGACTTGTGGAGGCAGAACACTGAAGGGTATTATCATGCCTAGGAAAGTCAAAGAATGATGACAAAGCAACCATCCTACGTATCAGCATTACCATTTACAGCAGGCCAAGAGGAGGCTTTATATCCTAGGCTGGATCACCTAGTGCTCAAAATAAGAATTTACCAGAAATCCAATGCAACAGATATTGCTCATCCCTGGAAGCCTAAACACAGCCTATTACTAATAAATAAAGCACTAGAGAGGCAGAGGAAGAAGGATCAGAAGTTCAAGGCCACCCTGAGCTATATAGGAAGATCCTACCTCAAAAAGAGAAGTGTTTTAGTTGCCAAGGACAATGGTCTAAGTGCCTGCAGAATAGTCTTGTATAAAGACTAGCAAGGAATCAAGTAGTCATCTTTTAAGTAAAACAAAAAGCTATGATGAGCAATGTTCTACACAGTACTGCAGGCTGCCTGGCATCTGGGCTGCAAGGTGCTCTGTCAACAGAGTGCTGGTGACAGTCACAGAGCTCTCCACACACAGCTCTTGGTGCTGAAGGTCAAATGCGAAGTGTTCTCCCAAGCTTTTGGGATCCATGCTGGGAATTATTCATGACTTTTGCCAGGTGCTGAGTCCCATGGTACTGTGTCTGCTCCCTCTGCTGCCCTATACCTTTCATTTCTATGGCAGACATTCAGATTACAATTTTTGAAAGAAAAAAAAAAGTCTTTCTCTTTCAGTTGAAAAGCAGGATATAAAAGGGTACAAAGGTTATTTTAAAAATCTGCATAGTACATTAATCATTAAGGAAATGCAAATCAAACCCACTCTAAGATATCATCTTACTCCAATTAGATTGGCTAGGATCAAGAAAACAAATGATACCAAGTGCTGGAGAGGTTGTGGGGAAAGAGGAACACTCATCCACTGCTGGTGGGAATGTAAACTCGTACAGCCACTATGGAAAGCAGTGTGGAGAACGCTTGGAAGACTTGGAATGAACTTGCCACCTGACCCAGCCATACCACTCCTGGGCATGTATCCACAAGACTCGTCCTACCGCAGAGATACATGCACAGCCATGTTTGTTTCAGCTCTCTTCACAATAGCAAGGAGCTGGAACCAACCCAAATGCCCCTCAATTGATGAGTGGATAGAGAAAATGTGGTACATCTACACAATGGAGTTCTATGCAGCAGTAAAGAAAGATGACACCACGAGCTTTGCAGGTAAATGGCTGGAGCTAGAGGACATCATGCTGAGTGAAGTAACACAGTCCCAGAAAAACAAACGATGAATGGTATCACTCATCTGTGGATGCTAGCACCAATTACCTAATAAAAAATAAAAAAAATGAAAAAAAGAAAGCATGCTGAGCATGGGCCAGGGGAGCAAGCTAGTACTCACTGTCCCTCCATGTTCTGTGCTTCAGCTTCTGCCTCCAGATTCCTGCCCTGATTTCCTATGTTGGGCTCCTTCAGTAATGAACTGTGACCCAGGAGATGTGAGCCAAATAAACCCTTTCCTCTCAAAAAAAAAAATGACATATCAATAAATATTTCTATAACTGATTCTAAATGTTTCAAAACTGAATACATAAAGCACTTTAGCAAGTCATTGTAGGAAAAAAAATGTGATTTGCAGTAGGGTAAAAAAAAAATCTGCATAGTAATCAAATGTTAAATATCCTAGAAAAAAAATCTCTTGCCATCTTCATTTGAGAAAAGAAAAAAAAAAATCAGAGAAACTTTTTGGGAACATTGCATTTAAGCGCTCAGTATGACCTTCCATAGTTTCATTATACTTAAGTAGGATTACCAGCCTGTGATTTGGTAGCAAAAATACTGTTTCCTCTGCTTCCTCCCATTGACATAAGAATATCAACTGTGCTTATATTTTCCCAGAGTGTTCCTATTTTATTATAGAATTAGGAATGGCTTAATGTGTCTGGGTATCTTTCAGGAAAGATTAAGAAAGATATCTTGGGGAATACAGAAACTCTGAGATTTGCTTTTCCAAATTATTATGAAGCAGAGATCTGTGCACATACAACTACAAATAGGCCTGCACTGTGCCCCTCAGGGATCCCTTGGAGTCTTTTAATTGCCCATTTTTCTCATGGTTGATACACCTCTGGGTAAACCCAACACAGAACCACTTTGCCTGCTTTGCAAACAGCTCTACAAAGACCACAAATGTTATCACCAAATTGCTGAGTACTGGGTCAAACCTTTGCGTTGCTCTCATTCCTGGAGATGTCTGTGTCCCCTAGGATAATAATTCCCTGATTAAGGAAATATTGGAAAAAGAAGCCCAGAGTCTTTCCTGAAGCCGGCTAGATAAAATGGTCTAAAACACAAATTCCATCTTACAAAGCTCAAGAAAGAGCCAGGTGGAATATCTAGGCCCACAACTGATAATCCCAGCTCAGGCAGGAGGAGGGTCAGGGGTTCACACCAGCTTGGGCTCCATAGTGAAACTGTCTCCAAAATAAATAAATAAATAAATAAATGTCTTAGGAAGGGGATGTGAGAATATTTCAGTTTCTTAAATCAAAGTACAACTCCAAAAATTTAAATAAAAAGGGTCGTTGGGGAAGCTAGACCAAGTAAGACTAAAGATATCAACGAAGAAAGACTGCCTAGTAACAGTTTTCTTGTGTTACACTGTGTACCATCTGAGGCTGATCCAGGAAAACGCTCAAATCTCCTGGTAATTTCCTGTAGACAGGACTTTCAATCATCTCCAAACTTCCATCCGAAAAGAAAAAGAAAAAGGAAAAAAAAAAAAAAAAAAAAAAAAAAAAAAAAAAAAAAAAAAAAAAAATAAAAAAAAAAAAAAAAAAAAAAGAACTTACCTTTCCTTTACCCCTGCAGTGCTGGAGACTAAACCCAGGGCCTTGCAAATGGAAAGCAAGTGCTGTANAAAAAAAAAAAAAAACAAAACCCTAAACCAAATGATTCACACTCTTAAAAATCAGAACAAGAATTTTTTTTTTCCTCTTGAAAAGCAGCCATGGTTTGTTATTCTAACAGAGTGTTCCTTTCCTTCAAACAGAAATAAAAGTTGCTCAAGGAAAGCTGTCCTGATTTCTGTTCTGCATTTCTTGAAACTTCCATCCAGTCAACCAACGTCTCTCCTGGCAGGTTCTCAGAAACCCACTGAGAGCTGGGCAGTCACTAAGAACACAGGATTATTTTATACCTGCCCCACGCCCTTGCTGGGCCAGTAAGAAGATGCTTTATGGTGGGTAGACAAGCAGAATTAGATATACAGAAATGCTTCACTCCTTGGCTCACTTGACACCTTTATCCGAATTGGCCAATAGCTAGGGTGACTTAGCAATTGGTGATTTGGAAAGAAAAAAAAAAAGTCTCCAATTCCCCTTAAGTAGCATTTCTTTCTGTCTGTACAGACAGAGCCATATCCATCTAATTACTCAACTAGCTGCACAGATAAAAACATCTGTGTGCGAAAGCAGGGAGCCCAAAGTATACAAATGATTCATACCACCTAAACAATTGCAAATACAACTCGGCCTTGCAGGAAGAGGGTTGCTAAAAGCCAAAATAATTTAATATGGACGGAAATGGAATTTGGCAATCCACACACCACACACTGCTCCAATTTTGGACGGCATGTCTTCCAGCTGCCTCGTCTTTTAAAAATTAAAAAAAAAAAAAAACAACAAAAACCCCCAAAACCAAAACCAAAACCCAAACCCCTGACCCTCTGCATTACCTTCTAATGTCTTGCCTAGGTCCAAACAAGTGAACAGAATGGGGGAGGGGGAGGGGGAGGGTGCCTGAAACTGCATCTTTTAAACCCAGCAAACCATCTCTCTCAATTAATTTGGTTTTAAATGTTCCCAGGTTACAGGCGCCCAAGTCCTCCAGGCTGGACCCCCTCCAGGCCTCACCAAGTCCTCATCTGGAACAGCTAAGGGTTCATGAGGGGGCCCTGGGAGAACAGGACCCTGCTCCCCATTCACAAAACAGATCCCCCACCCCCCACCCCATGCAGACAGAGCTTGGAAGGGTAAGAAGAGTGGTGATTGATGGTAACAGTCCATACGAAGGAGACGAGAAACAAATCTTTTAAAATTCCAGCAAAATAAAGGGACTGTCAGCTCAAGGCATAAAGGTATGCGGGAAGCTGTAAACACTACTTTGAAGGTGATCTTCTTGGAGACACTAAGAAATACTTCTGACAGCTTAACAGAAAGAAGTAGGCCAGTTGCAGTAAATACGTTTTAAATATTTAAGAGAGAGAATTTATGAGAAAATATTGTTTAAGAAGCAAATTCTCAGAAGTTCCCCCCCCAAGTCCTAAATGCAGTGACATCAGCCCTCGGACCCCACTGCTGCTATAATAAAGTGGGTCCATGAAAAGCAGGCAGAGAGCACAGGGTCCCGGGTCCCCTGGGCACACCACCGTTTCTGGGTGGCAGGGTGCCCCCCCACGACCCGCCCTGCACCCAGTCACTTTCCAATGCCAAGCCCCTCTCCAGGGGAGGGCCCTGGGCTCGGAGACATTGCCCACGTGTCACCAGGAGGGGTCTTGGCATCTCTGAGCTGGGGGCCACTTACCAGGCTCAGTCCTGCATGGCTCGTTCCAGCTGCGCCTCTGCCCCCGGAAAACTGCAGGCCAGAGAGGGGCTGCAGCTAAGGGACCCCGTGGGGTGTCGGCCGCCAAGTGCCCAGAGCCCGAGGGGGCCCCACGAGGATTACTGGCCAGGTAGGCTGCATTCCCTGGGCAGGAGCTGCTCCAGGAGCAGCCAGGGATCCAGGAAAATCTCAGGTCTTGGGAGAGAAGCTCCAAGCTCTGCAGACTGCTTGCGGGTTGCTTAAAGGGACATTGCCCCACCTCCTGCGGCGCTCATTGGCTAAACTTCCAAGCACCAGCCAATCCTAGGCCTGTTCCCAAATTGAGATTTTAAATCTAGGGAGCTACTGCTTTAAAATTAGAAAGGGCCAGCCTGGTCTGCAGAGTGAGTTCCAGGACAGCCAGAGCTACAGGGAGACCCTGTCTCGAAAAGATAAAAAAATAAATAAATAAAATAAAATAAAATTAGAAAGGGCCAGCCTGGTCTGCAGAGTGAGTTTCAGGACAGCCAGAGCTACAGGGAGACCCTGTCTCGAAAAGATAAAAAAATAAATAAATAAAATAAAATAAAATTAGAAAGGGCTGATGAGGGGCTCAGTCACCTTCCCAAAGCAGGACACAGCCATCAGGGTCTAGTGTTCCTAAGTGTTGAGGGTTGAAAGAAGGTGAGAGAGCCAGCAAGGAAGGGGGCAGAATGCTGGACCCTGTTCCTCACCCCTCCCGTCTCCCTTCCCAGCCCACTCAGGTCCTCTCATCACACAAGCGAGAGGCCTCCTTTTGGGGAAGCCTGTGCTCCCCTAGTCTCTGACTAGTGTGCTTTCCAGCCACTCTGTTGCACACTTTCACTTTTCTTCTTCTTAACCTGTCCATGGCGTTCCACCAGGTAAAAAGGTTTTTATCCATCAGCAAGATGCCTCACTCCTGTCTGGAACACTGTGGGCTTCCAGTAAATATTTGTTGATTGATTGAATGAATACACGAAGAATGAACAATGAAGCATCTCTCTGGTTGGCATGCTGAGGCTACTGTTAATTAAGCAGCAGCAGTCACGAGGCCAGGTGTTGATTTCAGACAAAACCACATTCACCTCTCACCTCTGGCTCTTATTCATAACATGGGCCTAGGCTTCCTGGTCAGTAACGCACCATGACACACTCTAATTTGGGCAGTGCATAGCAGGTCAGATCACAGCTACTGGACCCTGGGATTGAAATTTAGGTTTCAAAGTGGGCTTGCTGATGTACAGGAGACAGAGGCTGGCAGATCTCAGAGACTAATGCCAGCCTGGTCTACTACTTAGTGAATTCCAAGCCAGCCTGGTCTACTACTTAATGAGTTCCAAGCCAGCCCGGTCTACTACTTAGTGAGTTCCAAGCCAGCCCAGTCTACTACTTAGTGAGTTCCAAGCCAGCCCGGTCTACTACTTAGTGAGTTCCAAGCCAGCCTGGTCTACTATTTAGTGAGTTCCAAGCCAGCCTGGTCTACTACTTAGTGAGTTCCAAGCCAGCCTGGTCTACTATTTAGTGAGTTCCAAGCCAGCCTGGTCTACTACTTAGTGAGTTCAAAACCAGCCTGGTTTACTACTTAGTGAGTTCCAAGTCAGCCTGGTCTACTAGTTAGTGAGTTCCAAGTCAGCCTGGCCTACTGCTTAGTGAGTTCCAAGTCAGCCTGGTCCACTGCTTAGTGAGTTCCAAACCAGCCTGGTCTACTGCTTAGTGAGTTCCAAGTCAGCCTGGTCTACTACTTAGTGAGTTCCAAGCCAGCCTGATCTACTACTTAGTGAGTTCCAAGTCAGCCTGGTCTACTGCTTAATGTGTTCCAAACCAGCCTGGTCTACTGCTTAGTGAGTTCCAAGCCAGGCTGGTCTACTACTTAGTGAGTTCCTAGTCAGCCTGGTCTACTACTTAGTGAGTTCCTAGTCAGCCTGGTCTACTACTTAGTGAGTTCCAAGTCATCTGTGTTACAGGGAGACTCTGTCTCAAAAACAAACAAACAAACAAACAGACAGACAAAACACAGTAAACCCTGAACCATATACATGGAGAAGACAGTTTGAGTGTTGGTTTGACTTCCTAGCAAGCGGTCCCTTATGAGACAAAGAGGAATTAAGGATGACTTGCTGCCAGACCCCACCCACACCACCTCCCAGGATGATCCATGAAAGATAAAGTCCTAGACCGACCAGAACTCACAGTGGAGTAGGATGGTGTGGAGTGGGAGGAATGGAAAACAGACAGACAAACAAAGATAAATATGTTAAATGATACAAAAGTCAAGATGGGTATAGGGGTGTACTTGCTAAACATAAAAATAATTGAAAATATAATGACTCCATAATGGAAACTTAATAACATAAATGTATAATCATGAGACAAAGAAGCAGAGATGAACGTCTGACTGTGAGATGAACTCCAAATACACTGTAAGGCGTTGTGAACAGTGAGTGAAGTGTGTCTGTGTAAACAGATCTCTAAGTTTTTGTACACACATGAAATGACTATAGAAATAAGCCCAAGGAAATGGCAAAAGTCATTATTCTGACAAAGTGGTTCAAGGGTTTAGTGGATTTCAGATGGGAAGAAGATTAATATTTAATACATATACTTATGTATTATTTAAATATTTCACCATGAGTATGCAGGGAACTTCTGACTTGGGCCAAATGACAAATGACAGCATGAAAAAGCCAACTTTTCAAATCTCTAGACATGTTACAGGCCTGTCCAGCCTTTTGACACTGCAACACGACACTGTCATCAGGATGGTGTTCATGCTTAAGAACTTTTCCATCAAGCCACAAAAAATGCAAAAAAAATTCATAATGTTTTAGATAAAAATATGACTTTGTGTTGGGAACTATTTACAGCTTTCCAGTGTGCATACAGCCCCTGAACTGGGTTGGACCTACCTGTCAGCCAGATAACACAAATTCTTTTAAATTCTTAGCTAATAATGAAGGAAGGAAAATATCCAGGTGGTGAAATCAAGAGAAGCATGTGGACTGCATGCAAATGTGGGCTGTGGTGAGAGGTGGATGGAGGGTGACGGCCTGCGGGGTAACGCTTGCCTTTCCTGGGGGCTGTGAATTCATATCACCATCTTGACAGAGTCTAAACATCCAGGGGACAGGCTTCTGGGCATATCTATAAAGGACTAGCTAGATTAGATTATCCTGACCAGGTTAACTGAGGGGCTTAAAAGTGGGCAGTGCCAGTTTCCCCAAGCATCAGCCTCATCATCCTCTGCCTTCCTGACTGAAGGTGTCATGTGACTAGCTCCAGGCACCAGAGCCCCTCATGGGCTGGAGCCTCAACTCTGAGCCAAAGGAAGCCATCCTTCCTTCAAGCTGCCCCTTTCAGGCTATCTTACCACACAGACAGAAGAAGTAACTGAGAAGCTTGAGTTTCAATGCCCATGCAGGAAGACTGGCCAAGTCTGCCAGGAAGAATTAGCAAAGGCTTCCCCAGCAGTGAACGTAGAGATTAGGAAATGGTTATCCAGGCTAGTGACACCTTTGGGAACTCAGGGTGGTCAGGGATTTGGAGTGTGAAAAATGAAAGGCAAGGAGCTCTGAGGAAAAAGTAACAACAAATCTATCCTTGTTCAGGAAATGCCAAGAAAGTCTCCCACAAGTAAATTTTTAAAAATGTCCTTAGAGATCTAATTCCACAAAACAGGCTATAAGCAGCATAGGCAAGCACTAGTTCCTAGTAGAAAATCTCATACCATCCAGGGAACTGGCAAGCCACATGTCAGCTCATAGAGAATCAGAGACTCAAAAATTAGAGGTTGTAAAAAAATCTTCTGAAAATGAATACAAGAAAGTTTAAACTGATTTTAAACATTTGTGGTGGCTTAAAGGAGGATTGTCCCCACAGGCAGCAAATACTCATACACTTGGCCTAGTTTTCAGTAGTGTTTGTAGGGGTCATGGAACCTTTTTGAGATGTGGCCATGCTGGATGACGCACATCACTGGGGTTGAGAGCTCAGCTTTCTGCTCCAGGCCAGGCCTCCCCAACACGATGGACTCTAATCCCTCCAGACCTATAAGCCAAACAGATTCTTCCTTCTATCAGTTGTCTTGGTCATGGTAGTTTATCAAGGCAACAGAGGAGTAACACATACAATATTGAAGATGGAGTAAATAAGAGGGACTAAACAGCACTTGGGAGGCAGAGGCAGGCAGATCTGTGAGTTCAAGGCTAGCCTGGTCTACATAGTGAGCTCCAGGCCAGCAGGGACTAAAGGGAGACCCTGTCTCAAAAAAAAAAAAAGCATTAAAATAAAAACATTAAATAGATAGGTTAAATAAGAGGTCAGAAACCCAGAGCTCAGAACCATACAGACAGGAAATAAAGGGTCAAGAAATGCAACCCCATGAGAAGGTTAGAAACATGGGGTACCGAAGACCATGACCCAGCACACATCTCCTGGTGAGGGAGAGCAAAGAAGCTGGGAGGGGCAAAAATGGAAGATATTTCATCTCATCCCTTAGGGCTAAGAATTTTCTGGCCTTTATAAAACTCACAAATCATCATATTCAAGAAACAGGCAGCATCTCAAACAGGATAAACACAAAAACATTCATGTATATTAATTATTCATATACATATACAGTAAAAGCTGAAGTGGGGGAAAAAAATGAAGCAGTTTAATAATGTAAGGTCAGAGGCAAGTGAAGGTGCTCAGTAGTCCAGAAGACAGGCGACTGCTTCTGTGCCACGTGTGCATCGGGAGCACATTCCCCTGACTGCTCCATCTGCAGCAACAATGAGCACCAAATGGCAGCAGGTTCTTGTCACTGTACATGAAATACAGCGTCCAGGCACAGAGCGGAGGTGTCTAGGAGAGGTGAAGACAGTCAACCAGTAAATGAAAACACAAAAGAGCAAAGAGAGGGAGAAGGCAAACGGCCACGTGAACAAAGTGCCTGCCCCTGAAACTCCTTCTCGGTTAGCTCCCATCCATCAAGAGAACAGAGTGTCAGGAGGTCATCTCCACAAGCCTTGCAGGAAGAGGAGGCAGCTGAACCACGGCTTCCTGGTGGAAGTGGCAGGCTACTCTCAGGGGTGTCCTCCAGGGTCAGGCCTGTCTTAGAGACCCAGCACTGCCATTTAGTGTCTTGTGGCTCTTGCAGTCATGCAACTAAGCTGCACTTATTTCATCTTTAAAATGGAATTCTTTTATTTATTTATTTATTTATTTTGGTATTTTTGAGACAGGGTCTCCCTGTAGCCCCAGCTGTCCTGGTACTCACTCTGTAGACCAGGCTGGCCTTGACCTCACAAAGATCTGCCTACCTCTCTCTGCCCATCCCCCAAATGCTGGGATTAAAGGGATGTGCCACCAGGCCCAGTAAAAAATGGAATTCTTATTACTGGTTGTGGAGTTGTTCTGAAATTTAGGAGAATATATACAAAGCGTTTAGCAGACTGCCTAGTCCGGACCTGGTTTTTATTAAATGGATATTTAATATTATTATTACATAAGCCCTAATGCCTAGGTAGAGAAGAAAATCTCTTCTGTTTTCAAAGATAACTTTTTTTTCTAAAAGCTAAAATTGACAAAGGCTTTAGTCTATTTTCATAAAAGTGCCTGGAGGAATGGAAAATGCGTACCGAGTAGCTACCTATAGAAGCAATGTTATGCTATCAGCTTGTGGAGTCCTTTTCATAAAAGAACATTTTTTTAAAAGTCCCCACTACCTCCCCTAATAAACAAAGGCTGTGTATTTTTAATTTCAAGTGACCTCTTGCATTGTCAAAAGCTGAACACATGACAGAATTCCCCTCTGGGGTCATTAAATCTTCTGGTTTCCAACTACAGACCAAAGTGGCAGAATGCAAAATCAAGCCAAGAAAGGATTCGATGCATCATACTTAGTGTTTATGCCTTCCTTTGTCCCAGTCATCGAGAACCTCTAAGGACAAAGGAAGGCATAAAGGAAGCTCATCAAGTCCAACCAACAAGTGGCTTGGGCTGTTGCTTGGTGGGTAGGAACATGACGTGATCTAACCAAGCTGCAGGAATGGCCTGAATTGATGGGGATGAAAGTCAATAATGGTAAGTTTTGTGCCTGCCCTTTGGAAGAGTTGAACTCTGAAGTCTTGAGAGAGAGAGAGAGAGAGAGAGAGAGAGAGAGAGAGAGAGAGAAGAATCCTCTAAGAACATGTTCTTCCATTGATTCCTTCACGTAGCACCTAAGGAATGTGCACACTGGAGAGAGGACTTGCCTGTGACAATGGGTAAACATGGGAACATGAATAAAAATTAAAAAATATGGTGCCTGTCTTCAAGAAGCACCCAATGCTGAAATCTCAGATCTTGACTCTAATCTGCCCACACTCTGCCATCTCTTTGAACACCATCCAATGTGCCTTCAACTTGTGTAAATCATTCCAGCTGTATTTTAGGATTTAAATAACACTTTTCAGAAAGGCAATAGAATTTCATCTCTTGGATTCATTAGCAGTCTAAGAGGTCAGGTGTGGGTTCCTGGAGTGCTGACTTAACAAGAAGTATGGGGCTATATAACATGCTATGATAGATTAGTAATGTCTGTTATGTCACTGGATAAGAATTCACACAACCCCAGTAGCATATCTTAAACAGTCCAACCCACTTGGGCCTCAGATGAGAAAGCAAAATGGGTCTTTCTTCCTGTAGCATTTTCAACTCTGTAACATTGGCTGAGGCAGCCAAAGAGAACTTTCACATTTAAAATGTTGCTGACAGAGAGAAAAGAATCTGTATAACTTGGAGTTTTTCTAATAGACTTTTAAGATATGAACTCAAATCCTTTACCAGCCTTTGTGTTCTGAAACAAACTGACTAAACATGGGAAATACCAACTCTGGTCTCCCCAGGAGCTACAAAGTATATCCTCTCCTCCTCTACACACATACAGGATTGTATGAAATATATATAATCTGAGGATGTTTGAGGATTTGAAATGTATCAGGTAGAAGGAATGTCTCTGAAGTGAATATATTTGAGAAACACAAAATGAATTAACAAAACAGCAATTAACATGGTATTTAAGAAAGGATGAAGATTTTGATCATGGTCATCCATTAAATATGACAGATACCAGCCAAACAAAGGAAAAGAAAAGCATTACTTATTTTAATGGAGATACTTTACATCCTGGGGACTCTGTAACACTAACTGTCGAGATAGGGTCTGCTCCTGTTGTGCCCCTCTGCACCCACACCCGATCAACACTCACAACCATCATCCACCCAACACAAAGAAGTCAGGCTCACTGCTGCAAGGGGACAGACAACAGATAAGCAGCAAGCCTGACCCCAGACGGATCCAGACACAAAGAACAAATTGTAGCATCTGATTAACACACCAGCTCTTCTGTCATGCCAACTGCAAAGTGAACTTTATGGAAAACTAGCTCCTTGAGAAACAGGTCTAATTAATTCAGTTACATAAACGCTAATGAAATATGGGGCGGGGGGAGCAGAGGGAGCCAGAGAGTGGAAGAAGGAGAATAAAGAGGAAGGTGAGGGAGAAAGGGAGCCCAGAGGGGACGGAGGAAGAGACGTGAGTAAGGGGTGTGAAAGGGTGCTCTGCAGACTCCGGGGTTCATCTCCAGACTCCAAAAGCTATGCCCTGCCTTAAGATCACGTGAGTGGGACATTGTTTTGTTCTGGTAGAATCCACTGTTGGTGATGGAGATAAGAAACTAAAAGATGACATATGTAAAGCTGGGGACATGCTCGGTGGGTAAAGGTATGTGCTACCAAGCCTGAAAACCCAACTTTAGTCCCAGAACCCACATGGTGGGAGAGAAATGACTCCCACAAGTTGTTCTCTGACCTCTGTGTGCGCCTGTGGCATTTTGTTCACAGGCACACGTGCGCGCACGCTCACACACACACACACACACACACACCTGCATAATAAAACAAAAAGGTTTTAGAAAAGGATGAAGGTCAGGGATAGGAGTGGTACGTGCCTTTAATTGCAGCACTCAGGAGGCAGAGACAGAAGGATCTCTGTGAGTCTGAAGCCAGCCTGGTCCACATAGTGAGGTTCAGGTCAACCAAGGGTACAAGAGTGTCAAAAAAATTCAAATAAATAAAAATAAAAAAAATTTTAAAAAGATGATCTATGGCAAACATTGGTTAGGGGTTAGCCTTCCCCTTTGGTCATTTGCATAATTTCCTCAGGATTTCCACAAATATGATTTTACTAATACCATGTTTGTGATGCACATATGGAGTCTTCTTTAAATGATTCCTAATAAGTTGTGATATGTCTAGGTAATAAGGATACTACTCAGAGATTTAGTGCAACCAAAAGAGTAAATTTTAAATGCATCCTGTAAAGTAAGGGCAAGGCTGAGAAGGCCACATTCTAGATGGTCTATTCCATTCCAGAAAACACAGAATTACAGGGTCAGGAAGTAGCTTGGTAGTAGCCAAGGATTAGACATGGGGTACGGTGGGATTGGGTAGCATGAGAAAATTTGGGGAGGAGACAGAACTGACTTATATTTTGATTGTGAGGATGGCTACCTTTCCAGAGCTATTGAAATTGGAAATCTATGAGTAAATCCCACAGTATGAAAATATGAATACAAAACACAAGCTGACAAACCCCTCACATAGAACCATTTCCAGCTATCACTTTGGATTTACTTATTCCTGTATTATTCTATTATCTCCCTCATTTTTACCAAGATGTTTAACAAATGACTGTGAATATAATGAATTAGGAGCCGAAGTCTGACAGAGGCTGTGGAGTTGCTTCTTCTTCATTCAAAGGGAGTTTTGGAAGGTGGGGTAATTCTAATCTCTAATGATGTTTTCTCTTTGAGAAAACCACAAGGTTTAGAAGAGTAAAAGACAATGTTTTCTTTTTTTTTTTTTTTTTTTTTTTTTGTCTTTTCAAGACAGGGTCTCCCTGTAGTCCCAGCTGTCCTGGAACTCACTCTGTAGACCAGGCTGGCCTTGAACTCACAAAGATCCACCTGCCTCTGCCTCCCAAGTGCTAGGATTAAAGGTGTGCACCACCATGCCCCGCTAAAAGACAATATTTTCAAACAGCTTATAACATAGTGTTGGTTAATGGATTGATACTACACCACCCACACCATCTCACACCTTGGGAAACTCTACTACGGAATGTAAAGCTATTGAGGGAAGAGATGCATCCATCTCATTCTTCACAGCATCCTCAGGACCTAACACAGAGGGAACTTCATAAACGAAATTCATAAAATGAGCGAACAGAATCTCTGTAGTGTGCTCATGTGCCACCCTCTAGACCAAAATGTCCCTATGGCTTTTCAGTTCACCCTAGGACAGCTGGGTCCTAGATTTAGTTCTTTCATGGTGGAAGCTGTCAACCAACATCCCCTAGTTATGGATTCCAGCACTTCCTTCTCTATTCAGCATTGTTCACAGCCTGAGCCTTGTCTTCCATCAATCCAAGTCTATTGACTGTTGCTTATGAGACATGAGGCTGCAGATCTTTTGACCAACCCAGTTGTTGCTAGGTTAGAAGTGGTTATGTTACAAAGCATTCATGCTTTTCAGAGAAAGATGTGTAGATACATGAGGCTGGACAAATGCAGCATTTAAATTTGTTTTAGCATACTTAGGAAGAGGAAGAATGAGGAGGTGAGATCAAGATTAGAGAACAGAACAATGATGAGTAAAGATGAAGCAAATGGATCAGAATTCTAATAATCGATCTGTCACACAGGGATCCACTGCGCCTGTGATCTCCATGCGTTTAGGTGTGTTTGAAAATATTCTCAGGGCTGGAGAGATGGCTCAGCAGTTAAGAGTGCCAAGTGCTCTTGCAGAGGACCGGGGTTTGATTCCCAGCACCTACATGGTGGCTAAGAACCGTCTTTAAGCCAGGTGTGGTGGCACATGCCTTTAATCCTAGCACTTGGGAGGCAAAGGCAGGCAGATCTCTGTGAGTTCAAGGCCAAGCCTGGTCTACAGAGTGAGTTCCAGGCCAGCTGGGGCTATAGGGAGACCCTGTCTCAAAAAATAAAAGAAAGAAAGAAAAGAAAGAAAAGAAAGAAAGAAAGGAAGGAAGGAAGGAAGGAAGGAAGAAAGAAAAGAAAAGAAAAGAAAAGAAAAGAAAAGAAAAGAAAAGAAAAGAAAAGAAAAGAAAAGAAAAGAAAAGAAAAGAAAAGAAAAGAAAAGAAGTCTCAGTGATGTAAAACTCCAAGCATGATTTGAGTAGGGTTACAGAGGGCTTCTGCAGACACAATGACTCTATGATCACATTAATCAGATGTCGCTATGTGAGCTGAGGGTGTGGATCTGCTTCTTTCCTGCACACATCTCTCACTGGATTCCACCCACCTTACTCCCTATCTGGGTACTGACTTGGGAGTCAGTTTTTAGGCATCTTCCACCATTATTTGAGACAGGGTCTCTCTTTGCCTGAAGCTCTGCTACATAGGCCAAGTAGCTTGCCTGTGAGCTTCCAGGGACCCTCTGTCTCTGCTTCTCATCTCACAGTGCACTTGCCACTGTGCCTGGATTTACATGTGGCTTCTGGGGATCTGAACTCAGGTCCCCATGATTGCAAGGCAAATTTTACCAACTGAGCCCTCTCCCCAGCCTGATGAGTCATTATTTTGATAACAAATTTGGTTATATCTTAGACATCAACTGTCCTCTAGCCCCATGGTGTGTACAATTCTGAGACAGGTCCCATGACCTCCAGCTCAGGAAGTAGACATGCCTTCTCCTAGTACTTTTTAATAAAGCTGCTGCTGTGAAGGGGTCTTGTAGCTGTCTGTAACTAACATCAGTAGTTGAATTTAAGATAAAATTATCCTCAATCTGGGATAATTCCAAAGCCTCTTATGAGACTGAAATCTTCCTGGAAGTGGAGATTCTGACTGTGAGGCATCCAACAAGACAGGGACTCTCCATCCCTGACTTGGAACACAGAGTTGGCCATCTGACAAGGATCTGAGTCTGGCCTGTAACAACTGAGAGTCACACCCAGTTGGTAGCCAGCAAAGCTGGGGACCTCAGTCCTATGACAACAAAGAAGTGACTACTGCCCACAAACTCAAGGCCCTTAGGAGAGGACCAGATGAGGACGCACAGGGCCCACATCTCCCTTTCAGCTTTGACATACCAGGCCTGAGTTTGTGGTCCATGGGTCTATGAGATAAGAAACAGGTTTTGCTTTAACCTGCTAAATTTGTGATTTCTTATAAAGACAACGATCCTATAAGTGTCCAAGATCCAGCTTAAATACTCCTTTGTCCAGAAATCCTCTTCCCTTTGTAAACAAAGAACAAGTCATAATCACTGATACCTTGCCTGTAGACGCCACTGTTTCAAACCCTCTCCTTTCTGTCATGTTAACACACCACTCTCCTGTCCTACAGCAAGTGTTTCCCAAGGAGGTGTTTGGTTTTGTGTTTAGGGTTGGGGAGGTTATTGGTACTTTTGGTCTGAAGTTACCATCACTTCTTGAAAAACAATCAACATTGGGGTGATAGTGACTGCATCTTTTAGGACCTCTAGAATCCCTCATAATTGTTATAACAGTGTTAAGTCTGTTGTAGACAGTAAATCATTACTGATCAATGCCCACAGATCTACCACTTCCTATTTCTGGATAAAGGGAGAAGAGGTATTGTAAGCAGTTGACTAAGTGTATTCTGAATGAACTGGCCAAGAACAACTGCGAGCCTTCAAAAATCACAATTTTTATGTCGATAGTTAGATGAGGTGCTCTTGGGAATGAGTGGTTGTCTCTCCTATAGGCTAACAGTCAAAAAGTTCCACTGTTCCTCAGAGCCCACATTCTTTTCATTCTCCTTCATTCTGGCCATGAAAATTGAGATTTCCAGGTACTGGCCTTAGAGTTCAGTTTGCTACTTAGAAGAGGCCTTTTGGACAGTTCTAAAGCAAAGGCTTTGAGTCACCTGGCACACTGAATATTCTGCCTTCCTTAAAAGAAATTAAATCTGCAATCATCAGTACTGAGATACGGACCTATAACTCTTTACCACTGAATTGAAAACTCTTAATAACAAAACACATGAAAAATTATTTATAGTATGAAGCCTTTTCCCTTAGATTTCTTTCCAGGAATAGAGTCTAGAATTAGTCCTCCTGGGACCTGAATTTACTAGGCAGCCTGTGTGCATTTTCTTTTCATTTCTGTAATTATCAACATGTCAATTAATATGACTCTGATAATTATAATGCTTGGGGTTGATTATGTCTCAAAATTATTTATGCCAAAGAAGAAATAATTATGGGCAACACTGACAGCCTGAACTTATAAGCTATGGAGTCACAACTTTCCTGGGTAGCATGAAAATTATCAAGCTGTAAAAAAGGACAACCTTCACCATGGCCTGGTTTAACTCCCTAGTGAATTATGCTAGGGCAGCCAAACAGAGGGCTACCAAGCAGAAGAACAGGGGCTGAGGGAGCAGAATTCACATTTAGAGAACACACGTTGTGACAGGGGGGAGGGGCCAGGCACTTCTGGATAATTGTTTCATAGTAATTGATTCTCTTGAATAGAGTGGCGAGTACCTATCAACTCTGACACTGTCCAGGTCCACAGCAGAGCACACTAAATGATCAAAAGCCCTAGAACAAGCCTCTAAACCTTCCTCTACATATCTCTCTTGGTAAGGATGCCCTGACTGATCCAATGCCCTGGAAAATCAGAAGACCCTTTTGCTTCCTGCACAATTCGCCCTTTTTCCTGTGTGCTTACAGCCAGGTTTGGCTTTGGATAGAAGGAAAGGAAGGGAAAAGATGGGGAAGGAAGGGTGATAAAGAGAGGAAGATAAAGAAAAATGAATATTAAACTCTGTTCTGTCAGCTGTTTTCAGAAATTATTAAGTCTCCTGGGCTGTTTGGAGTTCCTGAGAGTTCTAAGAGCTCTGCCATTCACCATGTGGCACATCCCACTGAAGATCTGTGCAGAGAAGAAAGGGACCTGTTCTTCTAGTTTTTTCTGTCGGCAGCTCCCTTCTCTGTCCTTTCTCAAGTCTGTCTGGGATCCCGTCTCTTCTCGGCTTCTCCACTCTGCAAGGCCAGCTGCTCCCTCTCCTCTCAAGGCCATCGCATACACTGCTGGGCACTGCTCTAGGGTTGGGCCTTTCTGCGAGCCAACTTCAAAACTCGGTTCCAATTCATAAGGTTGCCTTAAGGTTCATTCTCAGGTGTCCAAGTGTGCTGCTGGATAGGTCCACCCTCAGGTATTGCAGACCTGAGTTTACCCTGCCCACTGGCAACTGGCAAGCCGTCCCCTCCCTTTAGGTTCCCTTCTTTGTAGATTCACCCACCCAGCTTCTCTCACCAGACACCACAAGCCACTCTCAATCCCTTTTGCTCCCTCCACATCAAAACAGCTTCAAGATGCCTTGCATACTGTTTATTGTTCTACTCCTACTGCTGTGTCCTGTTCCAGACACCATCATCTCTTTTCTAGACCTCTGTACCAGCATATCTAATAGGACTCCCACGCTTTCCTCCCTCCAGCCCACCCCAAACCCACTGTACACACTTATGGCTGGAGTCATCATGCTAACTGGTCCGTAATAAATCACTACCAGCTCAAAACCTTTCTGCGGCTCCCCAGCACCCCTAGTCCCTAGTCTCCAGACTCCATCTGTCCTCTGTGCAGGTCATTTGGGTTATTGCTCTTTGTACTGTGATCTGAAACTCAAATCAGTTCTCTAAATAGTGCCTGCTTACCGTTAAAGTCTCATCTTGGATATCTGGAATTCTCTGACTCCAGAAAACCTGTCCAGGCCTCTATCTGTGGACTAACACAGCTGTCAGCATGATGTTTGGTACACAGGAAGTATGCAATAAATATCTCTTACATAAATGAATAAATCAATTTATAAAGGCAATGAAAATGTCTGAAGAATGGAATCTTCTGGAACCAAATCAACTCTTGAAACTGTGGTCAATTTTTTTTGAGGTCTCAACATCTTCATTCTTGTGTCTTCCGTGAGTTAAAGTTTTGAGGGAAGGAATTTCCCATGTCTGGGCAGGTCATTTATTCTCTCTGAGCATGAGTTTTTTGCTAATTCAAGGAAAATGATCATTCCTGCTCTGTGGTGCTGTTATAAGAAACCAAGAGTGCATTGTAAAAACCAGCGGAGTGTCTTATACAATGTCACAGCGCCGCAGCAAATGGTGGCTCTGCACCTTAGGCTGGAGAATGCTGAGACTGGTGTCACTCCCTGGAGGTCACAGGTCCAAAGAGAAAGTGGAGGGCTAAAGGAATGCACACACACCTGTGTCTTACCTTCTTTCCCACAAAGTTCTCCTAGGATGGTGGGCATGCTAGTCTGTCTTTATTCTGAGTTCTTTTAGCTTTAAGATCACAGTCTTTATTTTAATGCACACTGCATTTTAACAAGTAGGTCAAAGCCATTTTATACTTGCAATATGATTACCATAGTAATCGCTGTATTTTATAACCTGCAAAATGCTCCCAGGGAGACCAATGGGGACAGCCACAGTTTGTAACAAAAATAATAATTTCAGCTCTGCAGAATAAGCTCCTCTTAAAAACTCTCTTGTTGCAAGTATTAATTTTTGAGGCTCCCATAATATTTGAAAGTAGCAAATGCTAATGACTAACTAAAGACGTACTCCAGCGCAGTTAATTTCAGTAGCTTTATGTTTAGAGTGATAACAATAATAATGACAATAACAATAGCAGCTAGTGCTTATAAAGAATTTGAAGTAGAATGTCTCAAAGAAATGTTCTGCACAGATCCCCCTCTGACCCAACTTGAGTAGTCCCTTCTCACCGTGATTCAATTTGGCTATATGACTTGCTCTGACCAATGAAGTATTGGGAATTGTGACAGAAACAGAACCTTGAGAAGAATGGTGCATTTGAGCTTTTCTCTCTTGCTACTGGGACTCCAACCCATGCCTAGTGGGTGCCACCCCACCTGCTAACAGGCAACACAAACAAGCAAAGCCATCTTGGACTATCCATCTCTAGCAAAGCAGCTCAGTACCTGTCCAGACAACCAAAATCATGAATTAAGAGAATCAAGGCGTTCTGTTATACAGCACAAGTTAATTGATACAGTATTTATTTACAGATATCCTTCGAAGAACTGTTACATAAGTTAACACATTTACTCCTTACAACAATCCTTTGGGGACCATGCTATTATATACTTTATAATATGGGAAATGAAAACACACAGAGATCGGTAACTTTGCCCAAAGCCACACAGCTACAATGTAACAGAGCTAGAATAGTGAACCCAGGCAGTCTGGCTGCAGCATACCTGATTCTAAGTTAGACAACACTGACTTTCAGCTCTGCTCATTTTTGTCCTTAAATCTTTACTTGATCCCCAGCACCCACATGGCGGCCAAGAGCTGTCTGAAACTCCAATTCCAGGAGAACTCCAGTTCCAGGGGTATCTGACGCCCTCTTCTGACCTCTGCGGCATTGTACCACACGGGTGCACAGACTTGCATGCAGACAGTACATTCATACACATACAGAAATAAATTAAAAAATTAAAAAATAAATAAATAAAAAATCTTTATTTTCCAGGAAGAGGAGATGGCTAGTTGATTAAAGTACTTGCCAAGAACTCACGTGATGTTGGGTAATCTAGTGCACTGGTATGATCCTAGTGACCCTATTACAAAATGGGAGGCAGAGACAGGAGAAAGCCCTGGAAACCCACGGGCCAACTAGCCCGGCACACACAGTGGCAAAGTCAATTTGATCTTGTCTCAAACCAGGGGGAAGCAAGGAGCAAGATCAAGGAACCGACACCCAATGTTGCCCTCTGCCTTCCACACACACACACACACACACACACACACACACACACACACCACTGCTCTTTATTTTTAATGATAGTTATGAAAACATTTCACAATATAAACAATTGTTTTGGTGATCAAAATCATACTATTTCCCCAAAGAAATCACTTGGAAATACCACCCCAAATGGAAAGGGAAATATCCCCCATCACTGAGAATTTTTAAATTCCCTTTAAAAATTTGACCATTATACCTGTCACTTTTAAAATGAACCTTGAAAATAAATGATAAATTTAAACTGGACTTCATTAATTTAAAAAATTAGGTCATAAAATTCCTCAATTTATCATAGTTTGATTTCAATTAAATCACAGAAGCAATAGAGGCTTTTTAAATGTAAAGTTTATAGAACATAGAAGTCAGTCTCTCCTCTCATCCATCAACTTTATGAATGTAACAAATTAGGAACAATCTAAACTACCTCTTTTTATATTTTCACTTTAGTTATGAAAACATAGTTATTAAACACAAACATATTTCAACATCCTTGTCATTCAAAATTTGTATAAAAGCCTTTAAATTCATTAAAATCGAGTATCTATAGTAATGATTCTTTTTTTTAATTAATTAAAAAAATTTTTTTAATTTATTTCTGTATGTGTATGAATGTACTGTCTGTGTGCAAGTCTGTGCACCTGTGTCGTACAATGCCGCGGAGGTCAGAAGAGGGTCTCAGATTCCCCTGGAACTGGAGTTCTCCCAGAATTGGAGCTTCAGACGGTTCTCGACCGCCATGTGGGTGCTGGGGATCGAACCCGGGTCCTCTGCAAGAGCGGTCGGCGCTCCCAACCGCTAGGCCATCTCTCCAGCCCCAGTAATTATGATTCTCAAAACTGACAATTATTCTTTTAGTTTTCACAATGAACAAAGAAGTAATAACCTATGCCATATATTTTTAAAAGCCAGTTTATAGCTCTCTGGTACCTAAAATAGAATTCCTTTTTTAAAAAGTCATTTATTTTTATTCCATGTGCATACATTTTGTCTGAATGTAAGTAGATGCGCCATATGTATGCAATACCCATGGAAGCCAAAAGAGGGTGTTGGACCCCCTAGAACTGGAGTTGTAAACAGTTGTTAGCTGGTATGTAGGTTTTGGGAACCAAATACGGGTCCTCTGCAAGAGCAGCCAATGGTCTTAACCACTCAGCGATCTCTCCAGCTCCTAAAATAGAATTTTTATCTATGGTAAAAGTTTTACCATATTTTTCAAAACTGAACCCTAAATGCTCAGAATGGCCATGTTACATGGAAAGTAGTTTTTTTTTTTAAACAACAAGCAAACAAAATCTCAAGAATAGAAAGCCTAGAGCTTTCACAAATACAAAAATGAGGATCCAGTTCACTCCAGGGTAAGACAGCTCAGCTGCACGGAACAGACTCTCTTAGAAGGCCAGAGTACTAATACATGCTAGAGAAAAGAACCACAGGACACCAATTCCTTTATTTATTTTTTTAAGGGATTCACAAGATAAGAGCACAGTTGTTTTCAGATCACATTAATGTTGCTCAGTTTGCCATATAATTAGGTAATTGGTGCTAGCATCCACAGATGAGGGATACCATTCATTGTTTGTTTTTCTGGGACCGTGTTACTTCACTCAGCATGATATCTTCTAGCTCCATCCATTTTCCTGCAAAGTTGATGATGTCGTCTTTCTTTACTGCTGCATAGAACTCCATTGTGTAGATGTACCACATTTTCTCAATCCACTCGTCAGTTGAGGGGCACTTGGGTTGGTTCCAGCTCCTTGCTATTGTGAAAGAGGCTGCAATACATGGCTGTGCATGTATCTCTGCAGTAAGATGAATCTTGTGGATACATGCCCAGGAGTGGTATGGCTGGGTCAGATGGCAAGTTCATTCCAAGTCTATCAAGGGTTCTCCACACTGCTTTCCATAGTGGCTGTAGGAGTCTACATTCCCACTAGCAGTGGATGAGTGTTCCCCTTTCCCCACAATCTCTCCAGCACTTGGTATCATTTGTTTTCTTGATCCTAGCCAGTCTTATTGGAGTGAAATGATATCTTAAAGTGGTTTTCATTTGCATTTCCTTAATTATTAGCAATGCTGAACATTTTTTAAGATGTTTCTCAGCTATCTCTAATTCCTCACTTGTGAAGTCTCTGTTCAGCTCTTTGCTCCATCTTTTGAGTGGGTCATTTGTTTTCTTTCTTCTTTGTTTTCTTGAGTAGTTTATAAATTTGGGAAATCAATGCTTTGTCAGATGTATCTGCGGTGAAGATTTCCTCCCACTCTGTGGGATTTCTCTTCACTTCCTTGATTATTTCTTTTGATGTACAGAAGAAGCTTTTGAGTTTAATGAGGTCCCATTTGGGGACACCAATTCCTAATCAAAGGGCAAGATTGGTCATAGCAAAGGAACTTACCTTTCACAAGAAGCAAGGATGTCAACTTTAATCTTTTAAAACTTCAAATGTTACCCACACTCCTCCTGAGTTGAGTGTTGGCTTGGCGTCATAATTAAACCCTCCTTAAAACTCCAGGTGATTGAGTGAATGGTCTCTCTGCTGCAACTTTACAACATTTAGAGGTCCTACCGAGATACAGAGATGACCCTGAGGGGGTACTCAGTGGAGAACCTCATTTGCACAACTACCTAGATGAAACTCGCACCATGACTATCAAAATGCCTGGGAAGCAGATCCTGAGTCCAGACACCATGGCCAAATGAACAAAAGGAGAAGCCCAATAATGGACCCCTCACTGAGAAATTCTAATGGACTTTTAAGTTGGACGTTTAATTCACCCTGTTCATCTCCTGGTTCCCTGCCTAGAAAATGTACCTAACTGCTCTCAGCTTCACTTCTCCTTCACAGGCACCAGTCAAGGATGTTGTTCTCTCCATAACTATACTTTTGGGGGTCTTTTAGACAGACCCACTGAGCAGGGGGTACCCCACTTGCCACCCCATGCCCCTTTTCAGCATGGGAGAAGTCAGAGTAGTTGGTGCCTGATTCCCTCTTGGCAATTGGGGTGACCTCCTCAGAGGGTAATGTGATAAATGTAGGAGCTAAAAATTGGCTAGCCAGTTTAAGGTCAAGACCTCCCAAAGAGTCAGTTTCTTTCTCAGCTGAGAGCTGAAGACCTCCTGGATTTGCCAGTAAACTTAGACTTCTGGTTGCTCTAACTTGTGGTCCATGCATCTTTAACTCACTTGTCAGATTTATTAACCAGTGGGTAAATTCTACCAAATTCATGGTGTTAAGGACCCAATACAACCCGTCCCCCCACCTCCCTAGTGGATATCATTCCATCTTGGAAACACCAACTGTGGTCAACTCTTACAAACTTCCTTCAAGGATTTGAAGACCTCACAATGAGAGGGGGAAATGAGAGATGATTATTGAAATAGAGGATTACAAAAACTCAGGGATAGTGTTCTCAGATAGCATTAAACCATTTTTCCTTAGTCATTCTAGGAATGATTGGTTTGCTTGCTTCGAGAGTTTCCCCTTGATTAGTTAACTTCAACTATTGTCTCTTGCTTCTGTAATTGGCTTGATGCTTTGTGCACTTCCCTTTGATTGGTAACTTTAACTGTGGTGTTAAACTCTGAGTGGCTGGTGTACTTTATTGCTAACTTTAATTGTGACACTAAACTCTGATTGGCTGTTGTACTTATAAATTGCCCTGTAACCCACACCTCTTGGCCACAATCCTCCCGAGTTGAGTGCTGGCCCAGCATCATAATTAAATTAAACCCTCCTTTAAAACTCAAAAAAAAAAAAAACTTCAAGAGTTTTTATCAGAATCAAAAGAGTCTGCCCCTGAATTTGTATACATGTAAAAAGTAAACAGGAAACATTTCTTCATATTGACTATCTCACTTTTTTTTTTCTCATCTTTATCTACATATTACTTCAGAGACAGTCTGATTAAGCAATATGATTAACAGAGTATAGTGCAGACTTTTGGTTTTTGTGGGGGTTTTTTGTAGTGTAGACTTTTTTTAAATTTTTATTTATTTTAGCCGGGTGTGGTGGCACACGCCTTTAATCCTAGCACTTGGGAGGCAGAGGCAGGCAGATCTTTGTGAGTTCAAGGCCAGCCTGGTCTACAGAGCGAGTTCCAGGACAGCTGGGGCTACAGGGAGACCCTGTCTCAAAAAAAGACCCCAAAAAATTTTATTTATTTTTGTATGTGTATGAATGTACTGTCTGCATGTAGGTTTGTGCATCCGTGTTGTGCAATGCCGTGGAGGTCAGAAGAGGGTGTCGGATTCCCCTGGAACTGCAGTTAAACATGGTTCTTAGCTGCCATGTGGGTGCTGGGAATCAAACCTGGGTCCGGTCCTCTGCAAGAGCGGTTGGCGCACTTAACTGCTAGGCCATCTCTCCAGCCCTGTAGTGCAGACTTTTTAAGTGACACCTGTTAACACTAAGAAGGGTAGGTGTTTCTGACCATTTCCTGTGGGTAGACAGGCATGAGAGTGATGCACCATCACGTTGCATTGTGGATGACATGATGAAAAGATGCTAGAGCCCCATCAAAACCCAGGGTTGCTAGTGATACATATATATGTATTAAATGCACAAATACATATATTTTATACATATGTGATAGTCACATATACATCTATAAGTCACACACATACATGAGTTGCTCTTAAAGTCACAAGCCTCAAGTCTCTCATCTGGATAAGTACGGGATATGAGAAAAGAAGCATTAACTTAACACAGGAGTCACCACTGAGCCTTCTGCTTTTCCTGGTTCATCCAGTGCATCCTTATTGAGCACTTACTGTAGCCCCAGGTCCTCCTACTGTAAAGTGAGGGAGACATGGAAGATAGAGCCAAGAGGGTAGACAACACGAAAACATTGCAAAGTGGCTGAGCTTTCCTCCTTCTGAGAAGTCTAATTAGACCCTATGTGATGCTCAATCATTGAAAACCTGAGATTGGACTGAATTTGTTCGTTCGGTAAATACACCTGCATGGCAGGTGCCGTCATGGTGCTGGAAGAAAAGAGGCAGTGTGCATCCAGTGAGATATATCCCTTTCTTCCACAGCCTCACCAATCACGGGCAAATAGAGTCAATAACATGGTAAAATGGAGTCACAGAGAAAGAACACCTAACATTGTTAGGGAAGGACTCTCTCCAAAGAAGTCACATCTGACCTCAAGGGTAAGGTTGCCTTTGGACTATGAAATGAATTGCTTTATAGATATTTTTAACAAGTAACTAGGCATGGTGGTACAGACCTGTAACCAACGCTCAGTGAGTGTGTAGGGGGGCCCAAGGACGGAGGACCATGAGTTCAAGGCCTGGGGGAGCTGCACAAGACTTTGTATCAAACCACCACGACAAAAACAAAGACAAAATGTAAGAAAACCCAACAAACAAAAAACAACCCCCCCAAAAAAAACCCAAAACCAGAGAATTTTTACCAATGATTCATAAGTTTCTTTTGCATTAAAAAGTGATCATTTCAAATCTTTTTAAAATGTTTGACTACAGACGGGTCAGGGCCTGGGGTTCCGAATTGCTACTGGGCCCAGACGATGCGGAGGGTGCTGCTCTTGGGGATATTTGGAGCAGCCTGGTCTCAGAACCAAACTCCCTCTGGCTAACAGATGTACTGTGACCCCCCCACACACACACGCACATGCATGTGCCCACCCATACATGGACTTACAGCTGCTGAGAGCCTGACATCAGGCAAACTTCACCCTAGATTTTGTGAAGGTGCCGTCAGTGGCGGCAGACAGAGCCTCTGATCTTCACTTACTTTTAAAAAATATTTCATTGCCGGGCATGGTGGCGCACACCTTTAATCCTAGCACTCGGGAGGCAGAGGCAGGCGGATCTTTGTGAGTTCAAGGCCAGCCTGGTCTACAGAGCAAGTTCCAGGACAGCTGGGGGCTACAGGGAGACCCTGTATCAAAAAGACCAAAAAAATTTTATTATTGGGGCTGGAGAGATGGCTCAGCGGTTAAGAGCACCGACTGCTTTTGTAGAGGACCTGGGTTCGATTCCCAGCACCCACATGGCAGCTAAGAACCATCTTTAACTCCAGTTCCAGGGGAATCTGACACCCTCTTCTGACCTCCACAGCATTGAACAACACAGGTGCATCTACTTACATGCAGACTGTACACTCATACACATAAAAAAATATTTTATTATCTTATGTGTGAGTATATACATATAAGTGCACCTATGTTGTGCAATGCCCATGGAGGTCAGAAGAGGGTGTCAGATTCTCCTAGAACTGGGGTTATGGATGGTTGTTGGCCACTATGTGGGTGCTAGGAATGGAACCCAGGTCCTCTGGAAAAGCAGTCAGCACTCTTAGCTGATGAACCAACTCTCAGCCCCTGATCTTCAACTTCTGCTTCTCTTACCTCTACTTAACTTCCCTCTGCACACCTTTCTTACTTCAAGAACCTGTGTCTGCTTCTCTGGCCCCAGTAGCTTGAAAGAGTTAACAAACCACCACACCACCTACCATTTTTCCTAGGGGAGCCCACTCACCTGACAGGAATGATGCCACCTGTTTGTCCTAAGAGAGAGACAACAGCTTTGCAGGTAGACAGCTTGGGTCTCTGCTGCCAACTTCACCTGGTTAGCAAATACCTGAACAGATCCAAGGTGGCATTCCAGCTACCCCCACACTTACGGAAGGACGTGTACCAGGGGTAGGTTCCTACACTCCCAGGACATTCGGTGTCCATCCGGGAGCAGCTTGGGAAGAGCTCTGCCCCTGGCAGATGTCAGCACCTCAAAGCATCTGGAACCACTTTCCAGAGGAGAATCTTGGCCCAGGAGACGCGGGGGAGGGCTTCACCTGGACAGAGTGTGTTCGTCAGCAAATATGTGAGTGGTTGTGAGCAGACAGAGCATGCATCTTCTATGGCACAGTATTAGTCTGTGAACTGGCACACAGCTATTTTTACATTTGAATGATGTCACTCTGTGTGGATGAGATAGACATGTTCCTCTTCATAGCTCTGGTTTCTATAGCTGCCAAAACCCCTCTCGAGACATCCCCACCACCTGCATATTAGCAGAGCAAGATGGACTGATAGAATTTTTAGTATCAGTTGATGAAAAGTAAACGAAAATCACTCTCTGCTAATTCTGAGGCTCAATGTGTCTGTCTCTCCACGAGGAGAAAGGTCTATTATTACTCTTGTACAACTAGAATTAAGGGCCATGAAAAAGAAACTGGCTGAGTCTCTTCTATTTATGACTCTGGACATACATTTTCTCCTTCATTATTTTTCTTTGTTCAGGGCATTTTTTGTGAGCCTTTCTGGAATTTACATCTATCTTCACCTGTCATTGCTGAATTATGAGACCACAACTTGATATTATCAAAGTCAGTAGTATGAGATAGAGTAAAAATTTAAACACATATGCGTGCATGCACGCATACATGCACCCACACACATATGAAGAAATAAGTCCTCAAAACAGCCTCAAGAAAAATAAGGGCACTTAGAACACATGCATGCTAATAGCATGCATATGATTATGTTCTACAGAGACATGCTAATTTTATGGCAATACCACCAGGGAAAACCCATTTCTCCAGAGAGAAAGTTGGGAAGCATTACTGTGTTGGATAGCTCCATATGTCAACTTGACACCAGGGGCTTGGGGTGGGGGAGACCTCCGATGAGGAATTACTGCTAATTGGATCAGCCCCTGGAAATTTTCTTGATCTGTTCAGTGGATGTGGAAGGGGGGCAGCACCCACTGTGGTGCTGCCATCCCTGGGCACATGGTACTGGGGTGTTGTATAGGCGAGCAAGTCCAGCACAGGCCCACAGGAGGAGCCAGCGAGCAGCGTTCCTCTGAGGTCTCTCCTTCAGTTGCTGCGTACGGGGTCCTGCCCCGAGATCCTGGCCTGGCTCCCTCCTCCTCNCTGTGTCTGCTTCTCTGGCCCCAGTAGCTTGAAAGAGTTAACAAACCACCACACCACCTACCATTTTTCCTAGGGGAGCCCACTCACCTGACAGGAACTGATGCCACCTGTTTGTCCTAAGAGAGAGACAACAGCTTTGCAGGTAGACAGCTTGGGTCTCTGCTGCCAACTTCACCTGGTTAGCAAATACCTGAACAGATCCAAGGCGGCATTCCAGCTACCCCCACACTTACGGAAGGACGTGTACCAGGGGTAGGTTCCTACACTCCCAGGACATTCGGTGTCCATCCGGGAGCAGCTTGGGAAGAGCTCTGCCCCTGGCAGATGTCAGCACCTCAAAGCATCTGGAACCACTTTCCAGAGGAGAATCTTGGCCCAGGAGACGCGGGGGAGGGCTTCACCTGGACAGAGTGTGTTCGTCAGCAAATATGTGAGTGGTTGTGAGCAGACAGAGCATGCATCTTCTATGGCACAGTATTAGTCTGTGAACTGGCACACAGCTATTTTTACATTTGAATGATGTCACTCTGTGTGGATGAGATAGACATGTTCCTCTTCATAGCTCTGGTTTCTATAGCTGCCAAAACCCCTCTCGAGACATCCCCACCACCTGCATATTAGCAGAGCAAGATGGACTGATAGAATTTTTAGTATCAGTTGATGAAAAGTAAACGAAAATCACTCTCTGCTAATTCTGAGGCTCAATGTGTCTGTCTCTCCACGAGGAGAAAGGTCTATTATTACTCTTGTACAACTAGAATTAAGGGCCATGAAAAAGAAACTGGCTGAGTCTCTTCTATTTATGACTCTGGACATACATTCCCCTCATATTTGTTGCAGGGCAGGTGGCCCTGGAATTACAACTACTCACCTGTCTTGCTGAATTATGAGACCACAACGATATTAACAGAGTCAGTAGTATGAGATAGAGTAAAAATTTAAACACATATGCGTGCATGCACGCATACATGCACCCACACACATATGAAGAAATAAGTCCTCAAAACAGCCTCAAGAAAAAAAAGGGCACTTAGAAACACAGCATGCTAAAGCACTGCATATGATTATGTTCTACACGAGACCTGCTAATTTTATGGCAATACCACCAGGAAAACCCATTTCTCCAGGAGAAAGTTGGGACATCTACTGTGTTGGATAGCTCCATATGTCAACTTGACACCACGGGGCTTGGGGTGGGGGGCGGAGACCTCCGATGAGGAATTACTGCTAATTGGATCAGCCCCTGGGAATTTTCTTGATTGTTCAGTGGTGTGGAAGGGGCAGCCCACTGTGGGTGCTGCCATCCCTGGGCAGGTGGGCTGGGGTTGTATAGGCGAGCAAGTCCAGCACAGGCCACAGGAGGAGCCAGCGAGCAGCGTTCCTCTGAGGTCTCTCCTTCAGTTGCTGCGTACGGGGTCTTGCCCCGAGATCCTGGCCTGGCTTCCGTTAATGATGGACCATAAGGTAAAAGCCAAATGAACCCAACTTGCTCTTGGCATTGTTTCATCAGAGCAATAGAAAGCAGCAGGGAAATCATTCGGCAACGCCACGGCAACAGAGGCAGAATTGTTTGATGCCGTACGGTATTTGGGTCTCAATTTTTACAATTTTCCACAAGGTATGAGACTTTGGCACTGAAAGCAAGTTGGGCAATATCACAGGGAAGGCTGCTCGGAGCTAAGTGGTCAGAAGCGCCTCTCCAGTCATCACCAACTGCTCGCAGTCAAATGTTGGGCAAATACTCGGTATCACTGAGTCAACCATTAATACGGTCTTTCTTTACACCAACTACTCTACACGGGTCCTTGATCAATTGTTCCATGTTGGTCTTCTAGCACATAACAGCACACGAAGGTGACTAGAGAAATGGTTCAGTCAACAAAGTACTTGCTGTGTAAGCACAAAGGCCCAAGACCAATCACTAGAACTCACATGAAATACTGTGTAGGGTGGTGTGCACTTGTCATCCTCCCAGGCTGAGGGCAGGAGGAGGAATACGCAATCGCTGGAGCTTGCTGGCCGAGCACAAGCCTCAGGGCTGATCCGTGTGTAGTTTAGCGAGAGGAACCTGTCTCAAGAAACAAGGTGATGGTACCTGAGGAACAACACCCAAGGCTGACCTCTTGCCTCCAAATGTGTGCACACACATGTACACGCACAAACACCCACAGAGCACACAACAGAAGGAAAGACCTGTGATCATGTATCACTGTAGCTGCAGCAGAATGCCTGGCACACAGCAGGCAGGCAAATGAATATGAAGTCGAGATCAGAGTAGATAAAATTGAGTTAGGAAATAGTTTTGCTGAAAGAAGAAGTCAAGAAATGCCACCCCAAAATAAATCACTTGGGTGTGCTGGTTACTTTAGACTTAATGCATTTGGAAGACAGTCGATAAAAACAGAGACTTATGCACATAAATACAGAACCACACAGAAGATCTCCATGATCATGAACGCCCTCCCCAGGGATGTCACTGAACAGGGAAGACTCACTTCTACCCCAGGAGAGGAGACCTGAGGCGGCACTACACTCTCTGCACAGACTTCATTGCTCCCGGTCCTCTATTCTGAAGTTTCGTACCTCCCCCTTTGGTGTCCCTTTGAAAGAGGGTGTATCAGCTTCTGCCGTCTTCTATGTGATGGTCTCAGGCACATAAGAAATTGGGTGCCTTTTCTCTTAATAGGTCTACTGTCAGTTTAATTTAAAGACTGTTAGAAAATCCTCAGAAGTCTTCCTTCCCTGCACAGCCCTCAAAGAACTTGACTCAGATCGAGAACCTAGAGAAATACAGATTATTTCTCCTTGTAAGATTGACATTGATATGTCTCCTGGAATTTGCATCCGATGCGTCATCCAGCAAAGGAAAGGAGGACAAGAAATAGCTGGTGCGATGTTCAGAAACCTCCGGAAACACAATATTAGACCGGCAGGAGAAGGGAAGAAGAAGAGGTTCAACTGCCACTACCCGACCACCACTGTACTGTTTATTAAAAGCACCACGAAACTAACTTACTGGTACATTGGAAGTGACTCAGTCAGAATAAAACTGAGTTGACAGATTTTTTTTTCAGAAGTGTTGAATGACTGTCGCTTCTTTGTCAAGTTACTTCAATTGTTTTTTTTTCAAAGCTCCAGCACATTAAAATATTCTGAGCAGCAGCGAGTATATCTAAAACCTTGATGAGCACATCAAAGGCTGAGCTTCTCAAGTATTCCAACACCAGCCAGACAGCCCAGGTGAGCACTCAGAAGGAGGAATAAATTCAGACACAATTCAAATATATGACAAATGGATTCCTGGGAGAGAGTCAAGTGTCTTCATGAGCTACAAAAATTTATAAAATGTACAAAAGCAGCATAGAATAGCTATTAACTCTGCATATGTCACTTGAAAGAATCTTTCATTGATCAAAACTATGAAATAGATAAATGTACTTCAAGAAGACATAAAGAGATTAGCTAAACCACAGTAATTTTTAAAATTATTTAATTTTTGGTCTTTTTGAGACAGGGTATCCCTTTAGTCCCAGCTGGCCTGGAGCTCACTCTGTAGACCAGGCTGGCCTTGAACTCACAGAGATCCGCCTTCCTCTACTGGGATTAAAGGCATGTGCCACCACGCCCAGCCAAGATTAGCTAAACCACAGTAATTTTAACCAAAGCACAAACAGCTTTTTCCTCTTAATATCATTTTTAAAAGTTTTATTATTTTTATTTTATGTGTATGAATGTATTGCCTGCATGTATGTAAGTTCAACCATGTCATGTAATGCCCAAGGAAACCAGAAGAGGATGTTGGATTCCCTGGAACTAGAGTTACAGATGGTCATTAACTGCCATGTTGGGGCTGGGAACCAAATCCAGGTTCTCTGAAGGAGCAGCCAGTGCTCTTAACCTCAGAACCAACTCTCCAGCCCCTTACATTTTAAAAGATTTGGTTGTTTTTATTTTATGTGTGTGTGTTGCTTGCATATATCTGCGCCTCCTGTGTGTATGTGCCTGGTGTCAGTGGATGACAAAAGAGGGCATCGGATCCCCTGGAACTGGCTGTGATCCACCATCTGAGTGTGAGGAGCTGAACCCGGATCCACAGTAACAGCAGAAACACTCTTAACTGCTGAGCCACCCCTCAGACCCAACTCTTATTTTTTTAAGAGACTACAATCATATTTTATGTTTATGACACAATAGGCAGTATTAATTTCTGGAAACTCAAAGTTTAATATGGTTAAAAACCTTCTTTTACCATAAACTACCAAATTAATGCATGTCCGACAAAGGCAGCTCTGTTAGAATGAGATTCAGGACTGTAAATTCTCTACAACACTCTGCTTGTCTTTGATGGTGGAGATTGGCTCTCGATACAGAAATGCATTGGAAAGATATAATCAGGTATTACTAGCTTTAAAATATTTAGCTCATAAAATTACTAAGTAAATTTATGTAAGAAAACAAGTCCTGCAATGTGTACGTTAAGTTTAGTCCAACCTCAGACAAATGTTTTCCATGGTAACTTCTAACTTGAGTATTCACTGCAGACATATTTCAAATGGCCCCAAAACGTAGTGATATAATTTATACAAAAGCATTTAAAATGAATTATAGAAATATAATTCAAGGCATATTAAATTTCTTTAAATAATAAAATATAGGCAAAAAGATCTAATCTGGTATCCTTCCACAGAAATTATGAGAAGCTTCGGTGAAGAAGTTGGATACAAAAAGACAAGGACTCTGAATAGCACTGACCACCCAGAAGGGGTCAAACACAATTCTAGCCACAGCGGACCTTATCTTAGGATTCCCATTGAAGAATTATGTACATTTGTCTTTCCTCCTCTTTCAAGTGAAAGAGCTGGACTCCATGGTCCAGATAGTCTCTATCATCTGTAACTATAGCAGCCCCCCATCTTATGACTAAACAGTCCAAAGATGCCCCTCAGATAATCTGTAATTGTCATGGTAGCCTTCAGTCCTAAAGCGGTTAATTACCCGGGCCAAGTCCACAGTCATCCAGGCTTTTGTAACTTGTGAACACATATCAGCCAAAATATCTAAAATTAGACTAGGTCTCTCTCTTTTTTTTTTAATGTATATGAATGTACTGTCTGCATGTAGGTTTGTGCACCAGTGTCGTGCAATGCCGCGGAGGTCAGAAGAGGGCGTCAGATTCCCCTGGAACTGGACTGGAGTTAAAGACGGTTCTCAGCCGCCATTTGGGTGCTGGGGATCGAACCCAGGTCTTCTGTAAGAGCAGTCAGTGCTCTTAACTGCTAGGCCATCTCTCCAGCCTGACTAGGTCTCATTTTAATATTTGTAAGAAATTTGCCCTAAGAGATAGGAAGTTAGTCTCTCTCTCTCTCTCTCAGTCTCTCTCAGTCTCTCTCTCTCAGTCTCTCTCAGTCTATCTATCTATCTATCTATCTATCTATCTATCTATCTATCTGTTTTCCAATGACCCCAAAAGGTCAATTACCAGACAAGACATTTAGATACCATAAGAAATTAGTAAAACACAAACCTCGTGGGAAACAGGGAGCAGCCTGGAGGATTGTTCCAGATGTAACCTCTACGAAATATGTGTTTTTAAAGAAAACTCACTTAAAGTTTATGAAGTCAATGAGATGGTAACCATGTATGGGGTTAGGGTAGCCCAAAGCATCAAAGAAAATAACTTAGTCCTTGTTACACATAGAGATTCTGAAGTCATGAACACCCAGGCAGTTGCTGAGGCCACGGAACGGTCAGCATCTCCTTGGAGGAGAAGCACATTTCAACCTTGGTGAGATTTGTAATGAAGTACAAAAGCATTTGGGAGAAATAAACCTACAAAAATATTTTATTGTTTGTGTTCTGAAACATGTAAATATTTAGCACTTTAACTATTTTAATGTTTAAAAGAATCTATCCTGTTGAAATAACATATTGGTCTTGCAATTCCAATTTAAAACACTAAACTGAGTAATTGGTATAGATTTCTCATTTGCATGAAACTTCCATACAGTTTTAGGATGTCTTAAATCAATAATACTTACTTTAATTATATATTTGATTTTTAAGAATATGAAAATTATTAAAATTATTAAAAGGGAAGGAAAAATATATTTTCCTTGGGAAAGTCAGATGACCTAAAAAAACCCTTCACATTCATGAATACATCTTAAACTAAAAGAGTTCAATAATTTACATTTTTTTTTGGTCTTTTCAAGACAGGGTCTCCCTGTAGCCCCAGCTGGCCTTGAACTTACAGAGATCTACCTGCCTCTGCCTCCCCAGTGCTAGGATTAAAGGCATATCTAAATAAGGGCCAAAGATTTATAAACATCATAGAATAGTAAGAGACCAATGTTGAACTTGAAGAAATAGGTTAGTTAATTGAAAATTAAAGTTTAAAATCAAGCAGTCTATAAATAAATAATCTTTCCTTTAAATAAAACTTCTTTCCAGGGCTTCAAAAAACAAAGTCCCAAGGCACCCAGGTGGCCTCCAGTTCTGGTCTGAAGCCATAGGATCTATGGCCACTGATTCTCTGCTAATGTAGTATGTCTGGGGGTGCCTGGGACACCAGTAAGTCCTAGGAAGTCTTTAGTTTATGCTCTTGGCCAGGACCTGAATGAAGCACTTTATAGACAGCATCTCTCTGTTTTATAGAGAAGCAATCTGAAGTTTAGGGACATAAGGTAATAAATACAAAGAATGCTCTTAGCCACCAAACATCCTTCCTCTTCCAAGAACAGCATCTCATCAGGCCAATAATTGTGACCACGCTACTCACAGTGCAGTCTAGGGACCATCAGAACTGTCCCTGCCTGAGAGTTTAGTGTATGTAAACGAAGCAGGATATGCTTGTGTAGAAATGTTACAGATTAGCATGCATGTTTAATAAGCATCAGTTAAAATAGTAACCAAAGAAATGAGGTTCTCAGGCCTAATTCTCTGGTGATTTACTAGAGATATTAGAGCTTCATAAAAATGCTTCTAGAACAAAGATCATCAAACTTTTTGCTATAAAAGACCAGAAACAAAGTATGTGGGGGCTTTGTGAACCATGTTGTCTCTTTTGTAAACATTCAACAGGCCATAAAGCAGCCATACATGATGCACGAGTGAACATCTTTGTACAGAGAGGCTGAGGCTCAGATCTGACCTGTGGTTCAGGTGTCCGTTCACGGCCTCCGTACTGTATGACAGACAGCCACACAACTAAGATGAACCCATCTTCTGATGTCCTGGAAGACTGCTGAGCACATTCTCCACTCTGAAAGGCCTACTCAGCCTGAATTCTCTGTCACTGGCTGCAGTACCACCATGTAGCAACCACACCACACACCTTTTTCTTGAGGTCTCGTGGTTATGGCTCAATCTTTTTTTTTCATTTATTATTATTATTATTATTATTATTATTATTAAACTTTTTCCATAGGTCATACATCATTTCTCTATCGAATCTAGAGTCACTTCCCCTTCCATGCCCCCATCCCACCCAAGTCCCTGCACTCTGCCATACATGTCTTGCATCTTTTTCCGAGTCTTTCCAGAGTTTTTTTTTCAGTTCTTTTGTTGTTGTTCTCTCCAACTTGTATTGCTACATTATATATACATATATATATATATATATACATAGTTATATATACATAAATATATATATATACATACATACATACATACATACACATATCTTTCCCTCCCATGGTCCCTCAAAATGGAGTTTAGTAAGCATGCATCCTGTCTTGATCCCCCTGCACTGGCCTCCATGATACAGCCCAGGTAGTCCAACAATGGCAGTCTACACTCTGACAAAGCTGACATCCCCTTAGCTGTTTAGTCCACAAGCTGGATATCTCAGTAGTTCCTATCTGGCATTGAAGGTTTGGAGGATTCTTGTAGAGACATGAGTCCTCAGTCCATATTAGGAGGTTAAAAAGCTGTGTCTCATGTCTTTGAGGAGTATGGCTCAATCCTAATACCATGCCATAAGCAGGCTAGGTGTTCAAATCATGTGCTGTTTCCTCTTGGTATAAAGAAATCTGACACATTCCCTGATTCATTGGTAGCATATTTGGTAGCCCACCCAGGGATCATTAAAGGAGCCCCTTTAAGGACAGATGCCCATATTCTATGACTCAGAAAATGACTACTGAATTGACATTTGATTAAAAGTATGTGATTGAGTGAGATCCAAGGCAGCAGCTGACGTGCAGCACAGTCAGCCTGAATCTCTAGGGATGAACTGGGGAAAGCTGGATAACATCTATCAAAGAGGTGACAGCCAACAATCTCTAGTCAAAGAAGAAACTTTAAAAAGAACAGAAAAAATACAGAGTTGGTCTCAGAGGGACCAGTGTGATTTGGAGAAATCACTCCTTCCAGTGAGAAGGAGTGGCCACAGCCAAGGTTAAAACAGAGAGCCTCTGAAAACTGTCACTGTACTCTGAGTATCGGACATCTTAAAGAGAAAAATAAAGAGGGAGGAGGGGAGAAAAAATTGCTTTGTGACAGTGACACAGGGAAGATGGATGCCAGGAAAGCCCTGACATCAGAGCAGTGGTGAGAAAAGACCCCTGCTAGGCAGGGAGTTTTCTGGCCTGGACCCTCCCTGAACTGTACTCAGGAAACTCAAGCCAAGTCATGAGCCTATTTTTGCTGAAGCCTGGCCTGCAGTGACCTTGTAGCTCTGGACTTCAGAGAAACTTTGCATTAGAATGACACAGTATTCAACAACATGGAAATCTGATCAGACAGAATCTGCCTGGGAATACAGACAAGTTCTAAGCAGCATGCCCAATACTGTGGAAGGACCCTCTAGAGTGTGCGCAGCATGTGTGACCCAACCCATAAAGGATGTTCCATTGATAGGACTGTGACCTGACTTCACAAAGTGCCCCCCAGGGCTGCAAAAGTCTTCTGGGAAGCCAGAAAGGAATTCCAAGTGAATCAAGGTAGCGATCACAAGCCAGGTCTCTGTCCTGCTCACTTACTGCTCCTTGATTAACGATGATGTTCAGTTTAGCAGGCCGGCTCTGCTCTGTCCTTAGCCCACACACTCTTTATCTCTCTTTTTTTCCGCTGCCTCCCTTTCATTTTCTATAGGCTATCCCAAAGATCACAGGCTAGCCTGGTTTGTGGGGCCTCCACATCTGAGCCTCCATGGAGGAGGAACTGTTTTAGGTATGCTTCTTTTCATTACCTTTAACCAAAGCTGCCTGTGTCCTAGACTTCTATTTGCTTTTGCTTCCTCCTTTTTTCTCAGTCAACCCAAAACTAATCACTAGTCTCACTCTGTTTTCTTTCCACTCAGACTCAGAGTAACTAAGTTCTCAGTGTACACCGTGCAGCTACTTGATTATTATGGTGGGCCTACGCTGGGAGTAATTGTTTTAGAAGTCAGTATTCTATTTTCAGAAGACTACAGGCAACTGAGCATACATAGTCCCCTAAATGTATCTTCTGGAGAAAAATAACGCCCTACTACAAGCTAGTATGTCTTTAACATCACAACACGTCCACTGAAAAAACAAAGATGAATGGGAATGTAGCTCAGTTAGTGGAGAGATGGCCTAAGAAGCCTGAAGTCCTGGATTTGATCCATAGTACTGTGCAAAATTGGGTTTGGTAACACAAGTCTATAATTCCAGTACTTGGGAGGTAGAGGCAGGAGGATTAGAAATTCAAGGTCAACCCAAGATATATAATTCTGATGCCAGCCTGAACTACATGACACACTGTTTAAAAAAAAAGAGATAGAATGTGAGTGATTGGGAAAAAAAGTCCAACTAATGACCAGATGTGCAGGTCTTAATGCAAATAAGAAACATGAAAAACTAAGGCAACATTATTTCTCCAGAAATGACAACTCCCCTGGTGATGTCCTTCAATGAGAGGGAATTAGATGAAACCCCAAAGAATTTAAAATAATGATTATAAACAAATATATTCAAAGAAATCAGAGGACCCAAAGAATCTCCCAAATGAATTCCAAGAGAACACGAATAATCAGTGGAACAGAATAAGGAAGTCAATACAAGGTATGAAAATGGAATTCAATAGAGAGATAGAAATATTTAAAAAAAACTCAGTAAATACTAGAAGGGAAGACCCAATAAATCAAAGAAAAGCCCTATAGAAAGCCTCAGCAATACAATGGATCAGGAGCAAACAGATATCAGGGTCTTTTAGTTTTATACACACACACACACACACACACACACACACACACATATATATATATATATATATACATAGAATATTGCATACCCTATCACCTGAATTGGAGGATTTTTTTTTGCTAAAAGATGTCATGTTTTCCTTAAGGAAGTGTGTAAAGATTCCTCCTTGGCAAGCCCAAAGAACCATTGATCTTGCCCTTGTGTTCCACACTGAGGTTTTCCCTTCCCATGGTCACCCAAATGAGTTCCAGTAAGCACGCATCCTGTCTTGATGTTCCTATACTGGCCTCCATGATACAGCCTGGGTAGTCCAACAATGGCAGTCTATACTCTGAAGAGGCTGACATCCCAGTAGCTGCTTAGTCCACAAGCTGAGTATCTCAGTAGTCCCCATCTGGCATTGAAGATTTGGAGGATTCTTGGAGAGACATGAGTCTTCAAGCCCATATTGAAGGGTAAAAAGCTGTGTCTCATGTCTTTGAAGAATGGCAAAAGCAGTGGCAGCCACAGAATAGGTGCACTTGCCAGTAAGAATTGAAGACAGGCCAAACTACAGTGCTCTCTCTTTTTTTCCTTTTGTCTTTTTACTAAGATCTCAAGTTTTATATCTGAAGTACAATCAGAATATCAGGGTTTTAAGACAAGGTAGAGGAACTGTAATATTTGGAAAATGACAAACATAAAGAAGGCATGAACAAAAGTTTGGTCTATGGGACACTATGAAGAGAACAAATCTGTAGTCACTGGGACATAGAAGAATTTCATCCTAAAGGCATACAACATTTTAATAAAATTATAGCAGAACATTCCCCAAATCTAGGGAAATGTGTGCCTATCTAGGTATATGAGGCATTTAGAACACCAGACAGACAAGACCAGAAGAGAAACCTCTCATCTCATATTATAATCATAAACACTAAGTATACAGAACAAAGTATATTGAGAGCTGCAAAAGAGAAACACCATATTGTTTAGGAAGGCAAGCCTATCAGAACAACGACTGATATCTCAACGGAAACTTTAAGCATTGGGCCAGGAAGGTGGCTCTGCAGGTCAAGGTGCTTGTCCTACAAACCTGGGACCTGGGTTCGAACCCCAAGCCCACTAAAGGTGGAAGGAAAGCATCAACTCCAAAAAGTTGTCTTTTGACCTCCACATGCGCTGGGGATTCATGCACATACCCCATTCACCCATACCCACAGATCTCTCTCTCTCTCTCTCTCTCTCTCTCTCTCTCACACACACACACACACACACACACACACACAATGAAT